>CM021771.1:25406270-25448153 GCA_011076525.1 Nettapus auritus | reverse complement strand
GTAGCGAGGTGGCGGTTGGTCTGTTCTCCCACGTGCCTGGTGACAGGACGAGGGGGAATGGGCTAAAGTTGCGCCCGGGGAGGTTTAGGCTGGATATTAGGAAGAACTTCTTTACAGAAAGGGTTGTTGGGCACTGGGATAGGCTGCCCAGGGAAGTGGTTGAGTCACCATCCCTGGAGGTCTCTCAAAGACGTTTAGATGTAGAGCTTAGGGATATGGTTTAGTGGAAGACTTGTTAGTGTTAGGTCAGGGGTTGGACTCGGTGATCTCGGAGGTCTCTTCCAACCTAGACGATTCTGGGATTCTGTGAAAAGAGCTGAGCAGGGGGAAGAACCCTGGACTATCAATTCCGAGTCTCTCTCTGGAGCCACGAGCTGCCGCCCAGCCCGTCAGACACCGCTTTCAAAAGCCACAAGCGATTCTGGATGCTGGGCCATCGGCCTGTCATTGAGCACAGCAGCACCTCCAGGAGCAGCTGCCTGGGTGGAAGTTTTTCCGCTGGCACATGGACCACAGCCTCCTGCAATGGCTTCCAGTGGAAAAACCCGCCTCGTGCTTCTCATCAGCCACAGGCAGATTTCTAAATATGCAGGATTTAGAAAATTTAATTAATTAATGTGGGAATTTAAGTTTCCAAACAGGGGTCCTGCAGTGACTTCTGTTTTCAGATACTGACGAGAGGCCAGACATCCATTTTGGATTTCAGAGACCAGGGAAAAACCCTCCAGAACAATTTCAGCAGGTTTTTCTGCCCCCCAGCAGCCATTCCCCGCCCCACACACACTGCAGCCCTGGCCACGAACCTCACAAACACCTTACCCTGAGGAGCCGAGCAGCTTCCACAGGTCCGGGGCGAGCCGAGCAGGGAGCATCCCCGTGCCCTGAGCCCCGCGCTGCCCTAGCACAGAGCTCGGAGCATTTCTCACCCCCTCAATCTCTCGTCTGTAACACCCCAGCGAGCAGCACCACCTCAGCAGCACCGCTCGGCCCCGTTCAGCCAGCCCGCAGCGCCTGGGACAGCGACACAGGGCAGCAACTGCCTGACAGACGGCTGAGCTAGCAGCAATGACACCATACAACAGGCAAAAGAAATGGTTAATGAACGCCCTCCTTCCCTTACAGGTCTGGGAGGAGAGCAGCAACTCAGTAAATAATGCATCGCTCTAGAGTGGAGCACAGCCCAGGGGGCCTCGCGTCTAATGCTGGGAGCACGAAGGAAAAATTCGTCAGGCGCGATCAGCAGGGGGATGGTTTGCACAGCTACCGTTAGGACACGGGGACCTTTCTTGCTCAGAAGCAGAAAATCCTAGGAACCGTTTTTCTGGGTCCAGTACAAAAAGCCAAAAAGGCACCACAGAGCACGAAGGCACTGCTACAGAAAACCCGGCAAGAAAAATGGGGGGAGGCCTAAAGGAGCGGGACCGGCGGTGCGTGGACACCGCTCCCCGGAGAGCTGCCGAGGGTGCCGGGGTGAAGGAGCCGGCGCCAGCCCCAGCCCCCCGCTGACGAGCAGCGCCTGGGGAGCTCAGGGCAAAGCGAAGCATCACGCAGCGGGTGCAGGGCTGTCTCCTACGGAGGGAATAGCAGTGGAAAGGAGGAAAGGGATGTCGTGATGCTCGGCTTTGTTCTCCGTGGGAAACCCGAAAGCCCTTCTTATGGCAGCCGGTAAATTGGTGGTGTAGCAACGTGCCTTGTTAACAGCCCGGGCTGGTTTACCTCATCAAGGTGTTTCCCACCCCGTTGGAAGGGAAAGCCGGCTGCAGCGCTCAGAGAAAGCCACAAACCACGCTGGCAACCTGCCTGCAGGCAAAGCCGTGTTAGCTGGGGCGTCTCTAAGCTCCTAGCACAGAGGTGCTGACCCCAGCTCCAGCAGCAACACCTCCGAGAACAGAAAATGCTCAGCACGTTGTAGGTGGAAGCTGAAATGCTTCCGAGGGGCCCAAGAGAATCTGGAAACGCTGCCGTAATCCCCAGCACCCTAACGGTACAACAACAAACTCCACGGAGAAAAGAAACATCCGAGATACCTCTGCTAGCTGCAGAAAGAAAAACCACAGAGACAACTCCCACGTTGAAGAGAGGGATGCCAGGTGCAGAAAGGAGCCCAGCTGGTGAGGGAACGCCTCCGCCACGAGGAAGATGTCACGTCAGCAGGACCCTCGTCCTGCAAAGATGCTGCTTTAGCCCACCGCTTGGCTTCTTCCGGCCAACTTGAGCAGGCCGCTGGCCAAGCCCTCAGCGAACAGTGCTGCAGGACAGTCTGCGCCAGCAGGTACGAAGTCTCCAAGCGGAGCTGAAAGTCCGGTCAGCTGGCCACGCAGAAAGCCTGTGACAACTTTTAATGCAAGGGCGCTGGCCTGAATTCTGCCCAAATTCCAGCTTGGGTAAGCACAAAATCCCTGCCTGGCATTCCCCCTTGGTTTCTGCCAGAACACACCTTGCTTCACTTTCTGTTGCTAAAGAGTGCTGGGGGGTGCTGAGAAGCGCTGCTAGCGGCCAAGGAAATAAGCGACTGATTTTAGAGCTCCCAACGAGCCCCGAAGGTTCAATTATTTAGAAAGAACAGCACAAAGTATTTACTGGGCAGGGGAGCTGGAGGAAAGGTGAAAGGCAGGCTACGTCTAACAAGCACAAAAAGCCACACACAGAGGTCTCTCACGTGCTCCTCACCCGCAGCCACAAAGCAATACCAGTTCCAGCCACGTCTGTGCACAACCAACCTCTGGGCAGAGCTGGGGCTGAGCTGGCTCTGCCAGCCCCTGGCACAGCAGCTGGGAAACAGGAGCATCCAAGCAACGTTCTCACACAGAATGTGCTCTTCCAGCACGCTCAGCGGATCTTCACGCAAGTTTTACCTACAAGAGATGAAGCACGTGCTAAACACGTGTCCAGTAGCTCACGGACAGCTCTTCACAAGAATCACAAGAGAGGAGGATTTCAAAAGCTGCCAGACACGCGGAGAAGCACAAAGAAGCCAGCCTCCAGGCCGAAGCAGCATCACTTGGAGGTGTGCAGGATCTCACCTGCTCCCAGTCCTGTGGGGCAGGTGAAGGTGCAGCAGCCCGGGGGGAAGCAGTGCCCTCGAGGGACGCCCCAGGGTACACGCAGGCGGGGAGGTGACTGTGGTCCCACCGCCGAGCTGCTCGTCTGAGCGAGCCCCCAAATGCAAAGGGTCTGTGCCCACATAAACCACAGGCTAGCTGATGACAACACTTTCCACACGCTGCAGAACCAGACACCACCTGCCCCAAACGTGCAGGAAACCAGCGTTCTTCTCCTTCCTAAACGCATTCCCCTCTTCATCTCCCCCTGACCCACGCGGCTGCCCCTTGCCTTGTTGGCTGTCACTGCCGGGATCTGGGGCGGCAGCTGAGGCACGGCTCTGCTGAGCTCCCACACAAGCCCACATCTGCTCCTCCCTCAGCTGCAGACACTCAGCTCCAGGACAGGAGAGCAGCACGACGCAGCCGAGTCCGGGCACAGCCTCAGGCCGCACCGCGCGTGGCACACGGTCACAAACCCAAAAAGGTTTTGCCACCTCGAGCAGGCTCCCGACCTACCACACAGACCTAGGGGCTGAGGCACCCGACACCTTGGGTCTGAAACGGTTGGGGTCATCTCCCCAGGGGCGTTAGGCTGTTTGGAGGCTTTTCAGAAGTCACTGAATTCCTGCAGAAGGGAATTAAACTGAGGGCAAACTCTCAAGGGAAGAGAATTCTTCATCCTGCGCTGTGTGACGGAGCCAGCAATTTCTGAAGGGGAAAGAACGAGCTCGGAGAGTGGCTGATAGCACAAGTGGGAAATTATAGGGACAAACCACACACATTTTGGCTTCCCGAAGTACTTCTGGAAACACACTTAAGCAGGTGAGGCCAATAGCTCCTATCAACACTCCAGTGTCTCAGCTGCGCTGGAAGAGCACTCTGAGGCTGGGAGTCCACTGAAAGCATCCCTCGCTTCTTGTGGGTTAATAGCGGAAGGGAATTCATTCAGTGTTTGCCTGAACCACCAGCTCTTGGATTAATTATTTCAAATGGTTCTCCTAAGAGACAGGAATACATCCGAGGAACAGAAGCTGCACGTGCACCACGCGAACCCACCCAGCTTCTGTACGGAACCCGAGGCGGCAGGTCCACCTCCTGGGCCGCCTCTACTCACCCCCCGCTGCCTCCACCCCGCTCTGCCCTCCTGCACAGCTCCAGCAGTATTTTCAACGTGACAACACGTTGTAGTGATTATTTTAATTGTGAGCTTAAAAGATCAGCTGTCAAGGTTTGCAATTCAGTCATTTCTCAGAGGTTTACTCTCACTGGACATTTGTCAACTGAAAGCGTTCTGCTGAACTGGATACACGCTATTTTACTCTATTTTTATACAAAACAAAGCTTTTTTTTTATATATACAAAACGAAGCTTTTCCCTTCCACGCTGCCTCACCCCTTTTACCCATACTGGCTGGACGTTACACAAGCCCTCCTGTTCCCAAAACTGAGGGTAGTTTCTTGAGGCCAGCAGTTCAGCGTGCTCCCCACCCCACTGCTCCACATTAGATCAGGTTGGTCACGCTCACACAAAGCACTTTGGGTTTTTGAGTCTCAACATCTAGGCCTTCAGCTGCCATTAGTCTCACGCGTTCATTAAAACTCGCAGTAGCTTGATGTATTCTAGTTAGAAGCAGTCCTGTTAATTTATGAATGGATTTAATGAGCTTCCTTGTCACCACCAAGACCTTGCTGGCAGGAATTAAAACAGCAACACAGATTTTTTTTTGGATCCTTCTCCAGGCACAGAAGCACAATGCAGACGACTCTTTGAGGTCCCTGAAGGCTCCAGCTACGTGATCCGACCCATGCCAATCCCGCATTTCACCAGTGTCACACACGTGAAAAGGGCCTAGGACACGGATCAAGCAGCAAGAACAGCACGTGTGCGCGTGGAGTTCCAGGCACGGCAGGCATGGGTACACTCTTCTCAGCAACGAAAGAGCACCGGGCTTTTGGTTTATTTATCTAGGAGGTTTTGTTTAACTTGCCAACACGTGATAAAAGTAAAAAGTTCAAAGCCATACACAGCGATAGGCTCCAATTGCTCTTCCTCTCTATCAGTCCGTGTCAACAGCAGCGTCGCTCGGGGAGAGGGAAGAGCTGCTGCCTGCGAGCCTCCTGCAGCCCGTGGCACGGAGCCTGCTTCAGAAGAACAGAGATTGAGTTTCACACATCAGGCCAGGAACCATCGCTTAGACAAAGAGTTAAGATGTGGCGATGCCCAGGGCTAACACCAAGAAATAAAATATCCTTTCCTGGTAACACCGCTGCTGGTACTGATTAGAGAGATCCAGCGACCGCTTGTGCTTCAGCACGGCCGTTGTAAGAGAAGTCTCACAGCCCAGTTGCTGACTCCGCACACAACGAATAACATCAAGTGGTTGCACAAAGGGAATCCAGCTACAGGGATGCCTCTTCTGTGCCCTTCATTTATTTCCTCCTGTAAAATAGGGGCTAACAGCGCGTTCCAGCACCCTCGCGAGATGGGGGGAAATATAAACTGGTGGTTTTCAAGAGCTTTCACATCCTCATCTGGAGCTACAGAGCGTTATTACTACCATAAACTTGTCAGGGTGAGATCTAGCAGTGCGGTCTGTATGTTGGAAGAAGCCTGACCTGGCTGCCCCCCGGAGGCCTGCCTGCAGCTGGGGCCGTGCCAGCACGCAGCCCCGTCACACAGCGGGGCCAAGGATCCATACGTGCAGGAGAAACATCCTCGCCGAGCTGCTCTGTACACTCACATCGCCATTTAAAGAGATTTCTCCTCCCTCCTTCAAAGGACTGAAAATGTTTTGAGAGCATCCGTGCACGATCTGTGCCTTGTCTTCCCATTCATACATCAAAGAAGGTGCCACAGACACAAGAAAAGGGAAGCAGAGCACAGATTCTTCTTTAACTCTTTCTTTATAGGAAAGAACCGCAAGAGAACTCAGACCCTGCACTCTTTCGACACATTTTGACTTTTCATCAGCCGAACCTCAGGGCTGGAGCTGGACGTGGCACTGCGATGCCGTGCAGGTGACCTGCTGCTGCGGGCCTGGCTCGGACCCGTCAGAGCCGCAGGAGCACCGAACCTGACGGCAGCTTTCTGCTCTCAAATCCTTCTCCCCAGAAACCGAACAGCAGGAGAATCAGTCTCTGCACGTGTCGTACCTTCAGATGACTTACTTCAGCCCTTTAAGGCTACCTGAAGTGTGCTAGGAGGGAAAAAGAACAATTGCAGGAACAGATTTCAGACACTAAGCTACTGGAGCCCACCAGGCAGCCCGGATACTCTTCAAGGAGTCCCCCCGCTATGCCCTGACCTCCCAGGTGCCTTGCTGATTCTTGCACCAAGAGCACAAGCTTTCTCCTTCATAGACACGTCCCCCCTCCGCAGAAGCGCCTTTAAGACACACGACCACGTTCTCTTGCAGCAGTTCCTCCACGCAGGCTGACAACCCAACACCATGACCCGCGTGTCTGCCACCGCGCAGATGTCACCACGCCGTCTCCCGGGTACGGCTGTAGCTGTGCTCGCCCCATCTGCCCGCGGGCTCTTTCCCCTGCCGCGTGCCAAGCCCTCCTCGAGGTAAGGAGAAGCATCTCTGCCCACGACGAGATTTTTTCAGTGACATTCTCCTAGCATGGCCTCCAACAAGAAGGGTGGTGATCAACTCCTGCCTCACCATCCAGGAGAAGGATAAAGAGAAATCCTCTTAGATTAGCTGGAAAGGAAATCAGCACAACGAGCAGAAGGGCACTGAAACGGGGAAATTCAGGAGGCTTGGAAATCTTCAAAGGACCTATTTTAAGCATAGGTTGGACGGTTGTCTGACAAGACACCCAGGCACACTGGGTCGTCAGCTCTGAACAAGGAACTGGATGAGACCATTTCCCAAGGTCCCTACATTACAACACCCACAGAGCCTCCAGGTTTCTTCCTTGCCACTAGAAATACAATTAATAGCAGCAAAACGTTCACTCACCAGCTGGCAAACGTTCTGCACAAACAACAGAAGGCCAGTTGGCAATGGACTCTCATTAACAACCCACTGCAGATGTAAATTGCACTGGCAAATCAAAGTTACCCCTAGGGCAGAGCTGACGCCCTGGTTAGCCAAACGTAGCAACACTGGCTTAGCTCAAGAGTAAGAGGGGTGAGACGCAGAGCCCTTCTGCCATGCCTGACACCCGAAGCACATCCATCCTTCCCTTCCCTGCGGGACCCTTACCCCTACACCAGTGACCCGAACTGAAACAGAAGAGCAGGACTTCACACAACTATTTTGGGCCCAGCTCTGGGAAGCTGGAAGCGTGCGCGTCAGGAGATCTCCAGAAGACCAGACAAGGGAGGCTCTCTCAGAGAAGTGCCTCTTTCTTGCTGCAAGAGGCAAGCAGGCATTTGGATTCCCTCAGGCTGAGCTGCTCCCAGACCCAATGAAACTCCTCACACTGGGGACATTTGTTATTTCTGTTATTTAACAGCAAACAATAGCTCTGAAACTTCTGGCTATTCAGAGGAGCTTCCTGATCAGCCATACGTCTAATTTACAGGCCACACATGCCAGGCACTGCATGAAAGGCGTGCTGATGTTGGCACATTCAGCAAGTCCTGTCTGTTTCCCTCAGTACAGCCCAGCTGTGCTGCTCTGCCGCAGCAGTGCCCGCTTCTAGGGCCAGACCGACCCCGAGCAGCCCCTGCCCAGTTACCTGAAGCCCTTTCTGCAGCACTACACGTGAGCGGATCCATGCGAGAGGTCCCGAGGCCACACAAAGCAGTACCAAACCCACTTCAGACCTGCAGTGCTTTCGTTCATTAGGGACACGTTTCAGTTAAATTGCACCAAGCGGTGCCTCAACACAGGAATTGGCAGTTCCCCACGCACGATGCTGCAGGCAGCACCTTCCCTCCGTGCACATCAGAGGCCCCGAGCAGGTCCCTGCTCAGAAGCACACCCCCCTACACGGCTCACAGCGACAGGGACGCGGAGGGCACCCCTGAGTGACCAGCACAGGAACACCGCTGTAACCGCAGGGGGCTTGGCCTCAGCCCCGATTTCCACTCACCACCTGCACAACCACACCTCCAGTCCAACAAGCACATTTTCCCAAAACGACAGAGAAGAGGCTCACGAGGAGGAGGACGTTCTGCGGTTGGGCAGCCCGTGCTGCTGGTGGCAGAGCTGCCAGCTGCACCGAGCCCCTGCCAGCCCAGCTCCTGGGCACGCAGAGCAGCCTGGATGGGGTCATCACACTGCTGCAAGCTAGGAGGCAAAGCAGCCTCCTCAGTGTCAACTGCTCTTCGCTATTGCTCTCCTCTGACATTAAAGAAAATCCGCGTGGCCCCTTCACAGGCTGGGCTCAGTGGCTAACCGGGAGCTGTAACATCAGTTGGATTCTTTAACCTGGAAGACGCCACACTTGAGGGGAGGAGGAGGAAGGGCAGCGCTCTGCCATCCAGCTCCCAGGCACCCAGCGTGCTGGAGGCCGCCCGCTCAGCCCCAGCTGCTCCCTTCCCGTGGCTCCTGAGCAAATTCACGCCGGTCGTCCCAGGAACTGGGCAAACAGACCAGACCCGGCAACTGGATCCTGCCAGCTCACTTCTCCCTTCGTTAAGCATCCTCCTCAAGACCTGGGGGAACAAAGCATCATTAACTTGGAATGAGAGGCATCTGCATGTGGCTTTAGCTCGAGCACCTGCACATACATGCAAGCAGGAGAGAAAACACCTTTTCCCCTGGAGCCAACCCCTGCAGGGGCACCTGCTCCGCCAGCAGCCTTTGCACCAGGAGAAAGGCGCTTCCCACTTGGCTCCTCACGGCCCAGCAACCCAGACAGACGGTCTCTGGCATGTAATTGGGATCTTCAGAGGTGCGCACAAGAGGTGGAAGAAGAAATGTGAGAAACAGCCAAGGATTTCCGCCCCGGCACAGCATCTCCTTGCCTGCCAGAATACTGGAGGCACACAGAGGAGGGCTCTCCCCCCACGTCTGGTGGCGGCTGTTCTCCTCACGCTGGTGCTGGGCCTCTCCCTCCAAGCGGCCGTGATGACACCACACACCAGACGCTTGCCCTCGGCCATGTCCAGTGGGCCAAGGAGGCTCCAAAATCACCTGGTGCGTGCCAGCTCTGGGCACCCAGTCTGCTGGCGGTAGGCAGAGAAGCAGCAGTGGGCCCCGGGAGCCTCACAGCGTGAAGGAGCTGCCAGCAAAGGAAGTGACAGGAGGAAGAGTTTCTCCACAGGAAGCAGGAGACTGAGAAAGAACCCGTACGCTGCTCTTCGCAGGCAGTCGCACTTCTTCAGGGCAGTTTCTTTCCCATTAAGAGGACAGGTTGGGAGCAGGGCCCGCTGCAAGTATCCTGCACCACTTCCTAGTCGAGTCCCACAAGGCCTTAACTCTGCAGATCCATAAAGAAAGGGTGGGAGAGAGAAAGCTGCTTGTAAAATAAAGCCAAGGGAAGCAGAAGAGAGGATCCTGCCCAGAAAGGGGGTGCAGGACGTGAGGCAGGGCACTCACCCCACGAGCACGATGTGCTTCACCAACCTCCCCAGGAGCAGGGCAGGGCCAACAGGACTTCGGAAATCCACTGGCCTGCCTCCAAGTTGTTTTCTGTAGGATCGCCGTGCCACTGGGTGAAATACAGACTGCATACACCCTCTGTGCCTGCTGACTACAGAGCACAGCACCGGTATTTACAGCAGCCCTCCTCCCTTGCCACGGTTGTGCCAAGCTCATCGTTAAAGCAGGTGAAGAGCAGCACGCTAAAATGACGGGTTTAGCCATTCTGAGAAGTACTTCCAGATCCTTCTGGATGAAAAGCAGAGTTAAAAAAATATATTAATCTCATCCTTCCAAAACCATTTTATTTTCTTTCTTTTGATCTAGCATCAAAGACTTTCAGGACGTGCATAGCATTAACTGTGCCAGTCAGAAGCTCCGTGCTTCTCCAACCCAACCATTTCCGGGGCATGCAGGGGAAAAGAACGCGCATTAAGGATTTCTACATCAGGTCTTGCAAGACCGGGAAGAAGCAGGGGTTCCTCCTATCAGGCAGGACTCGTTAGGAGAAAGGGTTGCTTTTCTTGCTGTTTTGTCTTGTTTTAAAGACACCCAACAGCACAATCTGCACCGGAGGAGCCCCCAGAAGGCTCCAGCACAAGGGTTTGAGACGGACACGGTCTGTACCGCGTGGCAGCGCTACAGCCATGGCCCATCGCCACAGCCCGAGACCCAGCAGGCCTGGAAAACCACCCGAAGACTAACACGAGAGGCTCAAACATCCTCAGTGCAGGCTGATCGCGTATCCTTCGCTCCTAATAAACGAGCATCAGCAAAAGGGAGCCCTGCAGCCCCTCTGGGACAGGCACACTCCTTGTCTCCCTCCGGCAGACTCCCGTGCCCAGACACCAACTTGCTCTCAGCTCGCTGCACCGAGAGGAAGATGAGCTGTGCAAGTCAAATGAACAACGTATGCTTCTTTTCAAGTCGCCTTTTCATCTTTTGACACCAGATAAAAGAGAAGGGATCCATCTCACAGGTATGCAAGTGTTCCTAAATTGAGTGCTGAGCAGCAGGGGCTCAAAACGCAGACACAAAGAGGAAAACAAAACCCACACGCAGCCCAGGTGTGTCAGCCGCAAACACACTGAGCCTGCCAGCGAGGAAGAGGATGATCTCGTGGCTAAGGGCACCCCTCGGCCTCACCTGGGGTCCGTTCCCATCTCCCTCCCTGCCGCCCCTCAGCCTGTTTGCAGGAGCACAACACATCTCCAGTCCTTACAGGAACCCGAACCATGCTGCAGGCCCTGGGGCAACCGAGTTCTGCTGGGAGCTCTTCCACACTCCTCATTCTGAGCCCTTGTACTTGTTACAGAGCAAGATCCCATTCAGATGTGATCTGGAGCACAACTCAAGCACCCAGGTGATCAGCCAGCACCAAGCAAAGCACGTAGCATGCCATACAAGGACACAACACCTCTCTATGATCGGAGCCTCAGCTCCAAAGCACAATTCCCTTGGCAGTTCTGGTCAGCCAGCTGCTTTCCTCATGCACATTTACACCTATAATGATTCTGTCCAAGTCCAGTTAGATTCTGAATTTTCTCCCAAACAGCCAAGAACAGATTTTGAGAGGCAGCAGAGCTCATGAGGTCCATTACTGACATCCTACCCTGCGCAGCTCATGCAGCCCCAGCCAGCCCCCTCCTGCACTGACACCAGTTCTGGGCTGGGAACAAAGCGGTTCTGGAGCAGCACCGGGGCTTAGCCTGACTGAAGATCTTCAAATCAAATAAAGGAAGAAGATGAGAACTCAGACTTCTAACACTGGTTTATTTTTCATTAACAACATAAGCATTGCATGCACCGTACCAAACACAGATGTAAGCGGTTTTCTCACCTGCAGAAGAAAGGATCCATCCCGCCTCCCCCCAAGACATAGGTGCAGTGGTTTTCTAATTTCTGAAGTGTGTTACCTGTACCCCTTGCTGGCGAGGATGTCATTATAGCACAAATGTGAGCCTACAGGCAATAGCCTCACTTCTTGTATAGCTCCCCGAGTGATAATCCGAGTTCCACAGGGCCAGACCACAGGTGGAAGCTGTGACCGGGCTGCAAACGTGCAGAGGGCTCACATTGTCTTTGCGGCAATTCTGTGGCAGCCCAAAAAACGCCACAGCCACCACAGCACAGACACAGAATAGGTAAGGTTTTTCCCCATCTTCTGCTTCCTAACAGTCTGTGCACAAAACACAGCGTCTTTCACTAAGATGCCGCACACGCAGCGCCCGGTGATCGGCACGGAAGACAAGTGCTGACCCAAAGCTGCATTTAACTGGCTACAAAAAAAGCTCCGTTAAGAAGAGCAATGTATTTTCTCTTCAAAACCACAAAAAGTATCACAAGGAAATACAGAGTCACAAGCTTCCAATAAGGAGAATGGGAAAATCATAAATTTCAATCACGCTCTGACTTGTGTAACAGAAGAGTAATTAGGATTAGTTACCCCCAATTACTTATTACAAGCACTTCAAGAGTTAAACCTATGAAAAGTAAGAGGGATCCTTCAGAAGCTGGCTGTGCTATTGTTATTCGCCCCAAATGAGCCCCACCTCCAAGGAGCCTGCATTTGGGCATGTGTTAAGCAGGTGGGGTCAATCTGGGTTTTGTCTGACTTCAATGGCAGCAGGAGCTGCTAACGAAGCACCAGACTTGCCATTGTCCCAGCCCCACCACACCTTTCCTGATTAAAGGCAGCTTTCAGAGCAGTTTTTGCTGCTGCTTGGCCAGGTCTGGCTGTTTCCTGGCGTGCGTTCCCTCAGCCAAGCTGCTGCTCTCACCTGCCACAAGCGCCCAGCTGATGCCCCCGAAGCCACCCCAGCACCACCTTTCTTTTCCCCGCTCCCAGCCTGAAGGCGCCAGTGCCCCACGTCTGCTGACGGCTTTGAAGCAAGCAGAAGGAACAGGCTCAGGTCGCCTCCCTGCCCTCCCCGAGGCTTTTCTTGGCTCGCCTCCCGCCCCGATGATCAGCACCCCATCAGCGCCCTGCCTCGCCCGCTGCCCTTTGCCTGCGCCCGCCTCGCCCGGCCTTGGGCTGTGGCAGCACGGAACGAGCCCCGCAGGCCGAGGGCACGCAGACAGCGGGAACCACAAACCTCTGCGGGCCGTCAGCTACCCCAGCCCTGTCCCAAGGAACCCGTGTTAGGGACTGCAGGCTCTGGAAGAAGGAGATGAGTTCCTCTTCCTTCCAGGGTTTCTTAAGTCCTTGGCACTTCTGCTTACCACAGTGAGCAAAGCAGTACCAAGAAGTTTCCAGGTCACAGAAATAACTGTAGAAATTACTCTTTACAAGAAAGATTTTTCTATTTTTTTCCTCAAGAACAGAAGCCTTTGCACAACCACTTACACCCAATTACATGAAAAGGCAATGGCACAGAGAAGAAGGCATGCTTGCCCATTTCAGCTCACAGCACAGGACACAGAAGCAAAGTTCCCCCAGCTCTACCCGCTGCTGGCACAGGCAAAGGCACCAGGAGATGCCACGGCTGTCCCTGGAGGCACCCCTGGACACCAGCCTTCCTCAGGCCTTTCCTCCCACCGCCTCTCCAGGTCTTTCTCTCTCAACTCTTCCATGTTCTGATGCATTTTTAGACCCAATCTCCCTCTCCGTTCTCCCTTCAGCCAGCTTGCCCTCACGGACCACATCCGTCTCCACTTTCACAGTCATTAAAAAGCAACAGTGACCAACTCGAGGGCTAACACCTCGGGGCAGACTCTGTGACCCTACAGACTGTGTGACCTCCCGCGTGGGACAGAGGCACACCGCAGGAGAAGCAGGACTTCTCCCTGCCAAGCAACCCCGAGCAGACCTTGAGCTCACCAAGCTAAGGCAGGAGAGGAGGCCGGCAGACTTCCAGGAAGGCCACCTGCTCAGGCCTGGCTGAGAAGCTTTAGGCAGCCAGCAGATCAAACATTTCAATCCGTAAGAGCAGGTACCTTCTCAAACCCAGGAGCACTCGTAGCTTCCCACACAGCATCAGTTACTGCAGGAGAAACTCCTCCTGGGGGCCCAGCAGCTCAGGCACGCAGACGACGGCGGCACCCCTCGTCCCACAGGGTGCAACGCTGCGGCGCTCCCTGGACCTTCTCACCTAACCACGCTTCTCCGGGGCCTTCATTACAAGCCAGAAGTACACGCCAGCATCTGCCCGAGGATCACTGTGGCCACAGCAGTCTGATTAAACAGAAGACCATGCCCAGGTCTGTCGAGGGGCAGGGAGGTGAGCAGTCAGGTGCAGGACACGGGTGGCATCCCTTCATTTAAGCACCGAAGACACGAAGTTCTCCTGAACTGCTGAAAGCAGCCATTTGTTAGTGTCACTGCACGAACTGCGATGCACCCGCCGCAACTCTTCCCGTGAGACCTACGGTGACTGCCCCCAGTTTTCCTTCCTGTAGCTGAAGTCCCAGCCACACCACGGGCAAGAAGCTGTCTTGCTCTCCACGCTCTGCTAACTGGGACTCTTCGCTCTGCTTCCTGGATAGTCAAACGTTGCTTTGTTTTAAAGCTTCGTATCTGGCACAAGCGCAGCACCAGATGAGGAACGTAGCAGGTCTTGTCTAGTTAAAATGAGATCTGATCGAGGAAGAAAGTAATGAACAGTTTGTGGGAGGCAGCATTCGCTTGGAGAGTATCAGAGACTGCTTGTCTCCACCGTGACCTGCCCGCTCCCTCCTGGGGCTGGAGACACAGCCGCCGAGATGACGATCCACGCTCACCAACCTGCAACGAACCTGAGCTGCCATCCTGCCATCACAGGCAGCTTAAAAGCACTTACGTGAGAGCTGACCCACACGGGCACTGCTGCCACGGGGACATTTACCGCTTATGTGGCAATCGATTTTATTAGAAAACCAAGTACCAAGCTTTAAGGCCTGGACCGGAAACTCCGATAGGGTGGGTGGAGCTCAGGGGCCCCTGAGGGCCCTCACGAACCAAATGATCCTGTATTCTCATGAGCCGACCTCCAACGTGCAGGGGATCTTACTGCACGTATGCACAATTGTATCATGCGTGTATTATTCAGATGCTCTCCCCGTAACTTCTGAATTCTTTAACCAGTTCCAACAAACACGAGGAAAACCACAGCGTTAGATACCGACGACTCTGCACAGAGAGAGCCAAAGGAAATGAGGCTCAACAAAAACGACTCTGCTTACAAAATCATTTAAAATAGACGGAGGCAATCAGATCCCACTGCCAGGGGGATTCCTAGGAGGTGATTTTTCAGGCTGGAGTTCCAACGGTGAGACAAGAACGGCTTCCAGGTAATGAATGAGGATTCCCTGACACTCAGCCCGCTCCCTACAAAACCCAAGGGGAGCTGGATCGTGCACACTGACTTCTCCAGAGGTACTTTGTTCAGTTTTGGGCCCCTCACTACAAGAAGGACATGGAGGTGCTCGAGCGAGCCCAGAGAAGGGCTACGAAGCTGGCGAAGAGTCTGGAGAACAAGGCTTACGAGGAGCGGCTGAGGGAGCTGGGACTATTTAGCCTGGAGAAGAGGAGGCTCAGGGACGACCTTATCGCGCTCTACAGGTACCTGAAAGGAGGCCGTAGCGAGGCGGGGTTGGTCTGTTCTCCCACGTGCCTGGTGACAGGACGAGGGGGAATGGGCTAAAGTTGCGCCAGGGGAGGGTTAGGTTGGATATTAGGAAAAACTTCTTTACCGAAAGGGTTGTTGGGCACTGGGATAGGCTGCCCAGGGAAGTGGTGGAGTCCCCATCCCTGGAGGTCTCTCAAAGATGTTTAGATGTAGAGCTTGGGGATATGGTTTAGTGGAGGACTTGTTAGCGTTAGGTCAGAGGTTGGACTCGGTGATCTCGGAGGTCTCTTCCAACCTAGATGATTCTGTAAATGCACTGCTCCAACAGGCACACGGCCCTCAGGCACAGCATGGTTGGGCTCTGCAAATCCCCGTGGGGTTTCTAAGGCCCAGAGCCAGCGTGCATTTTAATACATTCACGTTTCCTCAAAGCATTAGAGCAGTTTCAGGCACTCCAAAGAGACAAAGGACTAAGATGGACTGTCACTATAACCATGGATAATCCTGTTATTCTATACAGAACATAATATAGAACAACAATAAACTACTCAAAATGACTGTAAGATCCATCCTAAAACCAAATAGCTGTCTTGCTCTTAACTATTCCTCTTCAAGCCTTCCAGTCTGTTGGTGTTCTTGCTGCAGGGAGCTTTCATCTCCCGGCCAGCCTAAATTTACTCGTGGCCGGTTTCTACCCACCAGCTCTTGCGCTAACCTTGCCCTTTAGCTCCAGCAGTTCCCCCCTCCCCGAGGTGCCCCTCTGATGTATTTATAGCCAGCAGTCACGCTGCCTCTCAGCCTTCGTCCTGCAAGCTGAGCAAGCCGAGCTCCCAGGCTCCTCTGTTCGGCCGGGCTCCCCAGCCCCTGAACACCACACTCGCCCTTCCCTGCACCTGTTGCAGCCCGAATTCCTTCCTCGGCCGTCGCACAGCACATTCCCCAGCAGGGCCCCGAGGCCCGGCACAGCAGCATCAGCGTGCCCTCATCACCAGGGGATAAACCCGTGACCTGCCTCTTCCCTGCCTCTTCCTCGGGGGCACCAGCTGCAGCCAGCACGCACCCAGGTTTCCCCAGGGAGGGAGCTGTGCCAGGGCTCTGAACAAAGCCCGCTGGGGAGCACTCGGGTGCTGCAGCTGAAACGCTACACCAGCATTAGGGGAATAGCTTTGTCCTCTCAATTTAGCAAGCAGGAGGGCGGCGAGCCCTCGGGCTGGCCGCCACGCAGCCGGCACACGCCACGGCCACAGGTCCTGCCCAGGGCCCATCCCAGCACTAAAGCCCCACGGGAATTCAGATTTTGCCAAAAGCAGCAGCAGGGGTTCCGGTCTATGAGGCAGAGGGGAATGCCAAGGAGACATTCCCTGTGCACGCAGTCCTTCTGCTCACCTCTGACCACAGACACCGAGCTGGACAGACCCCCGGCCGGACTCAGGCGGCTCGTGTGCCACCAAGGAAACAAACGTCCGTCCTGTTCAGCACGGGGCCTCCTCACATCCCCTCAGGAGTCTGGGGACTCTCACCATACACTGCTGGGTTTGTAACACCTCGGTAAACAACGGAGAGTGTGGTCTAGGCCACTTGGACTCCACGTTTCTTGCCGTTGCTCCGCACACCACGACGGCGTACCCGCACCGTATGCCAAGGGCCAGGAAGCAGGACCCCCCCTGGGTCCTCCCACCCAGCCGGAGAGGGGAAGCTGCCCTCCCACAGTCAGCTGCCTGGGATACACCCACTGGGAAACCTCGGTGCTCATTTGCCACAGCAGTTGAATTTTTCCTGTCCTGAGCACAAAGGACAGGAGCTGCCATGGAGTTTGATCTCTCCCAGCTGGATCAGGGCACAGCCCATACTGCTGCTACCGCACAGGTACGAGCTGCACCACGATCCCATCGAGCTGCCGCGCAGAGGCAGGGGCTGGAGGGGCAGGCCCAGCTCCTACAGACCATCTGACCCAGAGGGAAAACAGCCCATCAGCCGGACAGGGAGCTGCTGGGAAATCACAGCTTCAATGCCTGCAGGAAACTGGACATCCTGGAGCCAAACCCCTGCTCCTTCCGAAGGTTACGGCAGGAAAACCCACCTAGTAGGAGCCCGCCAATGCTGGAGTCTAAAACTCAAGGATGGGGCACATCCTGCACACAGCTGGAGCCCAGCAAACCTTTAGCCCTTCCTAAGGCAGCACGTCTCCCCACACCAAAGCAGAGGACGTTTTTGCTAAGTTAGCTTTTGCAGCACAGGCACACATGTGGAATTCACCCCCAAAAATTCATTCCCCAAATCCACCAGCTAACAGCTGTCTGGAAACCCTTCACTCTTTTTTTCCCAAGATGGAGAAGCCTTTCTCTGCGTGCACTGAATATTCAGCAAAGCACACACCCACCAAATTAATGCCCCACCCCAAACCCATGCACATCTGCTTCCTAAACGAGGACTTCTTCCACCGAATCTCAACCAAAACAAACATGGCACAGGGAACAAATGGATGCTTACAGTGAACAACCACTCATCAGCTTAAGTAACTCTAATGGATTCCACTTCAAACTAAGCCTGCGCCATCTGTTCTACCCCTCAATTAGAGAAACCAAAAAAATTATTCAATGCAGAGTTTAAGAAAGCGAGCTAATTTATGTAAGTTCCACTTCTCTTCAGCTCAGCCCAGCGTGCTCTTGTAATGCCTGATATGCGGACAGAGATAAGAACGGAAGGCTGCCTCCTGTAACACGATTACGAGCTTTGTCAGGGGAAATAACACTTCGCCGCAACTCTTCACTATATATTTCATTTTTAGGAGCATGATCTCTCTAAGTAACAAAACCCATTAGGAGCTGAAAGAATCAAATCAGCAGTCCTGCACAGAGCAGCAAAAATCAACAGCGGGACGCAGCCCTGGGGCAAAGGGATGGTCCCTTGCGAGGGTGAGACCTTCCCCTTGGCCAGCACACCTTGCGCGGCGGGTACCCCAGATCCCCAAAAAGCAATGCACTTCACCCAGTTAGTTCTTTACTGCGACCCCTGCCCGTTTTCACTTCAAACTAGCCTCTCCTACCATATTTCGATATGAGAAAGTGCCCAGGAGAAACTGTCTTCAAGTAGTGCACGCCAGTCCTGGGTGTATATATATATATATAAAAAAAGCCTAAAAACGTCAACGACGGCCGTGCCTTACACAGCTCACATCAATGACGAAGGCAACTTGAAGCCCTCCCTGTGGAAGCAGAGGAGCAGTGCAAACTGATGTCTCTGGAGATGTCCCTTCTCTTCGGCTCACTGATGTTTCCCACCGATAACGTACAAGCTCGGTTAGCACAGCCCTAGGCAGGCAGCAGCCATCAGCCATCTGGATGTTCTCCCAGCTGCTGGGTCTGGTACCCAAAACCAGTCTGAGAGCACACTCAGGAAATTCCCAGTCATGCAGATGGTCTCGATCTTTGTTTTACGCCGATACTTTCTCAGATGAAGGGAGAGAGGTGAGCAGAGAAGCAGACTGCCAATGTAACGGCTTAAACCTTGACCAAAGATGAGTAGTCTGACACCCCAGAGGGCTGTTTTAGGGCACTGATGCCAGGCCTCCCACCTTAGGGCTGTCACCCATGAGCTGATCAGGTTTCCCTCCAACAGCTTTGGGTTATTTGTTTCCTGTACACCAAGCAGCTTCCACTGCAGTTGCTTGTTGAGAATTACGAAAAGCAAAAATGCAGCCGTGCAGAACATGTTGACCAAGATACAGCATCCTTACCATCAACACTTCCATTTAAAACAGTTCACATTAATCTGAGGATGTTCTGCTCCAAAGGACGTGCAACCTGTACAGTCAGCCTCTCCTTCACTTCTGCCTGAGAGAACTCCAGCAGAACCCCCAGTAAGGAGCTTCACCACCAGGTCCGTAGGAGGTTTTACTCTCAAATTTCTCTGGACTTACCATGAAGTAACAAAGCCTCCCGGCCCTCCCTGTAACAACAGGGGTAAGAACCCTGTTAGCCTTGGGAAAGGACCAGGACAGCTCTTTCCCAAACCACAGCTGCAAACCCCTCCCAGTGAGGAAGCCCCATGGCAGCAGCAGGACTTCCTTACTAAGGGCTGCGGGGGAACAAAGCAAGGTGACAGGGGTAACAGGGCAGCTGCGTTCCACGTCCCATGGCTCATTCCTGTGGATGCAAGTTGGTTACATTCAACGCAACATACACGTGCTCATTACCTTTCCTGAGCAAGCTGCAATAGATCAATTGCACTTAAATTATCCCTGGACAGGAGAAAAAACGTCTAGCAAGAATTAAGGACAGTATGAAAAAGTACTGGCTGCACATGCATACTTTCCTCAGTTTCACACACCATTTTTTTATAAGGCAGGAAATCATCAGCACTGCCAAGCAGTGGCATGATCAAAGCGTCCCATGGGTGAAACAAGGTAGACAAAGAAATCGGGGCAGCGCAAATTACGGACACCAAGAACAAAGCCAGCCTGCTGCAGTGTTACTGTTAGGAATCCTCGCTATCTCACCAGTTATTAAGTACCAAGAAGTGGGACACAGAGGGTTGACTCAGCGTCATTACCAGCTCACAGAGCAGCCTATCAGAGCGTATGCTCTACAGCTTCCACTTGGACCAAGCATCACTTGCCAATGAAACTTCTGACCGTAATTAAATGCCATCTGACGAGCCTTACCTTGTAATTGCTGGAATTGACCCAAGAGGTGGCCAGTCCATCAACCATTTTATCCAGCATAGTCTGATCGTGTTCGAGATCGGCGGACTTCTGTTTATCTGAGAAGTAATCTATCAGCTCCTGGCCGACCTGAAGCCTCTTCCCAACATCCTTCTGCAGCACCTGCGCTAAGCAGTACTCCATACTGGGCTCCATGGCGTCTTACAAACACAGCACCAGCAAGGAAGCTAGAGGGCAGGAGGTCCGACAAATCCCTCCACGAACGGACGCAGGAGGTCGCCTCTTTGTTCGATGAAGGTTACTGAGGGTCTGGGTTTCAAAGATGCAATTCTGAGAATGGCAACAATGCACCATGTGTGTGTGAACGGCAGCTGGCAGGATATTAAAAGTCCAATTTAAATAACTAGCAAGAGATGAAGCAACGAGCAGCGCTGTACGGTTGGGTCTGCAATAATTCCCAATTCAGCAGTCCATTCTGCAAGAAAGAAAAAGAACAGTATTACAGGTTAAATTGAGAACGGAGCAAAGAAGAGATTGAAAGCGTGTCACAAAATAGGTTACTCGCATACAGCTGCGATAAGCTGGGTACGAGCAGCATTGTTCTATTTCAGGGAATCAGACAAGGTAGGTCAGGACAAAACCCCCCGGTTGTTCCTTACACCAGCAGTCACCCAGCAGTTCCCTGGAAGGAGCTTTAGTGACAGGCAGCAAATCTGGGGCTTAACTAAGAGCTGATTAGTAATCAATATTCGTGCAGCTACCACCATCGGCGCCCGCCCGCGGAGGTGAGGACAAACCCTCAGGCAGGTCACCGGGAGACACAGGAGCCTTCAGGAGCGAAAGCGGGGAGCCGTCTGGGTCCCGGTTTGACTGCCGGCCTTCAGCCACCGATGCCCTCGCTGGCCTGCACGGCACACGGCCAGCGCTGGGCTCCGGGGATGTGAAATGAGCAGTCTGCAAACACGAGGGGCTCGAGGCGTCCCCAGGCTGAACCCTGCGCTGTTGCAGCCCAAAGCAGTGCCTGCGGCGTCCCGAGAACCATCGACAAGAAAGGCCAGGCTGAATTTTGCTGCCTGTCAGAGGCACAGCATCGCTTGTGGAGTTGTTGTGCTTCTGTTAAAACACGAGTGGCTGTAGGTCTGCAGTTTGGTTGTGCTCCCCACCCTCAGAAGCCAGCCTCTCCTGTCCCCTTCTGCAGCCACACAGCCCTCCCAGCTGCTCCCCGGATGCCCAGGGCTCCCACCAGCACCACGCTGCTTCCTGAAGCACTTCCCTGAAGCACTTCCCCTCCGCAGGTTAGCTCTTGCGGGAGGGGGGAGGTAAAAACACAGCGTGTCTTTGTGTTTCCTGTCTAATAATACCCAGAGCCAGAAGCCGCCCTACTTTCTTTGTGCGCACAAGGAAGGCGGGTCAAGCCGGGGGCAAGGGAAGGGGCTGCGAGCACACACCTGGCCAGCAAACAGCTGGAGGGAAGCTGGCGGCACGGCTTCACTGACTGGGGGCGCTGGGGCAGCAAACCTCAGCGCCTTGCTGGAGCAAATCAAGCCCGCACAAACCTCTCAGAAACACACGAAACGCAAGGCGGACCCGACGGCGGATGAGACGCGAGATCGCCGGGCTGGCAGGGCTGGAGCAGCTCACCTCCACCTCTGCGAGGAGCCAGCCCCAGCTCGGAGCTGCCCGGGCCCGGCCTGCAGCCAGAGCCGGCCCGAGTGGGAGCAGCCCCTGGATCCCGCGGGCCCGATGCAAACTGGTTCTGTGCAGCCAGGGAGCCGCCCGGCGAGCCCTGCCACCAGCCAGGAGGTTGCTTCGTGCCCCGAGACCGAAATGCCAGCAAAACCTGACCTGCCAGAGCGGCAAGGGAGCGTCGGCTGCAAGCAGGCAGGGCTGGAAGTCGCTGCCGTGAACTCACCGCTCGCCTGCGAGCGCTGCCCCGACCCAGAGCACACCGAACTCCCCCGGATCTGCCAGAGCTGTTCACCTACCGAGTGGGAAACACCAGCGTGATTCCTATTGGAGCTTCGCTTCCAGACCGCAGGTAGGAGCTCAGCTCCAAGAGCGATCTGAGTTCCAGTCCTGCCGTCACCAGCAGCACCCCAGAGTCAGAGCAGCGTATTTCTTCTTTCCAGAAGAGACGCTGGGCCGAGCAAAGCCATGCCTTTTGTTTTTAACCACTGGAGCTGCAGTTCCTCGCTTGCCGCAGCTCAGCACCAACCGAAAGCAGCGCTGAGCTGCCCCATCCTCAAGGATCGCAGCAGACTTGCAGACAGGGAATGGCAACAAACCCAAACAGACAGTTTTAAGCTGAAATTAAACTGCCCAGAAAAGCAAACCGTGCCCCAAGGGTTCTCTGCACGGCTCCAGCTACCCATGGCAGCGCTCAGCAAGCCTCCCGAGGAGCCTCCCGCCTGCGCCTCGGCCTGCCGGCCCCTGCCCTGCCCTCCCCGAGCACGGGGAAGAAGTCCCCTACCTGCTCTCGCCATGGAAATGGGGAACTTGCTTAAACTTGAAAATTAATTCAGGTTGCAGCAGGGTGTGAGTGACTGCTCGTTACCACAGAATAGCCATTTTTGATTAACTTCACACACAGGCGAGTCCCAGCAGATCCAACAGCCGTAGGAGCAGGACACGGCGCCGTGAGAAAGGAACTCGGCGAGTTTCAAGCCTTTCTTCCAGGTGGTTTTCATGTACGAGTGCCTACGTCTCTGCCTACGAGCACAGAGCAACCTTTTCAGCAAACTAATTTAAACAAATTTCTCCGAGAGCTCCTCATTTTTTTAGAGCATGTGAAGGAAGACAGGATCCAAATCACCATGCGCTCCAGAAGAGGCATGTAACCTGGACCCGAGCTCTAAAACGGATCCACTGCGTTATGGCAGCACCTTCACACACCTCCAGGGGAGAAGAGCCACAAATCCCTCTGGATCCTGGGGAAAATGCCAGCACTAAGTCCAGGGGAAGGGCTCGAGGCTGGCTAGCATCTACCAGCCAACAGGTGTTGAAGTTGCACCCTTTTTTCAAGGAAGAAAAGCCTTTCCACACGTTAGGAAGTCTGGGGACTCCCCCTCTTCCTCGCAGGAGGAAGTGGAAAAGGCAGCCCCTGAGAAAGCCCAGCCCCAGGCCAGCAAGAAGCGAACTTCTCAGGCAGGGAAGCACACGGCTGCTGGATCGCATATCTGAAGTCAACCAGGCTCCACACATACAGGCTTTGGAAAACTCAAGCCCACAACCTCCAAACCCAGGGCCCGACTTCTTTTCCTGCAGAATTTAAACGCCACGGGCCTCGGGGAGCCAACGTCACAGGATACAAGCAGTCAGGACCAGGATCTGGAGTTCCTCCTGCTCCCCCAGAAGCAGTCACGCAGGCTTTGAAACCGGGGCTGGGTGGCTCGGAGGCTGTGTCTGGAGCTCCTCCAAGCTTTGGGCAGAGCTGTGACTGCAGGCTCGGAGCAAGGATGTTCTCCCGGCCCTCCAGCCAGGCAGTCTGTACTCAGGGAGACAGGTCAGGCTGAGTCTGGCAAAGCCAACGCGTGGACAAGGTCATCCAGGAGAAAAAGCTGCTTCCCCAGCACCCCGGCTCTGCCCCACACAAATAAGTTCCCTCTCTCCCTGTTAAGCCATGAGAGCTGTGTGCTTCGTCAAAGCCTCCGCCGGCAACAGCTACATTTTCCACCAAGAGCTATCCAGCACAAAGCCATCCGAGAGGCTGAAGGTTAACGCTGGCTCGGAGCTCAGAGCGGGGAGTGCACAGGAGAAAGCTGACACAGGCTGCACAGCCCCGGGTTGCTCAGCCTTGATGCTATCACCCTGACACCACAAAGCTGGTACAACCACAGCAACACGCCTGGCTCAGCGAGGGAATCAGGCAGTTCAGGCAGCAGTAAGGAAATACTCGTTACCTAAGATGTGAAACCGACTGCTTCGCGGGTACTGGCACAGAGCTGCGCGCAAACTGCCGTCTGAAGTTACTCCAAGGCACCTCAGGCAGGCGTTTCCTTGAGCCTGGACTTTCCACAAGAAGGAACAACTCCTCTGGAGATCTCCACCCAGCTCCCCGCAGTTCCCTGCTGTCGGAAGCCAGCAGCGAGGTGCTCGGTGAGCCACAGGGCACCGAGGGCCAGCCCTGCGATGGGCTGGAGGTCCCAGCACCAAGGGCGTTTGGCTCCGAGGCTCTGTGCAGCGGGTGGAGACTCTCAGCCCTCCATCTCCTCTACATGTGGCTCTGCCCTGCCCGGGGGTTTCGGTATCAGGCTCTGCCACAGCGCGATGCTCGCCCTGACCTGGTATGACTGAGCGCCCAATTACACCTCCTCTCCCTAGATATGCAAACAGCAGCAGGCAAAGCATCTGCTTTGACAGCCTCCGCACCTCTTTGTTGTTCAGACTCCCGAGAGAATGAGGTGGCAAGCGAACCATCGGGTGTCCCACCTCGCAGACACCTCCCAGCGCCAGCAGAGGGGCCCCCTTTGTTCACCTGTCTCCACAAGTGGGAGAAGATCTTCCTCCAGCACCCAGGGCTATTTCACAATCACTGCTGCTGGAAGCTTTCCTGGGCCTTCGGCCGAGCATTTCTTCCTCCTGCCGGCACAGAACCACCTCCAGCCCAAGGGCTGCAAGGCCCCTGCTGACCAGCAGCTCTTCTTCAGGCCTGCTGGGGTCCGAGGAGCAGCTCCGCGTCTGAAGCAGCCAGCACGCGATTTCGCTGCCGTGAGGAAAACCGAGGCAGATTTCCAGAATGAAGACGTCTGAAAGATTTCCAGGGCTTAAGCTAAGACCTTGCAGCCCCCCTACAATCCTTCCACGCCAGATGCTAGCCACGAAAGTTGTCTTACCCTGCCCTGGGAAGATGAGAGAGAAGCTTCAGAGAGCAGGAATTCCCGCACGCCTCCAGCGAGGGCCTGCGCTGCCGGCCCAGCAGCTAACCCCCGACACAGGGCTGCTCCTCCAGCGAGGCTCCCACCTGCAGAACCGCCGCAGAGCGAAGCTGCAGCAGGCCGGGGGTACCTGCAGGCTTACGGCCGCGGAGCGAGCCCAACGCCCACGCCAATGGCACCACTCTTCCAGAGCGGGGGAAAAGCAGGGCTTTGGCATCCTTTGCTTTGCTAGTACAACCCCTCTCTCAGATTAGCCTGGTTTTAATTTCGTCTGAGGCCAAGGACAAGTCCAGAACGAGCTTTCAAGGCCTCCTTCCTTCTGAAGGGTCCGAGTGCCAAGACGCAGCTGAAAATCCCCTAGGGTCAGGAGCTGCTCTGGGCAAGTCCCTCCTGCAGGCGGCTCAGTCCCAAGGCACAGCTCCACAGGCAAGTCGCTACGAGTCTGCTGAGCACAGGGGAGAGCAGCCTGTCCTCATGAAACTCAGCCCTGGTTGGGTTTGTGTCCCCACAACTATTCTCTCCCTGCTGCTCTGGAGATCCAACCTACCCAGAGCCTGCAGTCACGGCAAATAAAGTCCCCAGTGGCAGCGGGAAGCAAGGGCAAGACAACACCTTGGGGAAAGAAAAAACCCCAGCACCACATGCTGGGTACGAGATCCGGATAATCCAGCTCCGAAGAGCTCAGCGGGTTTGCGATAGGAACGCCATACCCCACAAGGCTCCGGGAGCTCGCTGCCCCCAGGAGCGCCTAACTGGCTGGCGGCACGGAGCGAGAAGGGAAGGTGTGATGGACCAGCCCGAGCCAGAACCACCCTGCAAGTACTTGAGGCACACGCTAGTAGCAAAGTGACACATCAATGGGAAAATAACACACGGGATCACATCCTGGGCACAAACCCCGAGGGACACTGCCCAACTAAGCACCCTTCCAGCTGCCTTCTTTCCGTAGCCCACATTTGTTTCCTCAAGAGATACAAATGTACAGTAGGCAATCTTAGAAGGCACCGTGGGGTAGTAAAGAAGAAAAAGCAGAGGATGCAGCCTGCACCACACACACCGCAGTCACACAAAGAAACACAGCGAGCAGATACCAGGCACAAGCACCTCCGATCCTACAACAACTCGCACGTGCACCTGTGGAAACAGCCAGCCTCCTACCTGAGGTCCCTCTCTTCCCGCGGCTGAGCACAAAGCACAAAGCTGCACAAAGCTGCACAAAGCTCCCCCGGCACGCAGGGGGGCTCCTGGCCGCCCGCCAGCCCTCCCTCGGGGCACGGGCTGCCCGCGGCACAGCTCACCCTCTGCATCTGCATCGCGCGGCCGAAGAAAGCCCCAGCAAGGGAGCACAGAAAGGCACCGCCACTCCCGTGACTCCTAACGCGGCGGGCAGAGCGAGCGGGACAAGAGGGAGCAGAAACAACGCTGGGCGATGCCGTGAATCGGGCTGAGCTCCAGTGGCAGCCGAAGGACTGAGGGCTCAGGAGCCATCCACAGCCCAGGCACAGGGACGCCTCGCCAACCCTCCCCGCTGCTCTGCGTGCCTCCGCAACGCCAGGGGGAAGCCAGGTACAGGCTTTAAAATCCGCTGGCTTCCCATAAACTAACGACGATGGTGCTTGCCTAACAATTAATTTGCTGCCTGACTCGGCACACCACTTCTGGGTGCGGAATGGACGCCTCCCTCCTCGGGGAGCCAACTGCGCAGAGGTCTGAGTGACAGAGCCAGACAAACCCAAACACTACACGGGAGTTGGGACCAAAGCTCCTGGCAATCACCTGTGGCCTCTCACACCCCAGAACCCATCCGCTGCCCTTCGGTAACTTGAAGGGTCAGCACTCATTTGATGCGCTGGGGGATTTTTAGTGCTAGTCCTGCCAAAAAGGGGTGAAAGCGAGCTCCCGTGCTTACGACAGAGCCAGACACTGAGTGCAGAACGCCAGGGCCCACTGTGGCTGCAGGACCAGTACCCGGCTGTTCAAGGACTCTGCTGGCTCGCACCAGGGCTCCAGGTAGCTCTGGAGACAACTAACAGGTTGGCCTGATGGACAACACCCAAACCAGTGGAAGGGCTGGAATGAAACACGCAGCAACCTTCAGCACCCAGCGGGTTGATGGAAATAAAGAACGTGAGCACAGAACAAGATGAAACCCTGGGGACGAGCTGCAGCTGCTCTGCACAAGGCTGCCACGAGCAGCAGCCCTTCGTCACGGCAGAGCCGAACCCCTTCCCTCAGACCACTTGTTTACAACTGCCTCAAGTCACAGCCTGGAGAAATTATTAAGATAAATTGGTTTTGTGCATTAACTCAGCTGCAAAACCTTGTTACACTCGCCAGCACGTTTAATGCACGGGCAGTTACGCTGGAAGGTGCCCTGGCCCTGCCAGGACACAAGCCCCAGCTGAGGAGGCGCTGGCAGCAGCAGGCCCGACCCCGAGGCACAGCAGCCAGATCTCAAACCCTGGCCTGGACACGCTGGGAGCTAACGAGAGGCTCGGTGTGACACAGGAGCCCGAGCCAAGTCATCCAAGGCCAGCCGGGTGCCCGAAATGGCAGCTCGGTCTCCGAAGGCATGCCGCGCTCCATCGCTGCCTGCACAGCCAGCAGGGAGGTGCGGGGCTGTCGTCCCTTTGCCCATCCCAACGCTTTACGCCCAGCCCGACTCAGGCTTTACAGCACACCCAGCCCCACCACCAAGGTTGCTGGGGCAGGACCCAGCCCGGGGCAGCCGGACTTGCTGCCAGCTCCCATCCTCCAGCAGCTAACAGCCCTGACTGACCGGCCCCACAGGGAGGGGAGGGCTGACGAACACATGGGAGAAGGGCATAAATCATTTCGGTTTGACGTTTCGTGTTTAAGTGTCTGGCATCCATATCCCTGCAATTGCAGCTCAGATTTAAGATCCCTACAGGACTTCAAAGATGAAGTATCTGGAGGAATGAAGTGTCTGGAGGACCAGCTCGTTCTTTGCAGGCATCCTCTCCAAACGTCCCTCTAGGGAACGTCACATGAAGGAGAGAAACTCACTCCCACCTCCCGAGCATGCTGCCGTCTCACTTTTAGCACTGCATGTTACCACCAAGTGAGGCAAGGCCAGAATGCCCCCGTGGCATTTTGCCTCTCGGAACACAAGTTTTTGAAGCTGTCTGACCAGCTCTGAGCACTTCACAAAACGTTGCGGGCATCAGCATAGAAAAGAGATCCCCTTTGTGTTGGAGGTCATTTTTGTTAAAAAAAAAAAAAAAAAGGCAACAAAACAACACAAAAATACAGCAAGAGAAGTGCGACAATGCAACAGGGGCTCGGCCATGGGGACACAGCTAGTCATCGCTGGCCCTCTGGCAACTTCCAGGCTTCGGTCCCACTAATTGATGGGGCTCGGCAGAGAGCACAAGCAGCAGCCGGGCTCTGCCAGGCCCAAGCCCGCCGCACAAAGGCCGGCTCCACAGGGCGAGCAGCGCTGCCACGATAAGGAGGGCCCTGAACGTGACAGCGCCGCAGCTCCAGCCTGCGCCTGCTTCAGTTCTCCGCTCCGGCAGGAGCACGCTGCTACCACAAGTTCCCACTGCAGGTACGAAACCCGGTTCAGAATCCCCCCCCAGAGCAAGCAGCCGCCCTTCTGATGCCTTTCGCAAGACCCGCTTTGGGAGCAGCTTTAAGGGGAGCAGCTTTGAGGGCTGGCACCCTCAGGCACCGAGCTCTGAGGCTGTGCCTCCCCTCCCAGCGCCCCCCAGGTGCCGCCAAACGCCGCCAACAGCTGCCCGCAAGAGGCGGGGAGGTGCCCGGGCAGCAAAACGGGCTCCGCCGCCGCGCAGTTGCGGGGTGTGCGGGGCGGACACCTCCCCCCGCCTCACCAGCGGGCACCTGCGCGACCCTCGCCTCCTTCACCGGGCGGCCCTGAGGCGGCGGCGGAGAGCGGCCGCCCCCAGCCCTCACAGCGGGCTGTGGCTTCACGCACGGCCCGGGCCGGGCCCCCGGCCCCCCACCCCCCCCCACGAGGCCGCCCCCCCCCCCCGCCCTCACGCAGGCCCGAGGGGGCCGCAGCCGCGCGCCCCCCCCCCCGGCCCCTCAGCCCTCGGTCCCCGACCCCCCGGTGCCCCCCGGTACCTGCCGGCGGCGCGAGGCGGGGCGGGCCCGGCGGGCTCAGTGCCCGCAGCGCTGCATGGCTGCGCCCGCCCCGCCGCCCCGGGAAGAATGGGGAGCCGCCGCGCCTGCGCCAGCCCCGCGCGCACTGCGCCTGCGCGGCGCCGCCTCGCGTCTCTAGAAGGCTCGCCCGGCACGCGGCACGCGTGCGCTTGGAGCGGGGGGAGTTGGGGGGGGGGGGGGAGGTCCGCGCCCTGCTGCACGCCCCGCCCGTACCATAGAGCGCGGGGGGGCGCTCCCCGCTCCTCTCTATGGTGGCGGGGGGGGCGGTGAGGTCAGCGCGCCCCGTACGCATGCGTCAGGGCGGCACCCGCCGGGCGGGCGGGGGGCAGCGGGGGCCTCACTGCGGCGCTGCTTCCGCTTCCGGGTGGGTGCCCGGAATTGTTGCCATGGAAACGGCCGCGGGAGCCTGCGGGAGGGGCCTGACCCCAGGCCCAGGCCCAGGCCCAGGCCCGGCCTCGCCTCTCGGCCCCCTTTAGCGATTGAAGGACCTGCTTCTCTTTCCTCCGAAATAAAAATTGCACAGGAAACTAATTCTTTGTCCTTCCCTTTTGTCACAAGACTTCAGGTGACCAATGCATGAAACTCGGAGGCTGCCCTGCTGTGAAATAACACGCACCCGACACGGCCTTTCTCTGCCTTTTCTTCACACCTTTAGCATGAAGCAGGCAGACTGTACACAACGTCATTCAATCAGCTTTAGTGTCTTCAGGTTTTGTTACTACATCACCATTTCCCCAGTTCCCTGCAGGGACTTACAGGATAGCTCACGCCCATGTTTTTAAGATAAGCAAATTGTTCCATGAGCAGCAGGACTAACAAGGCCCGATTTCCTACAGACTGGGGTTCTTTGTCCCTCTAATCCTCAGCAGCCCTTCCTTCCCTTGTGCACACTTCCCCTGTGACACTCCCCTGTTGGAGGGGACACACCACAAGAGGTGCAGTTACTGCAGAGCCGTGCACATGTGCGGATGGTGTGGTGCATATCACCTGGCACTGCTGCCAAAGGAATCGCACCATGCCTGATTCCCTCCTGCCTTTCTTCCCTCGAGGCTGGCAATGATCTCTCTCCTCCAGTTCTCATGAAACTTGAGATTCTTTCCTCAAAAGGGAAAAGGAGGGGACAAGCCTGACAGCTGAGTAGAAGCAGACAGACTGCACACATAAGCTTCACTTTCATTAGGAAAAGAACTCTGAAGTAATGCTTTATAACTTGCAGATTTTCTTCAAATTTTAGAAAAGCAGGCATTACAGGCACTGTTCTGAGTCTTCCCCTTTAGAGTTCTTAAAACTAAATCACTGCTTCATATAGTATTGCAAACACTTCATCCTGCTTTCTCTAATAAAAACACTGTCCCTTGATGGACTTTTTTTTTTTAAGCTTTCCTTTATAGTCTCACAGCATCTCAGTGTTTCTCAAGTCTGCTCAGAGATGGCTTTTCTTGGTTATACCATGCAGTCCATCAGTTTCCCAGGGACATCACACTGCATTTGTTCCACCACCATCTATGAAAGACCCACATGTCCACTGCCTTGGACAATTCAAAACGGAAACCTGTCATGAAGGCGCATGGGGATACTCTGAGAGGAACCGTATCTACGCTTCCTGATGTAATCAAGTCTAAATGGATAGCTCAAGATTTCTCTTAAGTTAACATTAGGTGACAGCATGTTATTTCCCTACCAGTCCTTGGCCACTATGCTCTCATTTCTCAAAGATCTGATTTTACTCACCTACCTCACATGTGGATCTCCAGCACAGGCAGGAGTAGCGCAGCAGGAAGAGCTGTCCCCTAAGATTATGCTGTTCCCAGTGAAACAGCACAGATCTCTCATCCACCTGCAAAATTCACTGTTTTCTACTTGTTGTGAAGAGGTGTGTGCCATGAAAAAAATATAGCCCGTTTGCAAGGTGAAACAGAAGATCAGCTTACGGACACCTGCAGTTAGGGCCCAGAATGCTGGAAGGAAGGGCAAAGTCAGAAAGCTTTCTTCATATAAAGGAATATAATGATATACAAGCTTTCCTTTAAAACACTTCTCTTTCAGACAAAAACACATCAGTGAAACAGGACTAGTGGGAAGCAAATGGAAGGGTTGGGAGGGAGAGAGGTTCTCTTATTTCAGTAAAAACAACTCACTCTACCTGAGCAACCTGCTCCTCCCTTTACCCCCAGGGCCCTTGTGCAACACCTCTGCTCAGGAATGTGAGGCTAAGTGCTCCGAGGTGAAACGTGTTCATTTACAAATGACGTGATAAGGAGCTGCCCTCGATTGCACAGGATTGGAGCCAAAGCCCGGCTGGCCCTGGGTTGCTTTCCTAGAGCTGAGCACTTCCTTTGCGTGTTGTCACAGCCCCACTGCCTGCAGGGATGACGGGTGGCACAACTTCAGCTGGGTCTCCATAACACTGGATCTCTGACTTCACCTCTCCTGGTGCTCACATCTCATGCCCAGATCACCTGAGCACACTTGTGCTGTGCTAAGGAATAAGCTGGGCTGCTCCCAGCAGAGATAAATAATGCGGATTAGCACAAGCTGCTGACCAAGCTTCTGAGGGATCCTGCTTGAGCACGGGCTCCCCATGCGACTCCCCTCCTCTACCCCTCGCTTACCTGTGAGACAGGGAACAAGCTCCTTGCCAACACCATAAGGGAGCAAACACGTGGAACAGATAGAGCACTAGCTAGTCTGGATCAACACGAAATTTACTAATTCCTCATTCTTCCTCTTGCACAGGACAGTTGCTGCAGCCCTAGATTTCAGCTCAGACAATAAATATGCCCTCGCACTGCTATCTTTAATTGGCACTTTCCTGCCAAGCCTCAGCGTTCTGCACTTAGCTCTTTCCACGTGAGAGCCACCGCAAACAAAGCGGCCCGCTGACCCACTTATCTCCCACGTGGAGGCACATGAAGCCTCGCTTCGGTCACCAAACAGAAAAGAAAATCTGATAGCACAAGGTTTTCATTAAGGGAAGTGACCAAATGGCTTCAGGGCTAACAGAGTGCACACGGGCACGTCTGCGTGTCCCCGCTCACTCACAGTAACGTGGCCACCCAAGGAGAAGCATCACATATAACGCAGGTAGCCTTCATGCAGCACAAAGTGAGTTTGATTCAGGATTCCCCAATGGCATCGAGGTCCTGTGAGCCATGCGAAGTCCCTCAGATCCCCCGCACCGACCTGAAGTGACTGCCTCCAGGGAGGCAGGGGATGGCTCGTCCTCCTTGGCCAGGACACCAGGAGGCGTTAATTGGGGCTTTTTCTTTTGGTTTTGTGACTCTGGAGTCCCAGCTGAACCCTCCAGAAACTGAACACTGGCTACCAGAAAGCTGTTGCTTTCCACCCTTCCTGACCTGAGACAGATTTCATGCAGTGGCCTAGAAGGAGAATGGTTTCTTGTCTGAGCTAGAAACAGACACCAGGTCTCACAGCTGTATCACAGCTATACATGCCCCCATTTTTCCTGGCTGCCCTCAGGCCTCTGGGAAAAGACATTTACAGACCAAGCTAACAGGAATCCTACTTTTGTCTTACATTTAAGCTTACATTAAAACACATTTCAGCCCATTTCCCCTTCCCTCATAATATTCCATCTACCCTCTTTCAGATGGATTTATCCCTTCCCGTTCATTTCTGTTTAGTCTTCTCCCGATTTTATTTCATCTTTTTTCCACCATCCAAAGCCTTACAATTAGGCTCACATCTCCTGCTTAACATATGCACATCACACACACATACCTTAGCAGCACGGATTCTTTTAATCTTTGAAAAAGGTTTCCTTTTCATCCTCACCCAAATATTAAGTCAACTGGAAAGTGACACATCAAGGTTAGGAATGCAGTCTGCTCTTGACAAGGGAAAAGTGCTGAGCTCTGCAAGAGAGGCTAAGTAAGTGGATTAAGATCCTTTTCAAAGATTAGGTCACCCCTCACCCCAAATGCAGATTTCTACTGAAATTAATGGAAGCTCTTAAAATTCAACAGGAGGGTTGACTTTGAACAACAACACAGCAAATGTACACCAGCAGCCTGCTCTGACCTGACTGTCCAAATCACCGCCCCCAAATGGTTCAAAACCAATTGAATCTGCATCGTGTACTAATACAGCAGGATTTCATCTTGTAAAATTACGAGCCAGTGGGGAAACAGCTGAGGCAGTTGTTCTCGGGACCAGAAGTAGGGCTGCGGTCATCTGATGTGACTGCTCTGACACTACACCCAAGGACAAGGCTCGCCCTAGGAGAGTCCGTACGGCCTCTAAGGTGAGCGTTTGGCTCTCACACAGCTCCATCCTGCCCAGCCATAAAGCTCCGGCAGCTTCAGCAGCTGCAAACCTGGATGGTTTGTTTTTCAGGATTGAGTTCAGAATTCCCCTTAAGCATCACCCAATTAATAAATTATGAGATCATGTATTTGCATAGGAAAGCTGAGGAAGCAGCTTTACGGATTTGTCTTACATTTCCTCTGCCCGTCGCTCCTGGGCAGCTCAAAGACGCAGCCTCACAGCAGCCAGCCAGGAAGCTTGTGCAAGCTCAGCCTGGCACCTGGAAGTCTCACTGGGTCCCTTCAGCATTGCAGAATCACAGCCTTCAGGTAGTTGTGATAGTTGTTTGCTTTTCTCCTCTGCCTTTCTCGTGCATCCACATCCACAGGCTGGGCTCCCGGGGCTCGGGATGTGCTCCACACCTCCCTCATCCCAGCCAAACCACAGCACCTCCCCGGCACCTGCAGCCGGGCAGCGCCCGAGCGAGGTGCACAGCGAGACCGACTGCTGCAGGGACAGTCATTGTGCGAAGGGACAGCCAGAAATACACAAGTTTCACTTGAGAGCCAGCTCCATATCCTGCCCGCAGGCATGCCCACATCCCATGCAGCAGCTGAATAACCTACCGCACTGACCGAACGAAGAGGTAACAAATCCTCTACTAGCGCTCCGCTTCTCTTCGCTGCAGCTCCTGCTGATTAATTGATTGCCTCCCTTAAATCCCAGGCAGAAGCATTTCTTTTGTTTTCTTCTTTCTCCCATCCCTCACAAAGCTCTTTAGTGCCGCACATCCCATTTTTCAGCACCATGCATTATTCAGCGCGCTGAGCTTTATTGGGAAGCCGCACGCAACGAACTGTTTGCAGTAAAGCAGCCCAACGTTTCAAGAAAGTCTCGAACCAGCATTTTCTCTCCTGATCAGAGCCAAGGCTTGTGTAGGAGCCTCCCCGTAGCGTACCCTTTCCCAGCACAAGAGATCCACCTAGTTACTGGCCACGGAGACTCGGGTGCGTAGCTAATCCAACGCCCAGGACAATCAGCACCTCTGTCCCTGCCATATGCTTAATTAAGGCTGGGTGGGAGAAGCGATGCGAGGCCTCGCTGCCTCCTGCAAGGCAGAAAACGTTTCACTTCAGCAGCTCTCACTCGTGCAGTTCACTACTTCCCAGGCTGGCTCTGAGAGCTGCTGGCCTCAGGCAGGGAGGGCTGTGCCTGGCTTTGGGGGTCAGGCAGGCGCACGAGGCTCTCCCCACCACCCCCAACCCTGCCAGGTCACCTCGGAGGACGTGCAAACCGGGGAGCAAACATCCCAGTATGGTCAGGGGAAAGTTGGAAGAGGAGTTTGCCAGAGCTGCCTCCACTGATGCTTCCCTTGGAGAGGACAGGACGCAGGCCCTTAGAGCCACAGTTCTGCCCTTGCACACCACGCTACTTGCAGACTGCCTTTAGCCTTGCTCCTCGGGGCTGCAGACATTTTAAAAGGCAGGTATGCAAACAGACAGGCTCGTTACTGGCAAGAGCAAGCGTCACTTGCCCAGCCTGCTCTCCTCCTCCACCAGGCACCTGGACCACGGCTTCCAGCACACTCCCAGTGCACCGCGTGGCCTGGGCACCCCACTCTGCATCTAACAGACCAAACGAATATGGAAAACATCAGACCACATCTTTAATTTCTATCAGTCTAACACTGCCAGGCTCACCAATAGCTTTTTCTCTAGATTGGCTTCATCGTTCCTTTCTCCCCTCTGTGTTTTCAGCCCATTCCGCCTCTTTCCCTTTTTACTTCCTGTACATCACGCACTGGAGAACACCGTGCGCTCCTCAGCTCCATCCCCTTCCTGCAAAGCAGAGGAATCTCAGTATCTGAGCAGACTTTGCTAAACATCCAGGTGCTTCTGAAGCTTGAGCACAGTGCTACGTACACAGGTGTTCAACAAAGCACCTGCACAAACTCACTCGGTACAGAAAGGCTGAGAGCCTGCGGCTTATGCCCTGCAGACAAAATCCCCAGCGCACCTTCTGTCCCTGTAACACAGCTCACAGCCCCTCACCCAGCGCCTGGGAGCTTCCCGTTTGCCCAAGATCAACGCAGAAATGACTGGAGAGCTGAGAAATGAGACTCGGTGCAAGGACTGAGGCATAACTCATGACACAGCACGGCTGTCCATTTGCTACGGAAACTATGTTTGGTGAGTATCAGGTGTCTGAATTTCTGCTTACGTGCATCTCCCAGGACAGCAGTGTATTAATAACACAGCAGCCTAAAAACAGAAACTATCTCCAAGAAAACTTACCCTTCGGCTGAGCGTCTTGCTTACTGACCGTTACTCAAACGGCCCTGAATTTTCTTTCCAGGAGATCTGCCGTCTAAGCAAATCACTTCAGATGACCAATAAGCAAAAGGAAAGTTACAGCAGGAAGATCTTATGACAGGTCCATTTTTCATGGATGCCTTCTTCCCATCAAGACTCGCATTGGCACGCAGATCTGGAGAGAAAGCAGCAGCCAGGGCGCTGCATGAAGACACAAACCTTCCCAGGAGATCTGCAGAAGCACGCAAAGAAGCCCCTGGGAGCTGTCAGAACGGGACAGGACAGCCCAGACACGACAAGCACAATGAATGAAGCTGCAGAGCCCAATGGGGATGAAAGCGGCCAGCTCCGAGGCACAGCCAGGTCACCCCAAGCTGCTCGGCATAGACAGGTTTCAATAGGTTTTGTTCTCGTTCAGGAGGTCATTTCCCCGGGAACCTTATGCCCCGTTTGTCAGAGCAGCGCGTCCCCACAGAGCTGCAGTGTGCTGCCCCCCCGTGTCCGACGGCACGCCAGGCACTCGGCTCCGGACAGGGAAAAGCACAGCCACGCTTGAAGCTCACCTTGACCTACCAGCCCTCTTTATTCGCTCAAAGAATATGTTTTTTTTTTTTTTTAAAGGAAACTATCCATTCTGGGCAGATGCATTCAGTTTCTCTCCTGTTGCTCTCTGCTGCACGAAGTCTCGTAGCATTATTTTTTTTTCCAGCGCTGCACGTTTGTAACAGTTCAGCAACGTGTGCTGGGATTTCTGCCAAGCACTCTGCATGCCCAAGCTGACAAGTGCTTGGTGTCAGGACAAACTCTCCGAAGTTTCCCCCACACATCAGAGTGACGAAGGAAAATTGTCTACTTTCATTGTGGGCACACGATTACTCAAGTGATCAGGCCGGACAGGATGGAACTAGCCAGCCGATGGGTTCAAATTTCTCCCCCTCTGCCTGGAGTCCACCCCAGAACAGCCAAGGAGCCGGCAGCAGCCACCCACCTGCGCAGGCAGTTGTTATCACCTGGGCTTTCCTCTGAAGCCTTCTGCCAAGTGTGACCAAGAGCCAGCAGAGCAGCAGCAGAGCATTTAATCTCAGGCAGTACAAGAGCAAGGCCAAGTACGTGCTACAAAACTCAACCTGGAATTCCTGTGTTGGTCAGATTTGAAACAAAATTCGAAGTGTAACTGCACAGCCCGACTGCACCTTCGGACAGCACAGGTTAAGTCCAGAAGCCACGCACAGGGTGTGAGCATGCCTCCCACATTTATTCACACCTTACCAACCCTCAAACGCAGGATCCAGGTTATGCAGTACTAAGTTAACACATTCTCTAAGAGGAAAGCCCTCAGTGTGGCTTCTGTAGCATCTTCCCACAACAAAACCTTGAGAAAAATGCCTGTTGCAGAAAGTTTTTTAAAAGCATCTCCAGCTTCTCCACCAACTCTAGTAAGTAAAGGACAGCTGGGCAAGAGATGGGCTGTAGGCATACAGCTCGTCCCTGTGGTCACGACGTCAGCCTTAAGAGTTTCAAGTCAGCCACTGCAGACTAAGGTGGGACAGGAACACATCTCACTGCCCAGCAAAAAGCTCTACTGCTTTCTGACCTCATCCTGGTGACAAAGACCTGCCTTCCTGTTCCTGGCTCACCCACCCAGAGGCTCATTATGGTACCGCAGTGAGCTTATCGGCCCCTGGAGCAGAAGATGCCCTTGTTTTACTCAGGCAGTGAAGCTTAAATACAAGGATGAGATGCTGTGGGGCCTGAAGGACAGCCCAGGCTGCTCTGATTACAGATGCATCCTCTCAAAGAGCCTTCCTCAGGCTGAGAGCAGCTGTACATAAACAGCCATTGCCATTTGCTCCTCTCCCAGGTCTTCCCTCTGCCCAGCCAGCCCAGAGGGAAAGCAGTATGTCAGCAGGAGCAAGCCTGTAGCTGCTGCAGTGAGCAGCCCTTTACAGAAGTGTGAGAGGAACGAAAGCACAGCTTTGACTCCAGCTAAGCGACCAGAACAGTGACATTCTCAAAAGCATAGTACACTCCGAAACAAAAACCTCTTGCCTGTATAGGGAAAGGAACAAGAATCTTGAGACAGCCATCTGCCTCTGTCCCTTCTCACCACCTTGTCCCCTTCTAAGTGGGGGCAAAGGTTCTAAAAGCAACCACCTCCCCCCCTTCTAGTTGTGTAATTATGTGAAAACTCACGTACAGCACAGACATTCAGTTAAAGAGAGGCGCTACCAAGAGCCAGTACCACTAGGAATGGTTAAAAACTGGATTTTATAAGCATCAATAGGTATAAAATACAGACCCCATCAGCAGGATCAGAACGGACAGCCTGACGTGTTCTTTCAAAACGGGGTGCTGGAGACAAAGCTCAGCACTAACCAAGGGTTCTGGCACAACTGCAGGCATGTCGGAGCACTAGCACTCTTGAGTGCAAAAATCAAGAAAATCTTCAAGGGCAGAGAAGGCTGCAGCTCCCCGCTGGCTAAACAGGAGGGGAACCATTTGTGAATGCATTCCCTGCCCGTGAGAGGCTGAAACAGCCTAGTGAGACAGCCAGGGCAGAAGTTCCACCTCACCAATGTTGGAGTTGAGGAAGAAGAAAAATTCTGGTGGCTGTAGCCGTGTTTTAAGTCTATTTCTGTTTCTTCAGGTTTGGTTCTTTTCTTTGCTGTTTCTTTGGTCTCTGCACAGGTTTTTTGACGCTGGCAGGGGGCAGTTTGAGAGTTATTTCATTGTCCTCTGTGTCATCATCCGCTTGTTGAGCTTTCCGGCGCTCAAGCACTGTAGGAGTACAGACCGGAGTAGCATCCTGAAGAGATCAGAAAAACACGATTCATTGCAAAGCAAAGCACCTGCCAGAAAAAGCTGTTGTGACCTCTGTGGTACCACAAGGCTCCTCGGTCCAGCTCTCCTGCAGAACTTCCACATATTAGGGAAAATTGTTTTCCTTTCGTAATTATCTTTGGACAGTATTTCTTCAGACTAGAGTGCCATCTCCAAAAGACTGCATGTGAAAAATACATGTTTTCTAACATACCATTACACTGATTGGTTTTCTGAACTTATTTCCTGACTCAAAGTACTCAAAAATCCAAGACTGAAACAGTCAGGAAAAAAACAAGAAACCACTAAGTATCTTTGAGAACGGGATACAAAAATGCCACACTTGAGCCCTCAGCCGAGCTGAAATTATTTTGGTTTCATTAGCTCAGTAATTTCTCAGAACTCAGTTGACCAAACGTACAAGCTGCCCTGTCTCCCTCACAACCAGCCCTGTCCCCAAAAATGAAATCAAAACAAAAATTATTAAACAAAAAACTGATGAAATAAAATAAACACATTTATACCTTCCACACCTTTTAGACTGTCAGTGTCCCGAACCTCAGTGCCGATGACCTGATCCTTCCCTTCACCCTACTGGCAGCTTTAGTTGGCATTAACTTTCAAATACTGGGAAACCATGACGAGAGAGCACCAGGGAGGAGGGACACTGGAGTATGGAGGTGGGGGTACACAGCATTAGATCGTATTTGTTCCATTTCATTTTGGCAACAGAGGCTGGCACTGGGTTAGCGCTGAGCAGCGGAGGCTGACGGCAGGCTGCTGCCTGGGCGCACCTCGAGGCAAGCTCCACCAGTCAGGTAACAGCACGCTGGGCAGAAGCCTTGCTGCTGAATGCTGCAAGAGGATGAGGGAGGGAGTGGATCCAACCACCTCCTTCCTTCCTAATGCGCTCATCCACCTCAAAGGAGGCGCTTCTGTCACAAAAATCTCTCAAAGGAAAACAACATCCAAGTTTGTGGCACTGAAATGGCTTGGAAGAAACCCAAGACACCTGCCCCAGGGCGAGTGGCTGCAGTGCTGGGCACCGCCAGGACTGTTTGGTCTTACCTGGCTGCTCAGAGAAACGCTCAGTTTTGGCTTGGACTTCTTAACTTTCCTTTTCTTCACGGGAGGCCCCTGCGCAGCCTAGGAAGCAAGACAGATGAAACGAATCACTACAAACTTCCCAGGTGAAGACATTAACAGTCACCTAGCAGCACACACACTTCTCTGCTTTGTAACTACTGCAGTGTTCCTACAGCCATCAGCCCCCGACACACACAGCACAGGGCTTGGGAGAAGCCCCCATTGCTCTTCTGTGACCTACAGACAAACATTAAAAACATGGGATACTCTCCAACTGCCTATAGCAATAGGAAAAAGGAACTTCTCCCTTTTGCTGTTCCTGCTTTACTCCTCTAGAAGTAAACCCATGCATACACAGAGCATTACACTGTAATTTTGGGGAGCTTCTACGCAGCTCTTAACATACGTAGGTCTCTGTGTTACTCTAAGTCTTGCACCAGTTCCGTAAGAGACATGATTTTCTTGTATGTAGCACATCCTTAGAAACAGGTTTTCATAAAACACTTGTCAAAACAATCCTGAACTCACAAATCCCGGGAAGCTGTATTTGATCCCCCTCTCAGCCAGCCGCTTCCGCAGGCGATTCTCCTTCTGCCGCAGTCGCTTTGCCATCTTGGCTTTCTCAGCAAGAGAACGTATCTTGTTGTACCGCCTGACCGCGGGATGAGAAGGCTTGTGGAACATCCTCTCGCAGCTTTTGAAGAGCTCCTCGTGGACCTTCTCAGGAGGCACGAACTGACCTGTATCGTCAGCACAGGACACCAGGTTATAGCACAGCTACCCCTGTCACCAAACCCGCTCACGTAACGCCCTTCGGGCCCGCTGTAACATCGCCCACTGCTACACCACAACACTACTACAGCACTTGATGACCACAGAAGATGGAAAGTAACTAAACACCCGGTGGGAAGACAAAGGAAGAACAGAACACTTTTTCACTTACACCCAGAAAACACTCAGAGAAACCTGATGTGCCAAAATCGATGCAAAGGAATATGAGCAGTTACACCAGCTCATGTTCTTTTACAAAGCAACACCTGAGAAACTTGCTGATTTCATTCATCTTTTGCCAAACAAAAAAGCCTTATGTTTAACTACATGGACAGCAGCTGCAACAGTAATAAATGAAAAAAATCCCACATTAAAGGAAACGGCTCTACGGCAAACCCCACCTCTGGCTGAGACTTTGCGCTACACAATGAGCATGATCGGTGCAGAAGAAAAACCAGTAGGGAAAAAAGGCTGCTGAGGATGTTCTCTACATGTAAAGAAAAGCAAGGACAGCTCTGTCCCACAGAGAATCCATGCTGGGCCAAAACTTCAGAAAGAATCAAGATTCCCCCTAAAGTTCAAGAAGATAATACAAATACGCATGCATTTGCTTTTGCATTAGATAACAGACAGCTCAGCTGATACTTACACTTCAGCAGTCTTTCTGAAAACAGGTAGTTGTTCATCGTGTCCGCAACAATCTTGGCCACATCGTCAGACTCAAACTCTATAAATCCGTAGCCTTTACTGCCTCCTGTCTGCAAGCAAAGGCAGAAAGAAAGCTGAAATGCCGCTTCGATACACTAATGGTAAGTATTGTCACAGAGTTCTGTGAGGCCATGAGAAGCACCACATTTAGTCCTAAATTGGTTAGATACTATTCTTAAACATATACCCACATATGAAACTGTCTGTTCATCACTATCTACATGCTAAAAAAAAAAAAAAAAGCCATGCATTGCTGTTGCTGCCATTAAGTTTACACAGCAATATTAGAACATGATGAGACACCAAAATGTGAGGAGAAGTTAAATTTATGGAGCACAAAGCAATGAAGAAGCTAACAGGGAGTCTTCTCCGTGACATTTTGTGATCTACCTTGGATTAGCGCATTCCAGCACTTCTCACCTTAGGATATTTACTTAAGGATAAAAGGTCGCTAAACCTAGCGTGTCGCTAGAACTACTCGTTTCCAGCCTAAAGACTCACGTGCTATCACCCCCGGACGCAATTTCCGCGTTTCATTTCCAGGGAGCCACACGAAGCGCAGAGCCCCCTCCGCCCGCTCCCGGAACTGCAGCGCGGCTCCACGCGGTGCGCGCGGAGCGGGCAGGGCCCCGCGGGGCTGCTGAAGGCGCTGCGGGACAGACAGACAGACACACGGACGGACGGACGGGGGGGAGGCGAAGGGGGGCGCTCACCTTCTTGCTGCGGGAGAGGCGGAGCCGCGTGACGGTGCCGAACTGCCCGAAGTACTCGCGGAGCTGCGGCTCGCAGATCCCTCGCGGCAGGTGCCCCACGTACACCACGCCCGGCTGCAGCGACTCCTGCGGGGACAGCCACCCGCGTCAGGGCACGGCCCGGCCCGGCCCGGCCACCCCCCGCCCGGCCGCGCCGCGCCGCGCCGCACCGCACCGCCTCCCTCCTCACCTCCTCCGCCCGCCGCTTGCGGTCCCGCCGCGCCTTCTGTGGGGCTCGGCGCCGCGCCCGCGGCTCCAGAGACAGGAAGGAGGACGCCAACCCAGCCCCAACTCCGGCCTCAGCCGCCGCCATCTTGTCCTCCTCACCACAGCCGCCGGAAGTGCCCACCTCAC
>CM021771.1:25248378-25406170 GCA_011076525.1 Nettapus auritus | reverse complement strand
CGCCTAGCAACGCAGCGGCGCGGGCGGGGCCCTGCCTCCCCCCGCTCCCACCGCCCCCCATCTCCCCGGCGTGCAGGCAGCGCGCGGGCGGCCCGGTGGCGGCGCTCAGGCGGCGCGCGGGGCAGCCCGACGGGCGAGGCCCCCGCGGCGGGCGGAAGGCCCCCGAGGCGGCGGCGGGCGCCATGTCGGTGAGCGCCATGTTCGTGGCGCTGCAGGGCGTCCTCACGGCCGACCAGGACGTGCGGGAGGTGGGCACGGCACGGGGACGGGACGGGACGGGACGGGATGGGGACGGGGGGCGGTCGGGGGCTCGCTGACGCCGCGCTGTGCCCGCAGGAGATCCGCAAGGTCGTGCAGGCGCTGGAGCAGACGGCCCGCGAGATCCTGACGCTGCTGCAGGGCGTGCACCAGGGGGCCGGCTTCCAGCACAGTGAGTGCGGGGAAACGGGGCCTGCCCTGTTGACCTCCCATCCCTGCCCCCCTCCCTGCCCTCAGCCTCCCCTCTCCCCCGCTCCAAGCTCCCTGCCTCACTCCCAAACCATAACAGGGCCTTGCCTCCCTTCTGACCTCCCTGGAAGCTCTCGAGAGCGATCTGGGAAGGGGACAGATGTGGGAGGCCCGCAGCCGAAGGTGAGTACAGAAGGAGCCCCTCACCTGTCGCTTTGCCCACCCGCAGGGCGGGAGGTTGCTCACCAGCCTGATGCCATTCACCCTCCAGCCAGAGGCCTGGAGCGCTGCCAGCCACCACAGGAGCCTGTGCTCAGCCATGGGCAGCATCACAGGGCTGGCCGCTGCTGGCAGGCACAACCTGCAGCCGCTCAGGGAGTCTGGCAGTGCTAAAAACCCTGATTGTCCGTTGGTAATTTCATCAAACCTGCACTGATTCTTTGTATGTGGCAAAATCGTAGGTACCATGGTAGGTGTTTTGCGTGGGTGTCAACTTTAGGGATGGTTTTATAACGGTTAGTAGCAGAAACCTGTGCCTGGCTCAGTGTATTTTCCAACTTTACTTTTCTTTTTTCTTTTTTTTAAGTCAGGGAGGGAGCTGCTCCTGGAATTTGCAGGCTCTGAGAAAGGATGCGAGACAGTTATACTACCAAAAAGGAGAATGCTCAGCTTCCCGTTCTTGCGCTATCACGGATAACGAATGCACAGTTAGTAGGTTAGGAGTTAACTCACGGTAACAAGCTGTCAGCTTGTTGGGTATTTCAACCATAAGGGCAGTAATGGCTTTGATAATGCTTTATGGCAAGTGATGGTATGGCAAGTAACAAAGGTTGTTGTGAAGAAAATAGCACTTGTCAGGTGTCACCTGCTTTGTCTACACCTTGGTTTGATGATGGTTGAATTCCGTTAGCGTAGCGCTCCTCAGCATCCGTAGAACTTCGCGATAGTTGGAGGCTTGAGAGAGGGCGATTTCCCCTACGGCTCGTTGGCATTAAATACCTTCTAGCATGCAATTGCTTCTCCCTGTCCTCCAGGGCCATAACAGACCTCTGGGCTACACTTGCTCTCACTGAGCTTTACACCTGACCTCTCTCACGGGGGGCCCTACCCGCAGGCAGCAGCTTTTCCGTGGTGGCTGCTTCTTGGGGGCCCTGCCTGTGCTGGGCAGCGATGCTCAGCGTGCAGCTCTTCGCTTTGATTTTTGAGCAGCTGCGGCGGAGCACAGACCTGCTGGTACGGCGTGCCTGCAGTTGGCTCAGTAAGCGGGAGGTGGCAGTGTGTGGTGCGAAGCCAGGAGACTGCGACCGTGCAGAGATCCAGCATACAGGCTGAAGCCCCGTTCATTCAAATACAGTAAAGGAGCGCTGCAGAATTTTAAAACAGAGCAGGAGCAGTTCCTTTTCCTTTGATTGCTGATGACAAGCCGCCTGGCTGCTGCTTTTGGTGCTAACCCTCTGCGTTGTCTCACCCCTCTCGGCAGCCCCAGTAGGGCCCGCACAGCCCCTGCCCGTCCTGAGCTGGGCTGTCCGTTCGGATCCCCCCGCTGTTCTCCAGCTTGTATGACCCTCCCAATGACCCTCCCGGTGTTTCCTCCTGTCAGAACCCACCAATAAATGGAGTCTTGATCCGAGGCCTGAGTCGTATAGCAGCAGTAATGAGTGACCATTAGCAGCGATAACGCTGGGGTGTCTTGTCTCAGGTTCAGACTGAGGAATGGTGTACATCAGGCAGCCCAAACCCCGGGAGTGTTTGTTATCTGCCTGTGACACGAGGTGTAACTAGGAATTCTTCTCAGATCAACCTGAATGCCTGTAGACTACCGTGGCCTAAAGGGAGCAGCGTATTTAAAGGAGCGTAAGCAGCGCTGTCTATTTTAGAGAGCTCTCTGTTTACAGATCCTTGTTCCTTGTCAAGCCCTGAATGTTGCGCTGTTTCCCTTCCAGTACCAAAGAAATGTCAGAAGGCTCGAGAACACTTTGGTACGGTACGGACGCAGATGGAATCTCTGAAGACGAAGTTTCCTGCTGATCAGTATTACAGGTGTGCAGCCCGCACAGCCAGGCACCGATGTGAGCGCTGCCTGGGCGTGTTTGGCACCGTTGCTTTGGAAGAGTAATTTAAAGGTTTATGAGCCCAATATGTCCTTCTGTTTGAAAAGTAACCAGCAGTAGAGAAGTGTGAATTTTTATCAGCACCATTTAAAAATGCTTTTGCTCAAGCTTTTTGCCCTTTACTTTTTCCTTTTTCACCAAAAGGAAAACATAAGAATTTGGTGTTCTCTAGGAGCAGCCTGTATTTCTGAAAGCAGAGCATTTGCTGCTCCATTAATTTAAGTCATTAGGTTGGGGGTGTTTCTGAAAACAGCTCTGTCTGTCATGAAATGGCTGTTTGATACTGCAGATTCCAAGTGAAGTCGTCACCCTTATATTTTACTTGCCACCAGAAGGGGACAGTGTCTAGCAAGAACAAAGCAAGGAGCAAGAATCTTGTCAGCTCAAATCTGAAGTGCTGGGGCGCTGAGGAGCTGAGTTTAAGCTGGTGTAGTTCTGATGAGCAAAAAATATTGCAAAGTGCTATGTGCAAAGGTGAAGAACTTAATTAATATCAGTGCAGACATTTAAAATGCTTGTTGCCCAGCTCTCCAGTAAGAGATATTACTTTAATCCTTGACTTGGTGTTTTTTTTCAACAGATTTCACGAGCACTGGAGGTTTGTGCTTCAGCGGCTGGTGTTTCTGGCAGCATTTGTAGTCTACTTGGAGTCAGAAACGTTAGTGACCCGGGAAGCTGTTGCAGAAATACTGGGGAGTAAGTTCATGTTGTAACTGCAGAGAAAGTGCTTGTGAAATGCTTCGATGTTGTACTTTGCGGGGGCGTACAGGGGATCAGTAGAACTTAATTTCTTCCCAAGAAATGGGTTCCAAAACTTACCTGGTATTGGATTTTATTACATAAACAACAGCTTCTTTTAGAAGGTGGGAATCAGAAAAATTAATGTAACAGAAGTATTTATACATTACTTAGTTCTTCTTTAATGAAAGGTATTCATGCAAACTGCCTAGTCTACCAAAAGAGCAATACAAAGATGACAGCTTACTTTTCTCACCTTTTGTCTTTGTTATTTAAAAAGAGGGGAAAACAGGTTTTTATGATATGAGAATTGTTGCTTCCCAGAGCAGAGGATTTGAAAAAAAAAAAACAGGAAAGTTCTTGTTTTTTAAAAAAGGACTCCAGACACCATTCCTGTATGTTAGTGTAAATCCACTTACTTCGTTAGATAACTTTTTGCATGTGCAGCTGAGGATGTATAAAATGCTAAATCAAAATGCTGCGAAGAGGCAGTAATTGTATCATACACTGGAGAAGGGTGACTTTTACTTTGTAGCAGTATTTCATAATTTTGATATTTCAAGTTAGCTCAAATAAACAAAGGCAATTTTAACCTGCTGGTTTCAATGTGTTCAGTATCACCTGATTGCCACTCTGTTTTTTTATTAGTTGAAGCTGATCGAGAGAGGGGGTTTCACCTGGACATTGAAGACTACCTTTCTGGTGTGTTAACTCTTGCCAGTGAGCTGGTAAGGAAGATAATCATGCATATATTTGGGTTGAAAGTGCCCTTAAAAAATTTAAAAAACACGTTACCTATTCTTAAGTTTGTATAAGTTAGAGTTCGGAACACCGCAGTCTGAACTTCTAGCAAAAGGCTTGTCTGTATGCCAGCGTTGCTTCTCACTGATGTCTTAGGCTTTAAAGTAGTCACTGGATTGAAAATTCAGGGCTCCAGTCAGCAGAAACGTAGATGTGAACATAATTCAGCTGAATACCTGAAACAAATCTGCTTCGTTTGGTGAAGTAACTGATGGGAAGAGTGAAGTGATGTGGGTAGATCCCTCTGACGTTCTCCTTCCTCTCGTAGGCCAGGCTGGCGGTGAACAGCGTCACGGCTGGTGACTATGCTCGCCCTCTCCGTATCTCAACTTTTATCAACGAGCTGGATTCTGGCTTCCGCCTCCTCAACCTGAAGAACGACTCCCTGAGGAAGCGTTACGATGGCCTGAAATACGACGTCAAGAAAATTGAGGAAGTGGTTTATGACCTGTCAATCAGAGGACTCAATAAGGAGGCGACAGGCGGCGTGGCTGGAGAGAAATGAAGGATGCTCGTTTTAACAGCATCATTGATTACCTCAGATGGTTGCCAAGCTAGGAGGCGTGCTAGCAAAGCCTTCCTACCGTAGTTTAGAAGAACCGCAGCTGAAAGCTGCTCTCTATTTTCTTACAAAAGGTGTAGTACGGGTGTTAGATCTCAAAATGTTTTGTAAGATCATGGCTAGGTTAGTGCAGCAGGCTGTTTCCGCTGAAAATTCCTCTGTCAAAACACGTTGCTGTTCTGTGCACAGCAGCAGTATTGGGCAGCACCTCCCCGAGCTGAAGTTCCCCCTAGTTCCGTGGTGGTGTTTCACTGCCCTGGCAGTTCCGTGCTCCAGCTGCTTCTGCTCACACACCTGTGAGGGTGTGTGCACAGCATGCAGCTTGGGGCAGGTACATACCACGTTTAGAAAAACCTGTAAATATCTATGTTTTTTTAAGACACTGTCTTTTTTTTTTATTATTATTAGATTTTCACCTACTTAAGCCGAACAGATCTGCATAACTGTTTATTAGCCAGCTCTTTTTAAATGTTTTCAGTTAACATGTCCCCCCTTGGAACCGGTGTGCTGCACCTGGGCACGTCTTTCTGTAATTTTTTTTCCCTCCGAGATACCTGCTATCAGTGAGTGCAAGGTTTTCTTAAACAGCTGCCTTCAGAGGCTGGTATTTGATTTCCCAACATGAGTAAATGTTGAGTTTTAACACAATCACCTTAAGAACTCTGTATAAGATTTTTTTTTCTTTTGAACTAGCGAAGTTTCTGAGTAGAGCAGTGTTAACTGACAAACTGCAGGTAGCATCTGAGTTTTAACAGCCTATATAGGACACAACTGTACCTGTTTCCTGGGATTAAGAAGAGAAATGATAGTTCATGTAGTAAAATCCTTGTATCCCCCAAAAGAGGGGAAACTGTTAGTTTCAAATACTTTGCATGTAAGATATTTGCAGATACCCACAGCCTCTTCTGTTCATGTAAATGGACAGGTTCGTACCTCCCCGTGCGTTTGTTCTCTTATCCTAAATGACTTGGAGTCTTTCCATTTCCTTACTGCTTCAGGTGGTGCACTAGGGTAAAGGAGGAAAAACTCACCTGTTTAGGAGGAGGAATATTTCCAGAGGATGAACGTGAACAATCAAGCTTATGTGGGGCTTACTAGTGTTTCATTTTGTTGACAAATATTTCCCATTGTCTCAGTTAAGTTTTTATTTTGTTTATTGGAAGAAAATGGTTTCATGGTTCTTTGGCCAATAAAAGATGTTTTTTGATTTTGGCCGTTTGGTAACTCCGCCTGTTGTCTGATTATCTGATGTTATTTGCTTCCCTTCCTGGGAGCTTCACCTGAAGTACCGTAATTCAGCCTTCAACCGTCCTTAGAAAATAATTGCTCACATTGGTGGTACACTGCTACATGGAGCGCTCTCGCCAGCGTCACATGGAGCGTAAGTCAAGCTGCAAATAGATGGCATAGTTCTGTTTTTACATGTAGAACAAGTTAAAGTGGAGAGCTACGGGGGAGTTTATGAGTACCACATCCAAGATGCGGCCAGGTTCACCTTCAGAGCATCTTACATTTAATATTTGCCCTCCTCCAGTGTGTCTGCTGTCACGTAGCAGGGGTAGACAGTAATATCCCTCCATCACAGCTGAAGAAATTGAGGGTGTAGCTTCCTGAGCCCCTTGGCACGGAGGCCAGGTTTTAAAGTAGCTCTTTGTTCTTACCCTCTGCCACTGTTTGCTTCTTTCTCACTTAACCCCTGTGGAGGTGGGAGGAAGGAAGGAACTTGAGCCAGTTTACTGCCAAAACCAAATGCTCGTGAAGCAACGCCCTGAGGCTCTGAGACGGGGCTTTGCAGACCAAGGTCACACAGGAAACGTGTGGGAGCAGGGAAACTGGAGAGGTTTCCTGAGCATCATCAGCCCGGTGTCTCTCAGGTTGGAGGACTCCTGCCACGCGGAGCTGGGGCGTGAGGCCGTGTGGCAGGACGGGTTTCTGGTTGCAAGACATGTGTGCGTTAAGGCTTCGTGCTGGCTCGTGTCCAGGGGGCTCTGGATGCGTTTGGTCATGCAGCAGGTCTTCCTGGTGTGGCATCCCATGTGCTTAACGAAGCTGCTCAGCAGATCCCAGGGCTGCCAGCTCTTGTATCTGATGCAGTTTCTTGTAGCTGGTGAGAGAGCAGTGCTGTGCCACAGGTGTGGGCATGCAGATACTGGGGGAGGGATGACTGGAAGAGCAAGTCTCCTAGGGCTTACAAAAGGTTCAAGTTGTGGCATCTTCCTGGCCAAGGCACCATGAAGTGTCAGTGTTTGAGAAGGGGACACCCAGTGGTGCGTTCCTCCAGGGTGTTTAGGAAACCTCTTGTTCTTCCCTGTTTCTAAGGCTGGGGAGAGCCTGGTGTCTTCCTCTGGAAAAGCATTATTTGTGAGGGGCAGGCTGTTCTGTGTATTCCCAAGTCTGGGGAAGGAAAAGGACCCAGCAAACTTTCTGCCAAAGCTGCGTCAGGGAGAGCTGGGAACACACATCTTGCTGCAGCTTCCTCTGACAGAAGCCTGTAGGACCGCCTGGCCTTGATGGTGAATCTGCACATTGCCCTGGACCTAAATAGGACGTCTTTGTCTCAGCTGGGAGCAGAGGAGAGAAGGGAAGAATCTGAAAGATCTAGTTGGGTCTTTTCTCTGACCCTTCCCTTTCCCAGGGGTAACAGATCAGGTAGGCAGTGGGAAAGGGCAAAGAGAGCGCTCTGAAGGCTGCAGAAGCCCGATGGCTCATAATGGATCAGATGTTTGAACAAGTAACTCCTGTTTGGTATTGAGCACTGCTGGCAGCGGGGAGGGGGTGAGTCAGTGCAGGAGCACTGGAGAGTCTGACTCAACAGCCACACAGCTCCGTGAAGCACTTCAGCCTCAAGTGCGTTCCAGGGAGTGCTCTTCTGGATCGTCTCTGTATTCACACGCAGTTTTTTTTCCCCCCACCTTGACGTCATTTCTCTGTGTCTTCTTTGCCTCAGTAAAAAGGGCACTCAAATAGTCGATTAACTGTTCTTTATTTATAGCACGGCCTGTTCCATCCCCGCAGATCAATGCGAGTGCTGACCTGAAACCAGTCAGGAAATAGGGGCGAGCAGCCCGGTGGCGCAGGATCCAACGCAGACCTGGGGTGGTGGTTTAACTGGCTCTGCCGCTGGGATTGACAAACCGCAGCCCAAGTCCAGTAACCTCTTTAAACTGGCGTTTGTTAAGGGACATTATCACCTCCAGACTGCCCTTTTCTAGTGCCAGCACACGTCTTTGTGCAGTGAACTGGATTAAGGACCTGATCTAGCTGAAACAATCCCTATTTTTCAGCGGCGCTTGCTCCCAGCCTGGTTCACCACGCAGTGCTGCACACGCTGTGCCAGCACACAGAGGGAGGCTCCTTCCTCTCTACCTGCGGTGCCAGCTGTATGTTCACTGAGCCGTAACACTATCTGGTAAATTGTCAGCATTTCTTCTTGCAGTACTTTAACTGCTTCCAGTTCTGTTAGGATGGCCAAGGGTTTTCTCTCCAGGCAAATATTCTGCCTGCCTTTTACTGCAGAGTGATGACTCCAGTGCTGTAGGGCCTCGCTCCCGTTTTTTAGCTGGTAAGGTTGTTACATGCCAAGGAAATTAACAAGAGCAGAAAGTAAACACCAATGGATGACTCCTGGGGTCTGCCTGTGCATCCTGACCTCTGCTACTCACCAGCAGTCTATCTCCCCTCATTAAAGCTCTGGCTGCTGGGGGATGTGGTGCCCCTGTGCTAAAGTGTGGGGGCAGTTCAGAGCCTGTTGAATGCATGGGAGCATCATTAAGTGAGGGCTTGAGTCTGAAAGGAGCTGTCCTTGACAGCACAGCATCTCCTGTACACGTGGATCAGACACAAATTATTTGAAGATGCTCATCTCCTTGCAGGTTTTTCTGCCTGTGTTTGTTGTCACTTCACACTGCGTCACTTGTGGCGTTCTCTGGGCAGCCACCGCTGGAGGATTGCCCTGCCTGAGGGGAAACCGACTGACCTAAAAGCAGCCCTTTCTTGAGAGAAGGGGGAGCACGCTCTCTCACACTGCTTGTTCACCCGCTCCTTCACATTGTGGGTGTACAAATGTCTGAACTGCTTCTCTTGGGAAAATGTAAGACCCTGAAGCCTCAAAGTGTGCTGCCTGCTTTCTGGGGAGCCTGCTGGCTCCTGCCCTGGCAGGGGGAGCTGCCTGGCCTTCTCTGGGTCTGCACCAGGGCCCTGTGCAGCTCCTGCCAGCTTCTGTGCAATCTGCTGGCCACTTCAGGCTGCCGGCAACTGTAAAGGTGCTGCAGAAAGCCTAAGGGGGAGAAAAAGTTTGATCCTTCAGCCCCAGTGGAAGGACCTCAGGCTAGAAAGGCCTTGTGCCCTTCACGTGTTTTGGCTACTCCAAACTGTGGGATCTGTGTGTGTGACTGCCTTGTGACCTCCAGGCTCCTTTGCTCCAACGCGGGGCACTTTCCCTGGAAGGCTGGCTTGCAGCCTGGGTCTTCTCCCAGGCATATGAAGCCTGCACTGGTAGAGGTAGAGCAAAGTTTGGGCTGAAGGGCTGCTAATTATCATTACATTCACAACTGCTAATGCACCTAGAGCCTAATGCTAGCTTTTCAATTGCTTGCAACCCTGTAACTGCTCCACATCAAGCCTGAGCAGAGACCAGTGCTGGAGGATGTTCTCTGCCTGTCTTCGGATTCTTTGCTAGGATTCTTCACTCTGTTGAAGAGAACCCTTCTGTGTCCCTATTGCTTAAGTTTTCCATCCATGGTGGAGAAGGGTTTTCCTCAGAGAACTACCTTCAGCTTCCTGAAGGAGATGGTGTTTTGTTTTGTTTTGTTTTGTTTTGTTTTGTTTTTCTTCTTCTTCTAATGAGTGCCTTAGGAATTGCCTGGAATCCCTAAACAGTGTTATTCTCAAAACTTTATTTTTTTTATTGCCTGTACATCTCCAGTCAAATTGATATTCTGCAGCAGCCTCTGTGAGAAACGAGGCAACTCCTTTTCCTGCCTGACTTTGGTATGACTTTTTTGCACTGTCACATTCCCAGTAGTGACAGAAGGGGACTCAACAGTGATACTGAGATCTTAGAATGTGTATCTCATCTCTGCCAGGCTATTGCTTTTGGTTCCCAGCTTTTCTAATTGCAAGTTGGAAGAATTCAGCCTGATTGCAGATGAATCTCAGCTGACTTCCAGCATACCTTTATGTGGAGCCAAGGCGGCCAGCCCCAAAAGACAGTCATTACAGCTGCCTGATACATGAGCCCTGAAGCCCCTGGATGTGGTGCTAGAAGATTTGAATTCTCTTCCTTTTGAGGATGCTGGGGACAAGTGCAAGGGACAGTGCAAGATTCCCAGACTCACCTTCTGGAGAACTGGCTTCCTGGGAGTTTAGCTCCATAATATTTTTCCTGTGCATCAAATGACTGAGTTCCCCACAGGCAGGAAACACGAGATCATCTCAGAGCTTTTTTTTTTTCCACAGGATTTAGGATGTGCTGAGGTCAGTCTCTCGGTTTCCAGTGACAGCTACAATAGCTTCTTGCTGTCATACCAAAGCTGGTGTTCCCTTTCAGATGCATTCTTGATCACATTGCGGAGAGCCATGACCAACCTTATTTTTTAAGGACAACCATGACTGTACCAGAGGATTTAGTCCCGGTAGCTTTGACAGCTCAGACCTGACCAAACCTAATCTGGCTGCAGGCCCTGCCCTATCAAAGCCAAGGCCCGTAACTGCTGATCCTGTACCTGTGTTCCAGAACTGGACCCGAATTTCCCAGCCAAAATAGCATTCCTCCAGCACGTGTTGGATGACCTCCACCCCAAATGTGTGTTCCCTGTCAACTGTGGGGAGGGTCCCATTAGATTCACTTCTGTGGCTAAATGCTCCGAGGGATAACAGCAAGCCTCTGGCTCTGCTAGCGTCTTCTGTCCCACTGCACATTTTCTTTCACTATAAAAGGGAAGATCTCTATTTGTTCCCTAAAGCAGATATCTCTGCTTTTGAAAGCATTTGCTCTTCATCCTCCCATTTTCAGGCTGTCCCACCCAGCATGCTGACTTAAAGTAGATTTTCCTTCCTTCGGTACCTGATCTCTGTGTGTGCCTTTTGAGCTAAAAACTGCAGAAACTATGAGAAAGACTGCTGCCTTTTTTTTTTCCCTTCTTGGCAAGTGACCAGTTGACTTTCTTATTTTTTCCCCAAATATAGCACTTCAGAGAGGGTGTCTTCCTTCTGGCCTGCTCATACTAACAAGGTAAGTGCAGTTGGAAAGAGTCTTGAAAAGCAACCTTAGTATTGTCAGTCATTAATATTTTAGTATTCATGAATTCTAAGAGGTATAAAAATACTGTAGAGCCCTACGAAGACCAGTTTGGAACAAATAATTACTTCCTGGGCTTGTAGACAAACCTGTTCCCAAGTGCCACGGGTTATAATAGCATTTTGTCAGGTTAATCAGAAATGGAAAAATACAACAAAGCTAATCTCTAGGGCTGTCAAGTAAGATGTGTACATGTGATACTGAAAGGCCTGGAACTTCCCAGGAGAGGGATCATCCAGGTTCAGAAAGGTGCCTGAGGATTATGGAAACTTACTGCCTCGTTAGTGTGGTGACACCGCTCCCCCTTCCTGCGCAGGCTCACCCCACAGCACGAGTGCTCGCAGGGCCAGAGGGATTGTTCTGTGCTTGTGCTCCCTTTCAACACCTGTAATTTAAAAGCAGGCACGCAGCTGAGTACACACTGGATACGTAAAAGATAAATAACATTCAAAACACAGCCTCTGCCTAGCCTGACAGGTTCCACAATCAGTCTGTCGCTTGCCATAGCAGGCTGTCCCAGATCAAAGAGCTTGTACTGTTCCCTGGCCGCAGGTTTTTTAGGACAGGGCTACAGCACCGAGTACACGTCCTGTTTGTAACTCAACAGAGGGCAATTATTTATGGACCTTCTTTAGGGGAGTTTGCCTGGTTCAGAGGAAATAGGCCCTGTTTGCTACCAGCCTAGCTGGCAGGTGTTTCCTGTGATACCTAGAAGAATCCAGCATCTGAAAAACTGAACAATCATCCAAATGCAAGATTGATGCTAAAAAGTAGACCTCTTACATCTACTCATTGTTCTCTAACCTTTTGGAACAGCCAGGGTGACTGGAGATATCTCGATACAAAGATACGACTGCACAAACAGTTCATGTCTGGTTTTAATTGTGAACTGGAGTGGAGAAAACCATGGCACTGGAAAGTAATCGAAAACTTCCCAGAAAGGAGCAGCTTTCTGTGGCTGTAAAAGCCACTTGCTGTTTGGATAAATTATTAGGTTACTGTGCTTATGTCTTCTCTTAACACAACTGCCATTGGAGGGAATGAAGGGAAGGCAGCTGCACTGTTTTGATCTGGGAGAGAAAAGGAAGGTGCAACAAGTTGTTGCTTTGTGCCTGTCGTGGGAACGGAGCTGGAAGGCTGCTAGATACAGAGCTGTCAGGAGAGCCTCAGAGAGATCTTCCTCCAGCAGCTTCTCTGCTTACGTGACAATTCATTTGAAAAACAACAAATCATAAAAGCTGTCTGTGTTATTCTCTGGCTGTTCAGTGCGTATTTTGGGGAACAAACAATTTGTTGTCTAACAACTGGAAATAGCTGGGGGGGGGGGGGGGGCTGAGTCACTCGAGGGAGCCGGGTGGCTGCCCTGGCAGGCATTTTGGCAGCTGCCGCTCGCTACGGCACTCAGCTGTGTGCTGCCACCCTCGTCTTGGGTACGTGCTTGCAAAGCCTTCAGATGATGCAGAAACTCCTGTTTCCTCAAGGACAAAATGAAGCACTAAGGATGACGAGGAAATGCAGGCAGTAAGCACACTGCACTGACCGTGTCTGACTCGGTGTCTGGAGCAGCACGTAACAAGCCCCGGCTGCTGTGGCAGAGGGACAAAGAACGGGATAGGGTTTGGTGTTGGGTTGGTGGTGACTTTACAGGACTAGAGCTACCTCCACAAAGGTCTGCCTCTGTCTGCCTTCGTCTTGGGGCTCGCTGGTGCTAGCTGATCTCTGGAGAAATACACAAATACGTTCCCAGCGTGACTCCTCCTGTAACAGAAATGTTTTGTTGATAGTGATTAATACTGACTGGTTTTGTCTTTACCCCAGGCATGATCTCAGGGAACGTTTACAGATTGTTCTCTGAGATCCACCAACCAAAATTCAGGCTCCTTTAATTCAGCCTCTCGGCCTGTAATCTGGCCTTTGCTGCGTAAGTCACGGCATGACATTTTGCTGAACTTGTAATCACAAGGCCACAGGCAGCGGGAATGTCAGGCTGAAAAGGTTAGAACCTTTCTGCCTTTTCACCATTGTTCAGCTTCAAGTCATTTTGCTGCTGAGGAGCCGAGAGAGGCCGAGCCTTACAGGGGAGCACTTTGTGGCCTCGGTTTCAGCTCTCACTTCTCCTGCGCTGGGGCCTGCCCTGCCCTGGCGGGACTGCAGCCAGGGCATAACGTTTTGTGCCAGCCGACTGTTGTCTGGTGATAATTAAAGGCAGCAGGGCTGTACCATTCTCCCAGTTTCATTAGGACTACCCCCTGAATTCTGTTCAGGGGATCCAAAGAACAGACATCGGCACATTGTTCCCCTGAAAGCCACTCACACTAAATGAAATATCTACTCCAGAAAACAAATTAACCCAAATAGTTTTTAAAAAATACCCACCTAAAGTCTTTGAAACATAATTATTAAAACCCTTTATGTTACTCTACAGTACAATGTAAATTGTTCCTTTCAATTAAATTTTGAAATACACTAGATTACATCATTTAAATAACTGCATTTTAAGTTCACTATCAGTGGTAGCAGAGATATATTTACATACATTTCTGAGACATTTCAGATGCAGTGCTATGTTCCAGTCTCTAAGTCGGTTAAATAACAGACTTCTGGGGGGGCATACTGCCCCTCCACAGGTTCTAGACGTATTAGGGGTGCATGTGTGAGAAATCAAGAATTCCTTTTTTTTTTTCTAATTTTTTTTTTTGTTTGCTGTGTGCATGCAGCTGAATCTGAGCAAACTGATACATACTTGATTTGGATTAAAGATGAAAGATCTTTCTTTTTTTAACAAGTATTTTGACTGAACATACAAAGGTGAAAAATGAAACATAGTCCTTAGGGGAGTGGTGGTGGAAAAGATTTTCTCCACCTTTCCTCCTCTGCTGCATAATACTGCACCTAATTTTAACCCTGACTTTACCTAATGCTGATGAAATATAGTCAATGGTGGAAACCTCTCTCATGTTCTCAAGACTGGCTTTCAACAGAATCCATGCAAATGCAAGCATCACACATCATTCTCCCGCAGTGCAATATTAACAAATAAAATTCAGTATTTTCTTCCAGGGGCCTGCTCCTCAAGAGAAGCCCCTCCGTGCAGGTACATCAGCCACAAGCAGGACGTGAGTCCTGAGGCTGGAGACGAGGATTAGGCCGTAACACTTGGTTCCAGTGCTGCTGAGTAGGAGCTGCAAGTCTTTCTGGGTCAGGCTCCTTTCTCTGTCGTCCACGGAGCGGAGCAAATTGAAGCTGCCGAGGCTCCCGGGCCAAGCCTCCCCGTGTGCTGCCCGCGCAGGACTCAGGGCCGGGTGTGAGGGGTGCTGATCATGATGTTGGGCAGCGCATTGCGCCGCTTCTTCCAGGAGCCCAGCTCCCTCGAGTAGCGCCTGATCTGCCTGAACCAGTGGTGAGTCCGTGCCCGGTCGCTGTCCCGGAACACAAACGCCTCCCGTCTGATCTCAATGAGTTCAAAAGTGTCGTCACAGTCAGGATCGGTGGAGACGATGCAATTACTCAGCCTCAAGGGCTCCCTGAGCAAATGGAACTTGCCATTGTTTTTGTCCCTGATGAGCACCAGCACGGCATCCTTCACGGGCCCTGGCTCAGCTAGCTCCAGGCTGGACTCGGACACGCGCTTCATGTTGACCAGCAGGAGGACCTGCATGTTTTGGAACTTGAGGGTTTTGCTGCCTTTCTTCACCCACTGGCCGTCAGGGGGCTGGGCCAGCTGCAGGGCCCCCTCCATCACAAAGCGTGTTTCCTCCCGCAGCCATCCCACCGTTTTGAGGGCGGTTTCTCTCATTTCGATGTTGATGACTTCCCTCTTCTTCTTGCTGTCCTGGCGAAAGGAGCGGAGGGTCCACGTGTTCCCCTCCTGCTTGGTTTTCATGTTGATGTGCTCCAGGTGGGACTCGATGCGGCTCTTGGCCTCCCGCAGGCTGCCGTGGTCTGGGTGGTACTCGGTGGTGGCCTTGATGATCCTGCTGAGCAGCAGGGGGTACTTGGTGACCCTCTGCAGAGGGGCCATCAGAAAGGAGCGCAGGTTCATCCGTCGCAGTGCCGTGTTGTCGTTCTGGGACACGTTGAGGAATATCCTGCAGGGATTTAAGGAGAGGGAATGAAACGGGGGCTGTTTTGCCAGCAGACGATGCAATCCTAAAGGCAAGTGAACAGGGGGGTGCTGACAGCTGCTGAGTACTGCAGCCCCCGCCCGCCCCCCCTGGTTTTAATAGCCTTGTGAATTCTGTCTTCTCAAAAATTAAAAAAAGGGGCCAGGAACACTATCACGTAACATCCTAGCAGTCTTCTATGAAATCACTGTAGGGCAGTGAGGGTGTGATCTTTCCGTGGTGCACACTGAGGTAGGCCCGAGGCAGACACATCAGCTTTTATCAGATCACATACATTTGTAAATCCTTTCATCACCTGATTACAAAGCTCTCTAAACAGGAATTTGGTACCGTCATCGTTTTATAGCTGTTGCAGTGGAAACAGAGAAGTGACTCGCCCAACTTGGCCCAGCAGGCTGGGGCTAGGGATGGGATACGACTCAAGTCATGCACACTTCACGCAGTGGCTTTCCCCAGTGGGAATCCAAACCATGCTCTGGTGAGAGCTGCTCTCAGCTTGACATTATTTAGTGAAAGTTCGGCCCCGTGGTCAGCGGGCAAACACTGGTACCACAAAATACAGGATACAGCTGGAGACCAACTGTAGAGACTGCCTCAGTGAAGATATCAAGGGCTGAACATATCTGGGAGCCTAAAGTACAGTCCTCACCCTAAGACAGAGCAGCTCATCGCTGAAGAACTTTAGCATCAAAACTGATCTAGTTGAGCTGACAAAGGCTTTGCCCTCAGCCTGGTGCCCTTCTGTCCTCAAAGCCCCGAAGCACACTCACTCAGCCCTCCTCTCACCTGAGCAGCTCTTTCTCCTTCTCCAGCGCATTGAGCATGTTCACTGAGGAGGACTGCTGAAGGCAGTAGGTCTGGAAGGCTGGCAGCATGTTGACGAACTCTAGAAATATTTCACCGATGCACACGGTCATCAGGTCATCGTCCCCCTGCAAGCACGCAATACAGCCCCTGCTGGGTTAGCTCGGGAGAGGCACGAGCACACAGGCTGCATTCAGCCCTGTCAGCATCACCGTGCCACAGGGTCTGCTGAGCGCCAGACCAACAGGACACCGCCTGGGCTCCCCCCTTCTGGAGGAAAGGCAGTCCCTGCAGGTCTGGGGGCAGTGTGTGAGGAGGGGAAGGAAAGCTGCTCTAATGCCTGCTCTTCTGCACATAAAGAGATGTCTTCTCAGCTTCTACGGGCTCGGATGGCTCACCAGAACAGGGGCTCGAAGGCCGGAGTGAGCCTGCTAGTCATGAGGATTTTCTGGGGCCCTTCTGGCTGGCAGGTCTGCCATAAGGATAACGCAGCAGTGCACAAATTAACAGAGAGCTTAGGTTCAAATGGGCAGGGGAGGCACGTAACTCAGACAACAGACATGGCACTTAGCAACTTCTGCACTTGTTCTGAGCAACTGGGCTGGCTGGGAAGCAGGATCTCCTTTAGTTGTGCTCTTACTGGCTGCTTTGGTGCCTAAGTGAAAAATAAATTTCACGGTAAATTGCTCTTTAGCTTCCAGACTAATTGGAAATATGAGAACCTGGTGGCACACAACGCTCTTAGCTTTGTCGAGGTGCGCTGACACGCTCTGCAATTACTACTCATTTCAGCAGCAAGAGAGGGAGCACTTCTCTGGGTTTTTGATGCAGTACTGGGCTTTGACTGCAAAGGACGACATGGAGGAGGAGACAGGGAAACCCACAGCTGTTGCAGAAGCCACTGTCTCAAGAAATTATTCACAGGGGCCATCACAACCGCAGTGTACATCTCTTCACTGTGCCAGGAGCATGAGAGGTTGTCAGCTTCTGAGATGCGTTGCTCAGTCTGACACGCGGGGTTTCACAGGAGAGGAGGGATGTGTTTCCTAGCAAACAAACATCCTGGTGAAACTGATAAAACAACGAGTGGGCTTTGGTTTCTCAAAGAAAGGAGGGCGTGGAGCTGTTTGTGTGTCCTTTGCAGCAACTGTCTGCTGCTCTAAAAACTTACATTTCTCTGCCCTCTGCCCACTATGCTGTTGTGATAGGAGAGTCTTAAGTGCAAGGCAGAGTGCATCAGCAGAAGCAACTGGCACGCAGAGCTGTAAGTAAGTGCAGATTGCCTCCAGAGCAGGGAGCAGCTGGTGCTGCCTGGCCCTGCAGCGAGCCTAGAGGCAAGCTGCAATCACCTGCAACCCCAAGCCAGCTCACGCTTGGGTAAGAGCGTGGCCTGCAAGCTTGGTCCCCTCCACCCCCCTGGTAGCCAGACCAAGCTGAGCTCTCTGCCCCCATGGTCACACAAGTGTCCAAGCTAGCTGGCTTAAAGATAACTTGGGTAATGGGACAGGTCCTGCTAGTGGGATAAAGGGCTGGTGGCCTGCTCAACTCAGTGGTGTTACCACAGTGGAGGGGTGAGGCCAGCAGCTACGACCTCGCACAGACCTACTGAAATCATGGGTTTACAACAGCTGAGGGAGCAAGAGACTGGGCAGGTGACCAGAATGCAGGAGTCCTACCTCCCAGTTCCCCTGCTCCAGCTGTGCTGCCTTCCTAATACAAAATCTATTCCTGTCTGCCCCGTCTGCTTGCAGAGCACGCAGGCACCATACCTGGTCAAAGGCCTGATCGATCTCTTCCTGAAGTATCTCCAGGAAGTTCTCGTTGAGGTCGATGAGCTCTTGAATGTTGCTGAAGATGCCAAGGAGCTGCTCTTGACTCAGCAGCCCAGCCGCTTGCATGGGGAGGTAAAACTCCTCTTTGATGATACGCAGGTCCTCTCCGTAACTGGCCTCCGTGTTGACAAACTCCAGCACAGACTCCTTGCGCTCCGTCCTGCGCTTGCGGCACTTCTCGCAGAGGTCGGCCCGCCGCTGATTGCAGTTCTGCACGTCCGTCTCCACCGGGAGGTCCCTTTCTCCACAGTCGGTACAGGGCCGGTGGGCTTCCCAGGCCTGCAGGGAGCTCAGCGTTTCGGACGCCCTGGTCCTCCACTTCCTGGCCGACGTCTGCCCGATGCCGCTGTCTGCCCGCTCCACCTCTGCTGACTTGGTCCGGGCGGCCTCGCCGGGATCCAGGTCATCGCGGACGTCGTTCATGCCAACGATCCCGCTGTCCGTGCTCAGGCTGCTGACGTTGCTCCAGTGGTGCCGGGAGCGGAGGGAGCCACGTGGGGCACGGCGAGTCTCATCGAAGCTGCCGCCGTGGCCGAGGTTGGCTTTGGCTACCACGGGACCTGAGAAGAGACACAAAGCATTACGGGCTCTGCCCGCTGGGGAGCTCAGCGTGGCACAGCCATGAGCAGCACGAACCCTGGCAGGGGGACATGATAAAAGCAGGGCTGCTGGCTGTCTCCCCTCCTGGTTTGCTGCTGGAAAGTTAGGGGGTGGGAAGCAGGCATAAAGGGACCCAGGTGAAGCCTGGGGCCCATCAGCCCTGCAGTGCCCGTACCTGAGAACTCATTTGGGCTCTCTCCCCCTGCCATCTGTCAGGCAGGGACAGAGACACAGCAGAGCAGATCCTGATTTCTCACACACCGGCGTTAAATCCAGATTGCTTCCCTCCCACAGGTCAGGAGAGTTACTTCATATTTACACCAGCACAGCAGGGCTCAGCACCTGGCCCATCATCCATCCCCCTGAGAGTGCACAATGTGGGTACCGTAGTCTCGCTCCTGCCGGCGCTTCTGCGCATGCTGCCGTGCTGCTGCTGCAATCTTCAGCTCCAGCTGCTTCCTCTTCACCGAGTCTGTCGGCATGGGGTCACTGAAGTGCGGCCGCAGCCGGCACTCCCGCTGGGCCTTGGCACCGCTCGTGCTCTCATGGACGATGTCAGAGCTGGACCGGCGGCAGCCGGGACTGGAGGTCTGCAAGAAAGGCAAGTGGGTTGGGAGCAACGCCGTGGTCAGAGCAACGTCTGGTTTGCAGCTACTGGATTTTGGGTTCCAAAGGAGGAAAAAGGCAATTATTAGCAGCTCTGCTACACGGCCAGAAAGAAATCTGTCCCCTAAGGTCCCTCTTGCTTAGTCCCAGCAGCAAGGACGCCTCTCTCCCTGTGGTGTTGTAGCTGTGAGTACAGTGGCTCAGGGGTGGCTGCATCACAGCTGTCAAATAAGCGTGAGGAGGTGAACAGCACTGCCCTGGCTAGGGCCTAAAGGAGTGCCGGAGCCTGTGCCCCAGGGATCTGACCTAGGTTGCTTCTGTGCTGGGAACATCTCAGAGCTGCTGGTCATGAACCCCAGCCTTTAAAGCCTTACCTACGTTAGTGGTTGGATGAAGCGGGGACTAAAGGAGCCTGGCTGGTCCCCTGGGCAGTGCAGCAGTGGGGGCTGGTGGCACAGTGAAAGCCACCAAGGGGTTATTGCTGAACTGCCTGCAAGACATGCAGGGGCACACAACTGACTCCTGTCTCATTAACTGCAATAAAACAGGCATTAGAAATCCTGCTAACGGAGTTTAACCACTTATGGGAGTTGGTGTGGTTTCAGATCCCAGGCTGCCCAGTTCCTATAGCAAAGAGATCCTTTGGAGCTTGTGACAAGAAAAAATCCTAAACACACACACAAGACGAGAGGTGATTTTCCTCCCTTACATTCCCTGCAGGCTGAGCATCGCTGGATGTCTCACTGCTTGGCTTCTCGTCCCAGGCCTCTGTTGCCATGGACATCGCTGTGGGTTGCTGGCTGTCCTCCGTAGGTGGGAGATCGTCTTTCTTCAGATCACACTGTCCCTTGGAGGGGGATTTGGCAGCAGTCTCAGCATTGCAGCTGCAGGGGGAGAAGCAAACTGATGAACGTCACGTATGCAGTTCACCTGCTGCTCCTGACCTAGATGAGACTGAGCAGAAGGCCCAGGTCTGACCAGCCAGCCACAACGGGTCAGGGAAAGTTCAGGCAGGAGCCTAGACTGCCTGGCATGGGCTCTGAACACAGCCCTGTTATAGCAGAGCAAATGGGTAATTGCACTCATGTCAGCATCCATCTGGAATATCAAGTCTCAGGTGTTCACACGACATTTTTATGCCCATAAAAGATGAACTTCTCCCAAAGGGGGCAGAAAAAAAAAATATTTTAAGTGGGCTGTCTCTGTGTTTCCCGATATTTAAAGAGATGTTGTCAACACAGAAACCATACTGCTCATGTGGAAGAAAATCACCTGCTGGAAACCACAATGCCTTGAAAGGATTAGGGGATTAAAGGAGCTTTCCCTCTGTTGTTCATCTCATATGATCCCAAGCCCACTGAAAGCACTGGAAAGATTCCCTCTGCTTTCACTGATCAGGGCTTTTGGTGTGTTTAGGAGTCCCGAAAGGACTGGCAGCCTGGTACCCTGACCTGGCAGTGCTGGGGTGCTCTGAGTCACAGCTGTGGGCTGGTAACAAGGGCCTGGCCTGGCTGATGCAGGCAGCCCATTCCAGCCCCACGGTCCCCTCCCTGCAGCTAACACCTCTCCAGACAGACACAGACACAGACACAACCACTGACTTGGCAGAGCAGTTGTCAGGGTGCAGTTTGTGACACAACTTGCGATCAGTTTCTTTTTCTGAGACTCCCAGAGACACCTTTCTTCCATGCATAATGAATCCTGACTGAAATATTATTTTTTTTTTCATTGTGGGCTTATTTAATTTTTATGGGCTTGGCTTCCTTTAAAAAGGAAGGTTGTCAGGACTGGATGGGGATGCTGGTACATGGAAGAAGCCAGTGTCTGAAACGTGTTTCAGGTCATGCATGTATTTTATGCTTACGAGCGATAAATTTATCCTGTGATGAAATCTGGTTCATTTAAAAGGTTTCACTTGTGAATTGATGCTGGTAGGTCACACTGCTACTGTGCCATTCCAACACTGTCAGCTACAAGCACACACACGAGACACATGGGCATTTCCTTACAGTGAATGACAGCTGGCTCTGACAACAAGCCATCCGCCAGTGCTGAAACCACCGAAGAGGGAACAAGTCTCCCAGAACACAAGCTGCCTCTGTTGTCGGGCCAAAAAAAGTTGGTTTGCAACTTTGCAGCTGATGTTTCTTCATCTCCCCCCACCTATGCTTCCAGGTCCCAGCTGACACCACCGGAAGATTTACCAGCTTCAGGAGATGAAGCGCGGTGCTAGCAGCAGGCTGATGGCTTTCAGTTCTTGCTGAGCTAATCCCCAGACTGTGATGGTTTCACTGATCTGTGTAAAGTACGAGGAGTTCAGCAGGGCCCAACGGAAGGAGGGAAGGCAGAGCCCAAAACCTGCTCTGCTCAAACGGCTTCTGGATGAAACAGGCAAAAGGCAAGCAACGTGCTGAGGCACCGAGAGGCAACAGGGTGTATCCAAGCCCAGTAGCAATGCTCATAACTGGAATATTATTTCTCCTCTTGATCACACCGCCCTCAACACACACACCATGCTCTCAGGGAGAAGCTGAGCTTTCCTTTGTCATTGTTACAGTCCACCGGTGACCAGCTGGCCAGCTAAGCTAGATGTTGCCCCTTTCCTGGCCTTGCTCCCTCAGACTTCCTTTCACTCCTCTGTGCATTTCTCCCCATGGCTTTACCTCCCCAGCCAGACCCTTGTTGCCAGCTTTCCTCCTTCCATTCTGCAACAGTCCCTCCTGATTCAGACCTTAAGGCTGAGCTAAGCGTGCTGCTTTTTCATACCCCTTACATCACCTAGACAGGGGGGTAAACTGAGTGTACCCCCAGTTTTAGAGCACCTTTTCTTGTACATCTCCAGGAATCTTCATCTTTTCATTTCTCCCTCCTTTTATTGTGTTTACCCAAAAACTTACTGTGCTGCCTTTTCCTAACGTGTGCTCTACTCTTCCCCAAGGCCACTGCCCCTCTCAGCCAGCCGCAGTTAACTGATGGCTGCAGGCATGACGGCATGGCTTGTGAGGATCCTGGCTGCTTGAGCACTGGAGTTGTTACACCTAATGCCACTCCAGGATTTGTTGCCTCCTGCCCCTAGCAGTGGTGTAAGGACAAAGATACATATGTCTGTACTGAAACCACTGGACTCTCTGGCACGTTTCCTTTGTGTGAACAAACCACTTAATGGAGTTAGCTGGCTGCAGATGCTGTCAGTTTTCCCTCTTCTCTCCAAAATGGGTGGTGGCTTGGGCCAGCACAAGGAGGACAAGGTCTTTCTGAATGTTCTTTGCCACCTCAGGGCCATCACCTCTGAGTCTCATGGGAGCAGAGGCACTGTGCCTGTGGTGTACAACTCGAATCCTCACTGTCTCTGTGCAACTCCTTATGGTCGCATCAATATCCAGGCCCGTAGTCCTCAGCTTCTTCCACACGTTCCTTCCTCTTTCTGACTAACAGAAACATTTTTGTCCACTCTTTCCCCACTGGCGCCTGCCTTCCTGACTCAGAGTCCTGTGGTAGGGGCAGCTGTTGCTGTACTCACCATCCCTGTGTTATCCCAAATACACCCTCATCACTCTTTTCAAGAGGTTTATTTCTTAGTCATGTCCTTTGCTTCCTTGTGCAGGTTTTTGTTGTTGCTTTGCCCCCCACCCCGTTTCACAGACAGGAACTCCCAGTCCTTGCAGATCCTTATCCTGAGCTCTTTGCTGCTTAAAACCCCTCTTGCTCAGGACTACAACCTAAGTTAAAGGTATCCAGTGACCTAGGAGGGGATGAAAGCTGCTGTAATTCCGAAGTTGAAAATCAAATGTTCACTGCTAAAATAGTAAGCCATTTAAACAACTCTTAAATAAGTAACTACATATTACTAGGGAGGCAATTAACTTACCAGACAAAAGTGATTTGTAAAACTGTAACACTTACACAAAACCATCAGAAAAAGAAGACAATTTCAGCTATCGTGTTTTGTGACGCTCCATCACAACATCTCTATCAAAGGCTTGCTCTTGCTGAGCTCCATGTCTGTGGAAATGGGACCGAATCCCCAGCTTTCAGCTCATTTTATGTAAGACTTAGGAAAAATGTAGCCTGGACCCCAGTGACCGCAATTTAGGAACCAAAACATCCAGACCAGAAGTCTCCTACCCGAGCAGCGAGAATCAGCTCAACTTATAAATGAGTATGCAGCACTTCACAGTCTCAGTTTAAAATGACGGAAAATAGAGAAATTTCCAGGCAAGGAAACCAGAGTTTCCCAATTGGCATTTGGCAATGCCAACGGATTAGTTTTCCTCTTGCTATCCTGAACATATGACAGCCTTTATCATTAATTGTTGTTACTATCTAAAATAAGTAGGTGTTTCTTTGACATGAAACAATCTTTCTAATACCATCATTCACAGTTTCAGATGAATTCCCATTCTGGTGGGAATTATTTTATTCACATCAAATTCCGTATTAATAAATCCAACTAGGCAGACTGAATACAGAGACAAGAGCTACTGAGGATATCAAAAGCACAGAAACCACACTGAAACCATAAAAGCCCTGACCTGAAAGTACTTGGAAGTTGAGAGGGTTGTAGGAGGAAACATTCTGTGTGCTCCCCAGTTCCTGTTTCCCTTGCCATGCATGCACCTCAGGCTCTAGATACCAGCCAAACCTTTGATCTGCCCAGACAGCCGCTCTTATGTTCTTACTCACAGCTTGTGTTATTCTGTGTATTTTGTTTCACATCGGTGATAAAAATAGCCTACTCCATGAAAATGGTTGCATACCAAAACTTTTTTATCTGTTTCTTCATCAGGTTTTCATACTCTAGCTCAAAGGCTGGGCTGGACAGCTGAAGGAAGCATTTATGGCTCTGACACCACTCACTTCCCTTCGGATTACAGAGTTGCTGAAGCATTTCTGCTTGTCACTCTGGCTCTGCTTACACAGGCAGCTACAACTCCACAGCAGCTCCTTCAGACGTCTCTCGTAGCCATGCAGAAGCCCCTAACATCTCCTCCACAACCAGAGTCCAGCAACAGAGCTCCTGCGTTCCAGAAATCCCAGGCCGGTGCTCCAGGATGACACCCTGGCATTTCACACGCTGCACCTGGGGATGCTGGAAGCAGCCAGGAGCCAAGTCAAACCGAATTCCTGGTAGAGCCAGTCCTGAAAGCCAAGCTTATGGAAACACACCATTTCACCGACACTTACTCCTCCTTTTCCCATCACTCCTATCTCATAAGGCAGTGATAGCTGCCCCAAATTCCTGCCCTTCCTCCCAAAGAGGGAGGAAGGTTTCATGCAATTATTTTCTGTTACTGCTTACCACTGGCTAAGCTGGCAGAGGGACAGTATTTGCAGGCAGTTCCACTTGCTGCCTGTGCTGGTCTCCAGCGCATGATGAAAGACTCACAGCAGCCATCCTGCCCTCAGTTTGCCAGTTTGCTACACACAGGCAGCAAGGGAAAGTGTTTTTGCTGCATGCACACCACCTGAATTCATGTCCTACGGTGCTGGGACAGACTCCACGTCTTCCTCTAAGGGAGCATATTCATACTTTGTATCTCTCTGCTGTCCTCTACTTTTACCAAATGCTTCAGAAATAAAATAAAATAGATATAAATAAAATAAAATAAAATAAATAAAATAAATAAAATAAAATAGGTGGGAAACTGAGTATCAGGAGTACCAATGGCTGCTGTCTAGACAGGATTGAGGTACACAAAATGAAAATGCTTTTTGATGTTTAATCTCACACAAAGATGTAGTTTAAGCTTGATGGCTTAAAAACACATCTATGTGGTTACAGAAGCCCTAAAATGCAAGGCTCTGCCAGCAGCATATTTATGCTACAGGAGTTAAATGTACACATTGGGAAAGAGACCAGATCTTTAACAAAGGAAGTGCTTTCAGGTGACCACACAGAGCATGTTACCTTTTCTTAATAAGTTCCAGGGCTGAACCTATGAATTCATCCTTCATTTTTTGTAGTTTAGCTCCATAGCTTGACAAATCTGTGGCTTCTAACAGCAGCGATGAACAGCAAGAGGACTGGGCTTCAGAAGCCAGCGACTGCCCTGCAAGGTGGAGGACATCATTTAATTGGCTTGTCTCTCCTTTCTGCTGCTCATCACTGAAGATTTCCTGCCCGGCTTTGTGTATGGCTACTGCCTGCAAAGGTGATCGCGGAATAGGGCTAGAGCAAATGGGGATCGGGGATCTGTCCGGGCTGGAGATCTGGAAGGTTCTCTCCTTCACCTCAGGGCTGCTCGTCCTGAAATCATCCCATGTGGCTGGATATTGGGCAAAGCCAGCAGTGGTGTCGTTTACATGGAACACATCATCATCATCATCCTCTGTGATGGCAGCTTCATTCACCGCTTTGGTCCCCAAAGCTTCGGGACAGGTGTTCTTATTGCTCTCCTTGTCCAGGGTCTGGTTTGCCGTCAGACCCTTATTCAAGCACTTTGTCGGCTCACCGCTTCCAGCAGATGAATTTGCCTCCTTACTTCTCATTTGCTTGAATTCCTCAAAGGTGGGGATGTAAAGCCTTCCTCTGCAGCGGCCTTTCTTGCTCTGCCCCAGCGTCGCTATTTCCTCACTGCGCTGTTCCAGGAATTCTGCTGTTCTGGATTTTGCCATCTCTGGGCTTTCCCCAGCATGCTGAAAGGGCAAGCTGGGGGAGCTGTTCTGCCTTCGGAGCTGCAGCCTCCTCTGAGCCTCCTGCTTGATGTCTTCCGGACTGATGGTCCTGTGTGCAGCACAGAACCTCTGCCTCCCCGTGAGGCCGTGCCTGAGAGCCGTGTGTTCCACCAAAACCGTGCAGCAGCTGACAGCACAACCGTTCCTGTGCTGCCGGCACAGCTGGCATTCAGAAAACTCCTGGGCTACCAGCTCAGTCAGGGCTGCCTGCGGGCGCAGCGGCTTGCTGGGCTCTGCCACCTTACTGCTGTGCAGCCTCAGCTTCTCCTTCAGCTCTTTTTTGGCATCCCCGTGGAGGGCTCTTTCCTCTGCGGAAGGGAAGAGCCACTGAGGCACTTTGGCAAAGGGAGGGAGCAGCACATTCTGTGCTGACCGTGATGTCTGCTTAGGGCGGAGAGAAAGGCTTCTCACAGAGTCCGACGTGCTCTGTACCGGGGCCACATCCACGCAGCCTTCTGCCCACTGACTGGTGCCTCTATAGCGAAAGATGATCTCGTTATCCAGGCTCCGGCAGTGAGAATACAGCCCCGAGTCAGCTACTGCTGCCCAGTGAAGGTTCTCCACGCTCCGATACATCCGGTTTTCCACAGGACTGGCCAAAGGTGCCTTGCCTGTGTGGCGGGAGTCTAGAGTGTGGAAGTCCCCGGAAAAAATGTGAGTGTCTAAGTTCTTTAGTGGATGCATGCTGCTAACCGGAAAATCCTTTAAGCCATGTTGTGCACAGAGCTGATTATTTTGGCAGCTCAAGACCCGGCAGTGTTCCTGTCTCTCATCAACATTGATGTATGTCATAGCAAATGCACATGGAGGCTCTAAGACAGTGGCTTCTAGGGGGAGAGGAGGGAGCTGGGTGTCGCTTAGATGCCAGTCAGTGTCCGCAGACCACAGACAGCAAAGTGTGCTGCTGGGTGCTCACATAAGAGAGCTCCCACAGGGGTTGAGTTGCCACGCGCAGAAGACCTGTGAATGGAAGGAAAGATGAGTTACTGAAGCGGGCTGGTGATGGCTCGCAGGATGCAACAGCAGATCTGCTCGGGGAATGCAGAAGCCAAACACCAACAGCTTGGGTAGAAACAGAGCAGCATAGCTAGGAGATGAGCCACAGGGCACAGGGCAAAGAACCTTTTCTACCTCTAGCCAAGTCAGCAGGGGCCTTATACTACCTGTTGTAACATGGGAGAAGTTTATATCACCCTCAACAATTCCCTCACAGTAACACTGCCTTTCTGATGAATACTTGGCTTGCTTGCTGCAAGCCCAGCTTATTCCCACAACAGCACGAAGGAGGTGGGTGGTTTACAAGAGAGAACTCAAATGGGTTGCAGACAAGAACGTGGGGGCTGGGGAAGAGGTTGCAAAAGGATGATGTGACAGCTTGGTCTCCTGGAAGGCTCAAGCAGCAAGGAAGAAGAAGAAGGCTGACTGGTGGTGATTTTGTCCCTGAGAGTAACACTACAGCCCTGTCATGATCTGATTTGCCCTTCCCTGGAAGATGCATGTGGTGTAGTGACAGCTAGCTAAACGTTTCCAAGGCCTTTCCAGCGCAGACAGAGGTACCTCACAGACTGCCACAAATAAACCATTCAGACCTGCCAGAAACAGGCCCAAATGATCACCCCACATTACAGCTTGGTAGAGGCCCAGAAAAAGAAAAAAGTAATTAAAAAAAAGTGGGGTTTCCAGGGCTGTTCCTACATCCCCTGCTCAACATTGTAAGGCCCAGGGAGCCTGACTAAACCACATGGTCAGAGCAGTGTGAAGAATTAACCCCCCCAAAAAAGCCAGCAGGATGTGTGTGGCCTAGGTGTCTGTCGTCCTTGGAAGCGGAAGGAGCCCTCTTAACCAACCATGCCACCTTACACTGAACAGAGGCACTCCACGTTTCCCTTGAGGATTTAGGCCTTGTGGACTTGCCAGCGGTCACACAAGACATGGGTGTCTGCTAGAGACCCATCCACTCCTTTCCTTTGGCAACCAGAGGCAAAGAGAAGGATTAAGGGCCATATGTAAAAGAGAGCAAGATTAGGCAAGGGATATGGGGGTAGTCTGAGATTCCTAAGGGCAACAGAGAGCTGGGATGGTGGAGCAATGGTATCTAATAACAAGCCGAGCAAGAACCAACAAGCTTGAAAACCCAAGAAGAGGTCTTTTGGAAAAGCAGAGCAGGACCGTATAAGTTACAGCCCAGACTTTGCTCCCTAGTGTGGCTGGGTCCTCTGAACGCTGCCAGTGACAGAGGTACACTGCCACCTTGACCAGGTGGGGAATAAAGAGACTTGTCCCTCCCTGAAGGCTGTCACTGTAGGCAGTGTATTGCCTGGAAGCCCACACTGGTAACCCTGGCAGCTTGATTCACCCCTTGCTTACAGCGGTTCAGGCTGACACACTTTCTCCACGTTAATGAAACTAAATCTAGTCTAATCCCAGAGAGGGGAGGTAGAGTTGCTCCTGTGGATCACCACTGAATGAAGAACATTATTACAGTCCTTCGTAACCTCTACAAATAAAATTAAAAGTAGCCTTTAAGGTGTGGCTGTTCCCCAAGGTGTCAAAGGCACTTCTCACCCAGTCTTCTCATGGTGGGGCTGGAGTTCCCCTTTCGTCGCGGCTCTGGAGGAGCCCACAGGTGACAGCAGAGAAACGTGAGGATCAGGACTTTCTGTGATCATAGGTTATAACATGATCTGTCAAGAAAGAGAGAATGAGATGACGTGAGAGCCAGGCATGGCGCAGGGAACAGGGCTCCCCTGAGTCAGTGCTGCTAATGACAGAGACGCCACGGCCCGTCGGGCAGGTCTGTGAGCAGGTCACAGCCGCAGGACTCAGAGCCGCGATGGGCTGCCTGCACTCTGCTTGCAGCCTGAGCAGAAAGAGAAAACAATCCTTGCCCAAGGCAGTGAGCTTCTTACAGCTAAGTCTGAAGAGAAACTACAGCTCGTGTGAGGCAGGTGCCAGGGCTGCACGCACAGGGTCCGTACTGCATGTGTGTGTGTAAAAAGGTGAGCTGGGGAAGGAAGAAATCACAGGCAGGACAAGGAGCAGCCACGAGAAGGGCGAAGCAGCAAGGCCCTGACCCCTGCGGGCTGCAGGACACCACTCGGGCAGTGGCACAGACTTCACAGGGGTGCCCCTGTCCCGCGGGCTGGCCTCTGTCGCTCAGGGGAACGCCTCAAAGCGGTGGCAGGGGAGGGCACCCCTTCACCCTGGAGGACACAGAGGCCGATTTCCCACACCAGCGAGCCCGCTGCTGCTTCACCAGGGCAGGATTTTCCAGATAGAGACGTGTGTGGGGTGACAGAAGTTGCTTTTGGGGAAGGAGCAGCTGGGAGAGAGCTGCTGCCAGCAGAGGGGAGCCGGGGGCAGGTTTGTGGAGCAGAGGACCAGAGAAGACAGAGGACAGACAGAGATGCGTGTGAGAGATGGCAGGAGATAGACACTGTCCAGAGGAGGCTGTGCAGAGCTTGCTTGCACACAGGCAGGCACCAGAAATGACAGGATTTAGTGGAGGAAGAGGGGAATTCTGTTTCCAAATCATTTATTTTAATATAATAAAAGGGCTCAGCACACAGCAGGAGCCTCAGAGCCGGGTGAGCCCTGGCCTCACGCCTGGCAGACAGCTGTGGGGCCCTCAAGCTGCCAGCTCGGGCAGGGGCACCGCTCTGTCCTCCTGCTCCATCCCTGACAGAGCCACCTTTTTCCTCCTGAACTCTTCCAATCCTCCTGTCCCCCGTGTCAGCACATGACACACTCAGCTCTGAAGTAACGTTACCACAAGCACATGCTGGAGGAGGGAGATGTAGACAGAAGAAACCATCTGCGGGTATATGCTTATGCCTGGGAAGCTACAGGTGGTCTTTCAGCAAGCCGTTGCAGGCAGGGTGTACGTACATACACAGAACAGTCAGCTCAGCCTGACACGGTTACCATCAAAAAACCATTGGCAACTACAGCATGATAAAAGAGCTTGTCCTCCCACCGCCTCAGAGCCATAGCTGCACCCTGCAGGTGATCCCTGGGATGGAAACCAGCAAATGTCACAGAAGCATGAGGCAAGGAGACACGTAAATGCTGATCTTTCACATGCTGTTCCTGTTCTGGGTCCTAACTCACCTCTCCTACAGGTACACAGCAGTCCCTGGGCACCCTCTTTTCTCCCACCTAAACCAAGCAGTGACTTCCAGTCCTCTGTTGCTCCCTGGCATACCCGAGCACCACGGCTTGGTGCTGCGCTCCTTTATTTACCCAGCCGTGCTTCCTGGCTGCCCTGTCCACACTGCCCGAAAGCCAGGGCTTTCTTCTCGTGCTGCAGTCCTCCAAGACACGGTGCTGGTTTAGGCCAGGCCAAACAGTGAAAAGGAGCTGAGTGTTGGCTGCCGCTGCTCTCTGACCACGCTGTCTCTGCTCTGGCTCGGGGACTGAGGCTGTCATGAGCCTCACACCTGAAGCGAGCATAAGGCATCGTGTGCTCGGCTTATTTTCTGCCATGTGATTCTGTTTAATGAACTTCTCCTTCACTGCTCTAAGTGCCTGCTTGGAGACTTGCCACTCACCTTCATTTTCTTGCAAAATCTTCACAAATAACTTATTTCCTGAGGATTAAAGCTCGAAGGATAAATCACTCCCGCCACACACACACACACACCGTGCTGCCTGGCTGACCTCCCCAGCCAAGCGCCAGGCAGAACGTCAGGAGGACGGAGCAGGCAGGGACAAGGACAAGCTGCTCGGTGCTGGTGAAAAGCCCGGCTGGGCAGGGCTGCCAGGCTGCCTCCCAGGGCCCGCTGCAGCGAGGTTTCACCACAGACCTGCCCAGCTGGGAAGCTTGTCCGTGAGATGGCAGAGAGCAGCTGGCTATTGCCTGGTCTCTCCTGCCTTGATCAGAGATCAAGTGAGCTGGGTACTTTTTCCACGCTCCACATGCGCAACACCTCACCACAAACAGATTAACTTCTGAGTCATGCCCATCTCCTGAGCTCCAGGGGAGGGGAGTAACCAAAGCCTCCTTCCTCAGCCTAAAAGGCAGCAATTAAACAAACCTTCAGGTCTTACTCTAATTTCTCTTGATAAAGGTTTAGCAAAACACACCACTGAATGGAGGTTAGTTTAATTTGAAGCACAGTCTCCCTTTTATTTCAGACATCCAGTCAGCCGGAGGGATGCAAAAGGCCCATTTCCAAGAGCCGTACGCAGGATTTTAGCAGGCAGAAATGCTGCTGCGGGTTTGTGCTGTCTGATACAGCAAACCCCGTGGACACAGCATGCTCTCTCTGCTGCCATGTCAGGCACATCGCTCCACTTCAGCTGCTTAGCAGAAAACACCAGCAATCTCACAGGAGAGGCTGCCAGACACATCTGATTTTTCAAGCCAAAAGGTTAACAAGAAAAATCAAGGTGCCTTGGCTGTATTTGCTTTCTTAGCTGCTCACTTAAGCAGAGCCGTGCGGCAGGAGGCAGTTGACGCAGCAGGACAATTAGGTGACTCCTCCAGATCCGTTTCTTTTTCAGTCTGTTCTAGCAGCTGGAACAGCAACAGAGCTTACAGGCCTGGTAATTGCAGAGGTACGACCACGGCAGTTACCTAAAACAGCACCGTTTCCCGGGTCTCTTTTCTTTCCTAGGGTGAGCAGCTGAGCGTAGCTTTCCTTGAGCTAACAGTTTCGTCACTGCTTTCGCTGCTTGCTCCACAGCATGAGTCAGGACCGCTAACAAGAGGAACAGCTGCCAGCTTGGGTTCAAAGCTAGAGAACAGAGAGAAAACCATAACCTCTGTAGCCTGTATTCATGGTCCCTGTGGTCTCAGCTTCATCCCAGAGACAGCTTGGCATGCAGAACAGAGTCTCTGCTGAATCTCTGAAGATCCTGGAGTCAAATGACCCCAATGGCTACCAACAGACAGCAGAGACCTCTGCTTTACGCACCCCAGCCACAAATGAAGTCAGCCAGGCGTTTGCATGGTCTGAATCTGAGAGCGCACCCAGCTTCACAGTGCACTGAAGGATTTCCAGGGTTGCCATCCTGTAAATACTATACCTTTTACCAATAATATTTATAGCTAGTGATGTAACGTAGTGCTATTGACATTACGTTTTCGCAATACTGTCTTTTTACTAAAGCTAAATTAGCCACTTAAAAAAATGTGAAGAAACTCTTAGAACAGTAGAACCTTGGCCTTCCCCTCTGCCTAACCTGCTTTCCTCTTGGCTGCCTGGCTGGGCCGAGCAGACCGGTAACATCCCCTGACACCACAGAAGGGCGAGGGGACCCCAGGCGGTGCAGAAAGCTCCCATGAGAACGTGCACATCAGTGGTACCTCCAAATTCTCCCAAAGGCACCACCCTGAGCTATTCCCCAACGTTTCCTCCATGCCTCTGCATTCAACACAAGCTTATACAGATCATCCGGGGCCACTTCCAAAGTATCTCCGCCACTGCCATTGTTTCCAGAAAAAGAACGGGTCTTGGCCATGGTCAGGGCTGGCTGATCAGAGAGCAGCCCAAAGGCATACGTTAGGTATCCACATGTTCCTGAGAAGAATTTCTCTACGTTATCTGTTGTCCATCATGGGAACATCCAGATATGGTACACACACTTCCACCAGGGACAACGTAGGAATCATCGTAACTTCATGCAAACTCCTATATTGGTCAGATTAGCTCCTAAAACATCTCAAAGCAGTGGAAAAAGTCATCTAAAACATTTATGGAATCACTTGAAGGTCTTAAGCATTCTTGGCTCCCTTTCTGCATTTTTTAAGGTCTTTGGGAAAGTTCTTTCCCGACTGGAAAGGTTCCACCTGAGGAACCCTACTGCTCCACACAGCTGTGCGCTTGGCAGCACTGCCCTTGATGAGTTTTTCTAGCTGCTCTCTAAGCCTGAGCAGCTTCTTTTAGTGAAACAGCATGGTCTTCTCCTTGTGATCCTCCTTCAGAAAGGCTGTGATGACACGCTATTTCCAAACCGCCTCGCAGGGCAGGCGTTCCAGCACGCTGATTTCAGGCAGGGGACTTTCAAGGTGACCTGAGCTCCTATGTCTTCCTTACTCTGGCAATGGGTACCCCCTTTTGTTTCACCAGTGTACCGCTCTGTCTCTCGGACAATATTGCTCCCACAGTCCTCCTGGCAATGTGGCAGGATTGCAAGGATTACCATTCACCTGGTGGCAAAAGAAGGCCGAGTACCCCAAAGCCAATGCTTGGCTGGACTCTGCTGACACCTGGGACACATGAGGTTTCCCCACAACGACCCAAGCACCGCCCTGCCTTTGGGTCACACAGAGCAGATCTTGCCCACTGCCCACCTTGGTGCTGGCACAGGCACACAGCAAGCACCATGAGTCTAGAGAGGAACAGGCCCCAGCCCTGCTCTGTGCCTGGCTCCATGCTCCCCAGGCTGGATGCACACGGTTCTTGGAGGCAAACCTCGGTGAGGAAAACTCATCCAGCTCCCCATGAGGTCTGGGAAGCACAAGGCCAGAGGAAAGCCCTGCAGACAGCCTGGCTCCTCTGCAGTGCATGACCAGCAGGTTCCTGACCACGCAACCACAGCTCTTCCCACATCCTGGTACAGTGCCTCCCAGCCCCAGGAAGGCAACAGAAAACCAGTCCCATACAGGTGGATCCATCAAGGTTGCTGAAGGGATTCCTAATTCCTTATTCTAACACTGATCCAAGAGTCCCAGCCTACTATTTAACATGCATTGGGCAGAGGAAGGAAATCACACTCTGATTCTATGAATAAGATGTATGTCCACAATTCCTGCTTCCTTTCTTTCCCCAGGAAGACATATTTTGCAGCACAGCCATAAACCTTAAATTTAGAATGCATTAATGGCTTACTGCGTTGGTATTTCCAATAAAGCGATATGAATCCTGGCAGAAAAAATCCCCCAACCTAGGTCTATTGATTTCAGTTCATTAACTTTGCGCTGGAACCTAGCCCAGCATCCCCAAAGCTGATGGGAGGTAGAGTCCCTCCAAGCCAACAACGTGGTTAGCTCAGAGCCACAGCCATGGGAGGAGGGAGACGTTCAGCAGGGTGAGGGAGGTGATCTCATCCTATGCCACTTGTGGTCACGTCCCAGAGCCGTCGGGCACTTTGGTATACTGATTGTGGCAGCAGCTTCGGCGTGAGGACATCCGGACTGCGGCAGTGTCAGCAGTCCTGCTGGGTGTGGACGGCCACAGGCAGCCGCTCTGCCTGCTCTGCTGAGCGTGGAGGTCCTCAGCAATGCTTCGGAAGGAGATCTGGGAGGACTGCTCCAGTTAACTGTGTCAATACAGGGATTTGTCCTCAGAAGGTCCAGCATTGCCCGCTGCCAGTTTTAGCAGGCACTGAGTACTGGCAGAGAGCTGGTGCAGGTGGGCAGGGTCTGTGTTAGCCTCTGAAGAACATCTCAAGCCTTCTTACCTAGAACATCACCCTTCCTACCCAGGTGACTTTTTCTTCTTGTTTGCACATTTTTAACTCCTCAATCCCCAACTCTCCACATGGGCCTCTCTAAACAACCCCCTCCCTTTCAGATGCTGATGCTTTTCAGCTAATTAGCCCGTGGGCCAGGCCGTGAGTTGGGTGTAAATCAGTAGAGCTTGTCAACGCTGATTTACACCCTGTGAGAATTTCCCTTCCTTCACCATTTAGTAGAATTATATGACACGTCTTTTATCTGTCCTCGCAGTTTAGCTTGCCATTCCCCTTCCCTGGCCCCCGAGCCTCCTGCTTTGCTCCGAGCTCCCTGGAGGCGTGCTGGATAAGTTGCTTATTTGCAATGTAAAGCGCCTCTCGGTGCCCCAGCCCCACGCAAACAAACCCGAGAGAGGCACGTTTATCCTTACTTGTGCGGCAAACACAGCCCTTCTTTTCCTGGCAGCGGTTCCCTGTGGTGCCCCTTACTGTCAGCACCACAGCAGGGCCTGGCCGGGGGAAGGCATCTGGGGGAGAACCAGAGGTCAGACCCCACAGAGGCCCTGAGCTCTCTCCGTTTTCCCTGGAGCTGCCAGTGACAGCCCAGCAGGCGGCTGAGTGCCCCTGGACAGGCAGGACACCATTAACGACCTCGTGTTGCTGTGGCGATATTGACGGGTAGTCCCTGCGGCTGCTGGGAAAGCTCGGGAAAAGAACGAACTGGGTCAAAAAATTCGGCACCAAAGCGTGAGTTTGCGTACCAACGGGCAGTTCGGTGACAACCTAGGTGTGTCCAGCAGCACCTTGCCCTTCCCAGCTCATCCTCCCTCCCAGGAGGACATCACGGGGCTCTTCTGAGCCACGGCTCCTGCCAGCAGCAGGCCTCTGGTGCTCCAACACGACGCTGCGCAAGAATTTCAGCAGGCCTTGTGTTACCAGGCCTTATTTTTGCAGCTTCACCCCTGCAATTTATTTCACGTGCAGTCAGAAGAACTTGGCTCTGGTGAAATCACTTGGAGCTCTGCCAGCGGGCACAGAGCCAGGATCTCCCCCCAGCTCTCAGAGCGCCTTATCACAAGCGACAATTTCATTCAGCTGCCGCCACAGCCCCTGGGAGCCCCCTGCCTTTGCAGAGCTGCTTCAAGCATGGAAAAGCCGCTGTCACACAGCACTCTGCTCCGTTTTCCTCAGGTTTCACCCCGTGAAGGCGGCCTGGCCTCTCTCACAGCTTCCTTCTCCACAACACGCGGCCTGGCGCCATCCCTTGCCCTTCATCCTGGTCGGGTAATGGTCACTGGCAAGGCCAGGCTGTGCTGCGCTCGCAGCTGGGCCTCTCACCTTGCACAAGGCCCCTGAGGATTTAGAGGACAGGAACCGGCTTTCTAAAAAGTCAATTCTCCCTTTGGCCTTGCTCTCTCTGGGAAAAACATTTCCAATCCAGGCTGCTGACAAGGTAATAAAGAAGCGATGAAGTCCCAGTGGGCCTCCCCTCTGCATATGCTTTTTATCGAAGGGGTGTACAAACTGCACGACACCCATTTTGCGGGGCAGATTTCAGTACAGCTAGTAAATCCTAGAGTATGCTTTTCCTCCTTGCAAAGTCTCTGCCTTTTCTGCTGTGCTTTGTCTAGGAGCTGCTCTGCACACACGGACTCACAGGAGAGCTTTTTACTTCACACAGGGGCACCACTCCAGGCATGCGATGGCCCGGTGGGCCCTCTCAGTCCAGCAAGTTGTTACTGGTTTGGATCTGGTGTTATGGAATAAGGATATCAAAAGGGAGCGGTATCTGCAGCAGCATCATTGTGCTGTCAGTTTTGCCAGTAACTGCCCTGTGCAGATCAGACCCAATCGATGTGTCAGCGTTCCCATCACTGATGCGTTCAGGTCCTTTGCTTCCACGTGAACTCAGGACCTGGAGACAAAAGTACGCTGCACCTCTCTTTTGCATCCTTTGATAAACGTGATTTTAATGGACTATGGAGTCTGAAAGCACTTTATGTCAGGAACCGATCCCAAGAGCAAAATTCATTGAGTTTCTCCTACATCACATGTGGCTGTTCATCACATTTATTAGGCAAGGATCCTAGGCACACGGAGACCTGGCCAGCACTGACAGAGGCTTTCTCTCGTATAGCAACCCTTTGATCACACTGTCAGCATCATTTATTTGCTTGTGTTGCATATTCTTGAACGCTCCAGTAAATTATTTCTCCCAGTTGGCTATCAGAGACAAAGGCTGCTCTTTCAACTTGTATTTGCACCTCTTCCCTTCATCTCCATTTCAATTAGCTATGGAAATGATTTCTTCCCTTAGCCCTCTTTGTCAGCCTGCCTGTACTAGAAGCCTTAGGAACACCGATGCCCGGAGAAGGCTCCAGTGCCTATAGGGAAGGCTGTGGCTAGCAATTAGCAAGCCCAATTGCTCTGCTTGACCTGCTGCCGGCTGGGGTGGAGCACAGAATCAGCTGCAGCTCCCTGTCCTTCTGGCTGGGCACAAGGAGAAGGGGGCCGTGAGCACCATGGGTGGAAGAAAGGAGGTTTCACCACAACCAGGTGTGGCTGGACAGGGACGAGAGCTGGATTATCTCTCCGGGAGGTGGGGGAGGCTGTAGGAACACACCCCCTCCTTGAAACAGGATCTCTGGCTGTGGGGAGCTGTTGCTACTTCTCCCGTGTGTGCAGCTATTATTTTTGTTGGGCACGTTGGGACTGCAGAGACATGGTGGGTGGTGAACTGCCCACAGCAGCTCAGGGCTGAGTAGAAGTGGCCAGTTTTGGCTGGGCAGCAGCTCTGGGTTCCTCTGCTCAGCAACACCAGGGAAAATGCCTTCAGAAAGAGCACATATTCCAGAGGGCAGCTTGCCAAACCCTGTCTGCCCTACACAGCTGATCACCAACGGTTTCTGAGAGCAGATCCCTTATGTCCAGATATTTGCCTGAAATTATATCAGATAGATTCCAGATGGAAGAATCTCTCCGGGATGTCTTTAATCCCAGCTGGACATGAACTCCCAAGTGACCCCACAGGAACAGGACTTGGAGAGTTCAGGCTGGAGGCGATACAGATCCATGGGATGTCTCACCACACCCACGCCTGGCCTCACCTCACCCTCCAAAAAACATTGTCAGTAAAACGAGCATCATGTCACAAGTGGCTCACTGGCAATGTTTTAATGTCACCATTAAGAAACAAATTCTGTGAAAGAATAATACCGGCAAATATGCTCTAAGGATGCTCCTAACCACATCTGCATATTTTGACATACCAACACTGCTAGGCAGCTGTCTCTTGGTGCTCCACCAGTTTGTAGTGACAGGTGATGCAGGAAGAGGCAGGATATGCCCTCTGTTTAAAACCAGCTGCAAGAAAATGGTTTTGTTTGCTCAAATGCACGAGATGCTTTGAGTAAGCTGCATCTTCCTGCAGCGCAGGTTAGCCACTGTGTATGCAGCATGCTGAAAGAAGTAAGAATGGATGCAGCAGTTCTGCAGCTCTTTCTAAGCAAGTGAGAGCAAAGATAAGGCCAGTCACTCAGAGCCCCTCATCCTGTGCCATGGACTCAGACACTGGCTATGTCACATAGTCACCATGATGCCAAGTGTGAAGGAGACACAGACCCACCCCGGACCCAGAGCCACAAGGACCCCCGCGCCCCTTCCCAGCCCACTGGCTTGCTGCAGGCTCTGAAGCTGGCTGCTCCCAGCCAGCTCTGGGCTATTTCCCTAGCAATACGAGTTAGACATCACGACTTCCATTCCATTCCGCAAAATGTTCCTTCCATATGTCTCTCGTGAAGGTTGCTATATTCTTGTTAACCTTTTTTTTTTTTTTAAAAAAAAAAAACTGTGAAAAAAAAAAAATAAAGCACAGAGCATAGTTGCTGACGAAAGCCATTGCATGCAGATTGAAATTATGGAGCTGAACCAGAAGCATCACAGCTGAGCTGCAGGCAAACCACCAGCTTTCTTCTAATAACTATCGTGGCTCCTGCGTCACGGCACTGAAAGTCTGCAGCTTTGGGGTTGTCTCAAAGTACCCACAGCTGCCCAAAGCTGAACATGCTGCAGCAAGGCGGGACAGAACCACACTATGGATACAATTGGGCGGTATCAATCAAAAGAGGGGAAATACTGTCTATGCACATACCCACTCACTGCTGGTAAACAAATATGAAACCTTTGTAAATTTTTTTTAAGGAGTACCTTGAGAAGACGGTGCAGATGCTGCAGCCAAGGTGATGGATGGTAGGAGTCTCATAAAACACAGCACCTCTGTAAGGGATTTAACCTCAGCTTCATAAATACTGCCCATCAAGAATTCCTACATGTAGCTATAACACCTCAGAAAGTTTAATTACCACTTAAGAATGAGAAGACAAAACGAGCTATGTGACCTTTCCCACCCCAGATCCCGTAGGTCAGCCTTATTTAAGACAACTGGGAGCCTGAAAAGCTAAACATTAGTGCTGGCAGAGGAGCGGATGGATGGATGGCTGCCAGCATAATCCATCTTCCCACTTGCCTCTGTAGGGCTGGGTGACATTCAAAACTAGCTACTTCCCCATGCAAAGAGCCATGCATACGATGCGATGAGCGGGGCTTCAAATGGGCTCATCAGCTGGCAGGACCAGTAGCAGAATGCTTTATGACTGCTATTTAATGTTGCAGGCGAGGCTATAAACAAGAGACATCAGGCTGTGACACAAGTGGGGAACGTAATGACCGCAGTGGATTTGCTATAAGCCAACCCCTGAACAAGTTGTAAAAATCCATCAGGATCTTGTCAGCTTCCCTTTGTGCATAAACGCACAAATCCAGTTAACATTTCAATTGGAGCACACACAATTGAGCTATCATCAAAGGGGATACTAGCTGCAGTCTCATGAAAAGTTTCCATCTCGGCTCAGCTCGGAATTTTTTGTTGTTTGAGGTTCCAAGATTAAATCCCCCAGTCACTGAAAAATAAAGTCTGTTTCGTAGGAAATTTCTTCACACAGGCGAGGCTCCCGCTCCCTGGCCGAGGCAGGCGCAGCAGCAGCTGCGATGCACAGAACCACAGCGAGTGCTTCTCGCCACAGCCTCCAACATATGCCAACGCCTTCTGAGGCTCAAGGAGGATTCAAAGCTCAAAGAGTTTCCTTCATCTACTTACGGTAACAGACTGTTCCGCAGCACAACTCTTCTGTGCTGACTCTCTACAAAACAAGGACGCTTGTGCCTGTAACACTCCAAAGAGCAGTCAGATCTCTGTCTGCCATACAGTGTTGCCCAGATCAGAACACACATTATAGGTTGTTTTTTTGCAAGGGCTGAAGTCTTCAGGATTTTCTACACCTGCCAACAAACATCATTGCTGTTGATAAAGTCAGGCAGAGATGCCAAGTGCAGAAACAACCCCAATCAAGATTTGGACCTGGGACCCCAGGTGAACGAAGCTTCCTGCCTAACCCACCTCCAGCAGCTGGCTTCACTGAACTCGCCCGTATGATCTGAACCAAAAAAGCACTCGTTCCCATTGACTATTGCCCATATGCCACCTCTAAATATACTTACGTATTAGCATTTATGTGACATTCAGTACAAAATCCATATGGCTCCTTTCAGCAAGCAGGAACAGCAAAAAGGGGGAAGTGCAGAGTCTGGAGATAGAGCTTGCAAAGATCTCTTTCTGAGCGCCATAAAACACTCGTTGCAGGTGGGCAGCGACAGGAGAGTGCGGAGGCCCCACACAGAACACATTTTCTGTTTTTGCATGAAGCTAAAATGGATTTATTTTAGATGAAGCATCTAGGAGAGATTCCTCCGGAACAGAAGGTAGGGGGCAAAGCAGCTTCAAGTCTAGAGTGAGGGGTGCCACAGCCCTTAGTGAAACAGCCTCCCGTTACGTTGACCAGCCTCACCTGAGCTTTTCACCCCTTGCTCCTACCCTCCCCTGGCCTGGAAGCTGCATGGCTCCTGAAATCCCCAAATCGTTCCATCTCCTGTGGGTGCGTACTGGGTTAGACTTCATCTTGCTAGATAGCAAGGAATTGATCACAGAACTAAAACCACAGCTGGTTGCTTAGCTACCACTGATCAGTACACAGGCAGATCCTCTGTGTGCAAACAGCCCAGTGCCAGCCAATTATCCGTCATTAGGACTCTAAAAACAGAGCTTTCCGAGAGCTGAGAACAACCACGAGCCAGGTAAAAAGGGAACCTCGAATCCTCAAATAGAAAAATACAAATGATAACTGAGAGTTGGTTATTTTGTTGATTTGTTTTTTGGCCAGATGTTCAAATAGCCACAGTCCTGCAACTGAATAAAATAAATACGTAGGCTTGGAAAAAAATCGGATTCTTGTTTATTGGGCAAGTGAAAGCAAGCATGGTGTGTGTATAAACACTGGGGGTATGGAAAGGGATAAATAACAATGACAGGCTAAGAATTGCAGGAAACTGATAAGGGAAAAAAAAAAAAAAGACAAAAGGGGGAATAAGAGCTGCAGGATTAATGATGGCACGAGGTAGCTGAAATATGTTGGGTCCTAAAAGCATAGTCTCATTCCAGCAGTGGAACAACAGTCGGCTGCAGTGCCATGAAGGCAGAGTAAGTAGCAAGCTGCCTCTGTCAGCTGCTCAGCACCACCTGTCTGGGGAGCTCTACCACATTAACCTGAGACCATTCACTTTTTGGGGTTTGTTTTAATACCAAGACATGAGATAAGACTGGCCGTAGATTTGGTCCGGTTTGAAGACAGATCAGAGCAGCACATTCCTGTTGACCGGGAACAGGAGCTGGACCACAGCAGACTAGAGCAGGGTGCGTGATTGCCTAGTGAAGACCTGTAACCCCTAGAACAATCTTCTGGGGGGCTGTGATGGGACTGGGTAAGACACAGGTAACAGAGCCCTGTGCCTGTGGGAGGTGACCAGAAGAGCCCGCAGGTACAGCGGTTGCAGAGATGTGCCAGTGTCTCTCCACTTCTTGAAACGCAGACACATGGATATTGCTATTTAGTAGGCTGTGAGGAGCCTCGCATTTATTTCTCACTATCAGGTGCTATTCTTTCATGTTCCAGCCCCAAAGATCAAATCGTTAAATCTCCCAGAGCTGTGACCTTCCTCGAGCAAGGTCTGTCTTTCATCTCCCGGAGGCTCGGTGCCGGATCCGTGGACGAGCTGCTGCACTTGGCTGCGTTATTAGCAGCATATTCATGAGCATGCACCGCAGAGCTGCTGGCAGGTCAGATACTCGTGGGCTCATCCTGGGGGCTGATTCATCGCTGTGGCTGTAAACAACTCGTGTTCAGCACCGCCGGTGTCCAGCCTCTCTTCTCCCCAGCAGTTCGTCTTCCCTCCTCTAATGTATGTGACAACAAAAGCAGCTGCAGAGATTTCTGCCTCCCTTGCACGCACTGTAAAGTGCAGCTATGCTACAGCTGCTCACGTCCTCAAGACAACTTACTCTCTCTGAAGAAACTGCTAACGGTGCTTCTGTGTCACAAAGGACTTTCTGTTGTTGGATTTGAGCAGAACCTCAGGGAAAGGTAAGTTACAGAAGTCAACAGATGAACTTCCAGTTTACTGAGGCAGCTTTTGTGCTGTGTGGGGGTTCGGCAGCAGCCTGGACAGGATGCTTGCTGCCTGCACGGGCGTTAACAGCAGTGCCAGGCAGTGCCTGCGTGTGCTACGTGTGAGACTGATCCACGCAGATGCGTGCTGAATGTGACTGGTTCACAAACACCACAGTCTGCCTGCTCTGGGGGAATATTAGAGACCAATTTCGGGAGAGTGAGTCTATGAAAGAAGGGAAGTGCCTCTCAGCTGCTGCAGGGCCAGGCCATCTGGCTGAAGGGTTACATCTGTCCCAGAGGCCAGCACCCAGCAGCTGAGGCCATTTCTGTACATGCAAAGCCATCTTCCCTGTGTCAGGACGGGGCTTTGGGACCCCATGAGGGATGGGGGAGTTCTGTCACCTCTTCGGCTGCAGATCTGCCCCAAATTAGCACTGTCTGATACTAATCTCTTGTTCACTATAAAAGCCCTCAGGTGTGTAAATCCAGACACAATGAAAAAGACACCAGGAAATAATGGGCTTACCTTATCATATCCCAGCTGGCAGCGCTGCCTAGAACATGGTGGAAATTTTGAGTTATTAAAATTAATGAAGGCACTGGCTATTCTTGAATAATTCATTATGTATCAGCTGCTGCTGAGGTAATAGGAGCTCAGCAAGATCCTCCTTAGCACGGCACAGTGCCCCAAAATCTTTACATAAAAAAAAAATAAAATCAAAGATTAGCTGGTTAAGGATTGAAGGACTTTCCCCAGGTGAAGCGAGAGGCCCTTATTCCGGTTGCTGAGGTCATCCGGCTGCCATCTGTGAAAACAGCCAAGGTCTCTCACATGGAAGCCACCCAGCTAACACCATGGATTTTTACCAGGGCAGGAAGCATCCTGCCTCAGCCATCGCATTTTGCAGAAGGTGACGGCTCCATACCTCATGGTTCTTACTGAAATCAAGTTCAGATTTTGACATTTACTATAAACTAAGGATGTCTGAAGATATTGACTTGCTTTTTTGGTCACTATGTTTGAAAATATGCTAGCTGAACATGCCGAGATGTAGGCACTACCACCCTGAGCATGCAGTTCTTGAGATGCAAGCTTTGCTGCTGCTCAGGGCTTTCGTCAGCATGAGAATCAAATTACCCCCAGCCTGGGCAGTGTCAGAGCTGGGTTTTGGAAGCATGTCAGTAGCCCCGGAACAGAATCCTGTTAACTTAATCTTGTGCCACTGGATGAAACAAGGGCTCTTTCTCAACTCTGCTGGCCAATGGTGAATGTGCAAAAGCAGCAGGAAAATCAGGCACCGTAATTAGATGGCTGTCGAGAAAAGGAAAATTGCACATTCCTCTTCCTCTATTTCCTCCTTCTGTGGAGGTCAGAGGAATTGTAGTTAATAAAGAAAGAAGAAAAATAGGTAAATGCAGCGAACACCCTCCTTCCTCCCAGCTGCTGGTGCAGGGTCTCCTAATGCAATCACGAAAGTCCCCGAGAGCCACACAGCTGCAGACCCTCCAGGAGCCCAGCACCTCCACTCCTCCCAGCTGTCCGGTGCCGGCACCCTTCTCAGCTCCAGCTCCACCTGGCACAGCCTTCCTCTGCCCCCACCAGGCACCCAGGAAGCTGGGAAGCCCTGACGGCGCAGCAAGGCACGTTAAGGCAGGCAAGAAGGCCTCTGACTCAAGATCCTGGGGAATAAGGAGAGATCTTTACGCCTGTCAATTGCCTCGTCAGATTTGATTTCTGCTTGCCATTCTTGCTCCAGCCAAAGCACAGGATTTTGCTCAGGCCTCAGGGCTGAAAGATTTTGGTAGAAGTACTCCAATGTTGGCAATCGACTTCATGAGAAATTCAACCTAGCCCCATGAGAAGAGACCGCCCGTTTCTTCTCTTTCCACTCCTCTCCAGAAACGCTGCTTCATCAATCTCTTGTGAGAGCATTTTAAAAATTCAGGTGCGCTCCCCTTGCCCTGAGGCGGGGGCAGCACTCCCTCCTCTCGCTGTCTCCCCTCTGCGGAAGGTCACAGGGCATCGATTTTCAGCCCCGAGCTCTTCGGAGAAGCCACGAGCTGATATTGTCTTCTCACCCTGGTGCGTGAATGAAGCAGTTACCGTAACTCTTACGGCTGCAGCGTGGGAGGTGCAGCCAACGGGCTGTGACCTGGTAACACACTGAGGGGTCCCTGATCTCCTGGGGTCCTCCTTCCTTTTTTTCCTGTTCTGTTCCTGAAGTGGCACCTGACTAGTGGTGATGGTGATGATGTACAATCTCCCTGTGTAAGAGGCACAGCACCTCTCTGACTCGCCAGACAACACCAGCTGCTGCGTGGCGTCCTTTGCTCGGCTCCTTGAGGAGACCAGTAGGTTTTACAGCATTTTCTCTAAGCAAGGCATCATCCCTGAGACATGATCACGTGGCAGTGCTCCAGGGAGCTCCAGCAGGGAGGCAAGAGTAAATCATTAAAAAAAACACACCACAAAACGCCCAAGAAATCCTGGAGAGATGCTGTTTCCTTCCAAGTGATCCTGTGAGGTAGGGACTGCCAGGGAAGTAAGAAGCAAGGGTTTTACCTGCTCTGATACAATCCTACTTTTTCAGGAGGATATCAAAAGCACATTTCAATGAAAACAATTTTGGCGAAGGGTAGAGCCTGGAGCCTGTTCAAACATCCACCTGGATTCTCCTTTCTCAGCCTAAGCAATGAAAGAAGCCAGAGAAGGGAACAAGCCCAGTACTTACTCCAGGCAGAAAGGAAGGCAGACTTGGTGTAAATCAAGATGCCTGATAATCCAGATGCTTCAGTTACAGTTTTACACCTTAAGGAAATAAAAGAGATATGGCTGAGCTGGCTAGGTCCCTGGGGATGCTGGCGCAGCTGGGATCACAAAACAGCCCGTAAGGGGCTTGCAGAGACGCATTTGTTCCCTGGGTGCAAGTGAGGGAACAGAAGGGCCCTTCTCCCACACAGGCCCTCAGCGGTGCCGTGCTCCCCACGCGCTTGATGTTGATGAAGGGAGGACCCCAGCCAAGAGATAAACTTGGCTTTGCCTAGGCAGGAAAAAAAGTGCAATGCTTTTTTATTTCCCCTAAGGGCATGGTGGAACCAAGCCACAAGGATGTGTTTGTACAGCTTCGCCTAGGGCGGTGTGAGCACCTTCTCTGGTGAGTCACTGGGTCCCCAAAGCTTTTGCTCTTCCTGAGTGCCTCCACGTATTTTTGGGAACTGCTGCCGGGTACAAGGACGATGCGACACCGCTGGGCTAACGCAGGACGCGTGGCTGAGGGTCTGCGGGACATGCCCCAGCCTCCCTAGGATGGTGATGTTTGGCATCAAGAACCCAGTACCTGACTTATCCCCCAACTGACCTCTATTTTTCTGCCCACTGCCACTTTATAGTCTTCCAAAAAGCATTTCCCCAGCCTGTTGCCCAGTATCTCTCAGGAAGCTGGTGTCAGCGGTTCCTCAGAGATAAGGGGGCAGGACCAGACCCACTCAGATACGTCTGAGGCTTCCTTGCAGCTGGAGCAGCCATATTCACATGCACTAAATGAAAACCAGGTTCAACTGTTTCAATGTTAATTGCCCAGCTGCTTTAATTGGATATGGGCTTCTAAGCCCCGAAGTAAGCTGTGTGAAGAGACAAAGCAGTATTTACCTCTTATCTCCTTAGTCCTGGCTTGCCCAGTGCTACACGATCTGCACACGTGTTCCTGTACTGAACTGGCCATGAAGCTAATGGGTTCTTTTGCAAGAGGAGGAAAAAGTGATACTCTACACGTGAGGTTACCATTCAGACCTCGAACTGAGGGAAAGCCACTCTGCTCCCAGCACTGCTCTCCCCCAGGCAAATTTGGTCAGCGAATGGAGCAGAAAGGGAGCTGTCAAGAAACACTGCCACAGGCCTGACTTCATCCTTCGTCACTGACGTAAAGAACCCATCCAGAAGCAAGCAGAGATACCCGAGTTTGACTACCACCAGGGCGAGGAGACATGACACGGGGTACAGAGCTACTGAGGGAAGCTGCAGGGAAGTTGGCAACCTCTTTGGGCCGCTTACCACATCACGAGGCAAGATGAATCAATAATACGTATCGAGCTGGGAGAGTTAATCTGCATCCAGAGCATCATCACAAATTAAAAGGAAATAAAATCAGTACAACTCCACTGGCTCTCATTACCAGCACAGTGGAGAGTAATTAAAATCCATGGGCCAAATTCAATGCTGGAAGGACTCTTCTGAAGCCGGGGGTGCTGTACAAGGGCACTGCTTTCTCCAAACGCTAACAATGTTGCAAACAGCAGCAGGAGCGGGCAGTGGACAGGGCAGGGTAAGCAGGGAACCCCTTCAGAGGCAGCAGGGAGCTTCTTCCCATGGAGATCCAAAGCCACCTGGTACAAAGCCAAGCTACGCACTGATGCACGCGGTGCTGTCATAAGCACGGAGGGGACGGCTGATGTGCCTGTGGCTGCTTCTGGGCTGGGCCGCCTGTCTTATGGATTTGCTTCATGCTACGGCTACAGCAAAGCCTGAGGAGTGTTCTGACAGCCCAGGTAGGATGCGCTGCAGGTATTGCTCCACTGTCCGACTGGGGAGAAATAACAGAAATAACACAGCAGGGTAGAGGAGCACTGGCTGTGTCCACTGCGATATGGCCGTACGGCTACCAGGTGAGAGAGAACCCAGGGTAAAGGACAGAAAACCTTCCCAGAAGGATGTGACCGGCTGTGGCAGCACAAGGCTATCAGCAGAGCTGGCTCTCAGAGCCTGTAGTGGGATGCCATCCTTTCTGTGTCCTGGGACTCTAACAAAGACGCTGTACATCTTAATCTTCAAGAGCTGATCAGCACAGGGGCTGCTTATCAGCAAGGAAGGCTTCCACAGCCTACTCCTTCCTCTTCCAAAACCAGATTTGCTTTTCTTTTTTCCCCCCACCTGTAACTCTGGCTGCTGTCTGCCCTCAACAACACCGAGCTTCCGCAGCAGCCGAGCTAACGACTTGTGAGGCGTCCCCGCTGCAGGCACGGCTTCTCCAAGCACAAGGCTGTGCTTCCCAAAGCCACGCCGTGCCCTCGGAGCAGGAAGAGGACTGCCACATCGCGGCTCGCAGGCAGGTTATCTCGCGTTGCACAAACCTGACTGCCCACAGCCAACAGAGCTGTTGCAACAGCTGCGGTAAAAAATGGGGCACATCAGTGCAAAACAGTTAAGTACCGCAACCCAGGCCTCCTGAGGGAGCGCTGGAAGATCTCCGTGTAATTGAGAGGTCTCCGTTCAGCTCAGGCCTGAGGTTTTCCCAGGTTAAACTACCACAGCGAGGATTAGCAACAAAACCGTATCGATCCCTACAAGAAGCAGCAGAACCACATCCTAAGGCAAAGATGAATATGATCTGAGCGTGACTGCGGTAAGTTACTGTCTGTAACACAGGATAAAACAAGAACTTGGTTAATTACAGACGGCTCTCAAGTCATGGGCACTTTCTTGTCTCTAGTGGTATCCAGTGCTGTCAGGCAACTGGCTCGAATTCAGCACGCAGCTTGGGTTCTCAGACCTGGTATGACCAGAAGAGAGGAAAAAGTTTACAGTATTCACATTTTGGGAAGGGAAATATCCTGTGAGAGACGACCTTGCAACTCCTGTCCAAAGAGTCTTCCCCCTGCCTTATTCAGAAGTGAACTCTGAGCTCTCCAGCTCTTTGTTCGCATGGATTTAGGGTATGGAAACACCAAGACCAAGAAGGCTCTCAGCAGAATGCCCACTCAGCACTGCTTAGCGCGTCTTTGCCCCACAGCTACATCCTCTGCAGCTTGGGATCTGAGCTGCAAATGATGCAGAAAGGGAGTAGCTTGTCCTTTGTGCCAACATCCCGCGGCCGCTGCCTGCAGGCGGCTTTGTGCTCCGACTGCAGACCTGGGAATCCGAAAGCCCCTGCCCTTAGGAGCAGGCTGGAAGGGCTGGCCACGGCGCCCCGAATGACAGGAACACCTCAGCACAGAGCTGATCACTGTCACTGATGCCCTGTCAGTCCTGAGGACGAGCTGCCATTCAGCACCGAGCACGGCTGGTGCTGTTTCTGCTCCAGTCACGCTCCGAGCCGCTGCTTTACCTCTAGCTCTCTGCAGGGTGGGCTCACCGAGCAAGGTCCCCAAGATGAGAGCAGACTTGATCTCAGGACTGGCAGGCGAGTTGTCCTTGAGGCAAGCTACAAAGTCAGCAGCTAAATCTGTCACGGCAGCTCTGCCTGGCTGTGACACCGGGAACCAACGTGTATCGCTGCTGTGCTCGGTCTGCTCGGAGCTGTCTCTCCTCGGCGTCCAAGGGTCCTTAACTCCCTTCCTCCTGGGGAGAAAGCCTTCCACCAGGGGTTCAGCTGTGCGCTGACAGCCTTGTGAATCGCTCGCTTGAGGTCAAAGCCACCGCCACCTTTCAGTCACCGTTCCCAGCCGTGCCTGCAGACGGAGGGGGGCTGCCCCGTCACAAATGGGCTTTGACAGGGCACTGCCAGCTCTGCTGGATGCCAGGGAAGCCCAGGAGGGGCCGCACGGTGTCTGACTGGAGCAGCTCTAGCCCCGTACCTACAGTGCATTGTCTGGCTGCTTCTGCAAGCACTAACAGAGAAGCAAGTGTAAACTCCCACTAGCATCTGCTGAAGCTTCATCTCCCCAAGGAAAAACATTTTTTTTCTTACACGTATCTTCAAGCATTTCAGCAGCAGGGGAGGCAAGGGCGTAGACACTCTCACTAGCTAGAAACACTTGCAAAATACAAATCCGTGACCAATTGAGATGGGGATGGAGAAGGATTTCAGAAGCATCGTTAGTTCATTCCTGGCAAGGAGCCTTAGGACAGGTGCTGTTTAATTCCCCACTAGGTTATTTCTAGGAGATGAGGGGACTCTCAAACCCAGGTTCTAAAAGGGCTACAGAGGACCCAGAATTATTGCAGGCCCCGAGTTGTTCCATAGCTAAACAAATAACAAAAGATGGTGGATTTTCTTTCCTTTCTCCCCTTGTGCTTCACCTTGAAGCAGCTGTTAGCGAAGCCAGAACACTCCTCTGCCCCTCGGTGTATTTAATACAGCCTTGGCAAAGGAACCGCAGTCTGTCATCTCATGAATATGGGAATTGCCTAATTCTCCAGCTATTCTCATTACCTCAGCCCGAGGGTCCCAGCTTTCCATAACTAATTCCTGAAATCACAGAATTCCCACTGCCCTTGCTGTCCTTGAGCAGCGAACGGCAGCTCCTCACACAACGGCGCTGCTGCCTGCTGTGATAACGGGGAGCAGAGAGGGCTCTGAGGACAAGGAGCCTGATCCCAGCTCTCCCTGCAGTTCCCAGAGCTGTTCGTCCTTTGTGGATGTAACTCACAGCAGGGGGTTTCGAAACCAACCAGTGCTGCACAGCACACTGCAGTGGCTCAGGACTGGCCTAGCAGCCCTGGGCAGCGGGCTGGCAGGAGCAAAACACAACCCGTGGCAGCAGAGAACCACTTGCTCTGCTCCCAAAAGCCTCTGAGCTCCCTGCCTCCTGCAGCTCCCATTCTGCACCCCCACAAAGCAGGGGCTTGCAGCGCTTCCCACCTGTCGCTCCATTTTCCCCTCCTTGTCACATATGTTCTCAGTCCACCTTCCTTCCCCGCGTCCACGCATCCGTCTTCTCCTCCCTCGTCACTTCTCCCAGGCTCACTGGTGCTGCCAGCGCCGTCCATCTTCCCAAGACTCCAAGCTGAAGCTGTTCCTTTGCTGCAAGGTGCTAATGGCTGCCAGCAGCCAGCTGTGAGGGCTGCTGCGAGCTGCAAAGCAGATGGAAGCCGAGGCTGTGCTAATTACGAAGAAGGGACCGCGAAACTCGTGCAGACTCCGGCCAGAGGAGCCTCGTTTGTTCCCAGGGACAAGCGGGTGCATCCTCGGCACGTCAGCAGGCGACGGCTGAGCTGGGCAGCCACCAAGCTGCAGACAGCTCTACAGACCTGGGCAAAGAATGGGCACGTTATGCCTCCGCAGCTCACAAACCCCTGTGACTGCTGCTGCCGACAAGCAGAACGTGCTCACGCTCTGCAGCTGGGGAACCTTAACGCGGGGCTCCTGGGGAGCACAGGCAGCACAGCCCTTCTCAGCGGCCAAGACGCAGCGACAGGGACACAGGTTGCTGAGTCCAGATTGTGGCGAGGTGGAAAGAATCACAAGCTCTGTTCCTTTTCTGATATGGGTTTTTTTTTTTTCCTTGAGTTTGCCAAAAGCCTATCTGCACTGACACTAAATAAAGAGTGGATTACGTCTTCTACAGGCTCGATCTTCATGCTTCAAAACTGGCTACATGGAAGCAGCAGCAGGAATCACCTTGGAAGTCCATGGTTTTGTAACCAGAACCTCCCTTCCAATTAGTCATGTTATAGGGCTGTAAATACGATAGTTCCATCAATAGTACGGAGCAGTCATGCTGCATTTGTATTAACATAAATGAGTGCTAATGTGCCACAGAGCTAATCTGATATGACAGTAATTGGCTGGTGCCCAGCAGTGGAGGCCCTGGAGCTATGCTTGCTCCCTCTTCTCTACAGGAACCGTCCCTCCGAAGCGCTGGAAAGGAACCAAGCTGCGAAACCGCAGCTCGCCTGCCAGCAGCCAGCGATGCCTCTCGCAACTGCATTGCCCTGAGATGCCTGGCCTCCTGCTTCTTCGGGGGTGTTCGCTGGAGGGGAACTTTAACTCCTACCAAGTCACACAGCAAGAAATAAGGGTTGCCATCATATCTCATAAGGCTGGATCAGCCTGCCCAGAAATCTGCAAACACCAGCTGGGTATTAAAACCCAGAAAAGGCCTAAGAGCACTCAGCCTGCTCCCTTCCCCTTCCCCTGTGGCTACTGGGAGCTGTACAATGTCACCCAGTCGGCAGCAGGCTTTTCTTACACCGACGTAGCTTTAGGCTTTGTGAACGCTTTGGGGCAATTGTTGTCCCGTGCTGTGCCCTACAGACAGGGCAGCAAGACTTAAACCTGAGACTGCAGCCAGGGTTCTTTGGTTAAAAACCTTAAAGGAGATCGATAGAAGCACTGGTTAGGAACCAGACCTTGAACACAGCCCATCTCCCGTCCGGGCTTCCCTTTCATGTGTCAGGCTGTCACGCAAGTCACCGTAGGTGTCCAGGCTTTCTGCATTTACCTCGTCAGCCCCGTGCGTGCCTTGCTGTCTGGCTGCCCACTGCCTTGCCTAGAGCAGCCTCACCCATCACGGAGCTCCTGGGTTCTGCCCCAGTACAAATCAAGCACCCACCACGGACCCGTTCCAGGCAGAAACCCCCCTTCCCACGCTCACAGCCGCCAACATTTTGGCATATGCAACAGCAGTACCTCAAAACCCCCGAGCACACGTGGCCTGCAGAGCAGCTGATAAAAATGAGGGACGATTTCATTAGAGGACATGTGGATGAATACCTCCACCAGAAGCCTTAAGATCTGCGACACCCATTACAGGTCGGGGATGCGACTTCAGCCCCTCAGCTCCCTGCTCCCCCGGCCGCACCAGGGCTCGGCGAGGCGTCCCCAGCCTGCAGCGGGGGGCTCTGAGCCTCGATGCACGGCCGCGAAGCGCTTGGGGAGCGGTGCACGGAGCAGCCCCCACCGCCCCCAGGCCCTCCCTTCCCTTCGGCAGACCCACACCCCCACACCGCCTCCCAGCCACAAAGGCGAGGGCTGGGGAACGGCGGGGGCTCAGCCTCCCGGAGCATCGCCTCGCCTGGCCGCGGCTGGGTCCGAGGCAGCCCGGGGCTCCCGGCACGGCGGCGGGGGGCGACCGCGGGCAAAACGCAGCGGCGCGGAGCCCCCCGAGCCCCCCGGTCCTCGCCGCGCTCCGGCCCCAGTCCAAGGGCCGTCCCCGTCCCCGTCCCCGTCCCCGTCCCCGTCCCCGTGCCCGTACCCACCTGCGGCTCCCGGCCCCTCCGCTCCTCCCGTGGCCGCCCGGCAGCGCCGAGCCCCGGCCCGCAGCCGCCGCCCGCCCCCCGTGCGCCCGCGGGGCCGGGCCCGGCTCGGCCGCCGCCATGGCAACGGCGGGAGGGGCGGGGCGACCGTGAGGGGAGCGGGGAGAGGGCGGATTTAGGGGGAAAAAGCCCCTTTTCAGGGTCCCTCCGGGCTCGGGACGCGCCCCCGGGTGTCCCCGGGCGTCTTTTGTCTCTGAGCCGGCTCGGGGGCTCCTGGCCTCGTCCCCGGTCCTGCGGCGGGGCTCGGGGCCGTGCCCCCGCACAGATGCCGTTATTTCCCGCTTCGTGCCCACCCAGCCGCCCCCGGTCCTCGGACTCACCGTGAATTTCAGGGGTGCCACGCGAGCCGTGGGGACGAGGCGAGCTCCGTGGTGCCTGCCCGGCCGCGGAACGCCGCTCTCAGCACCGCGCGGGGAGCCGCAGGGCTCCGCGCTGGTGGCACCGTGCGACACAGGGAGCTTCCCGGATCGGAACTGCTTGGATTTATGGGGTTTAAGTGATCTTTTATTAAGGATGTAATTAACTCTGCAGAGAGAAGCTGAATTTGGAGAGAAGTAAATAGAACGACAACCCCGAGCTCTGTGTCCAACATCTGATTTACAAGTGTTTTTTTCCCTTCTGAGGCCCGTCAGACTCCCATGTCACCTTCACTGAGGGGGCTCAGAGGGCATCCTCCACCGAGGGCTCTTAAATCACAAACACAACACACGCAGCCTGCAGTAAGCCTCATCTCAGACAGGAAAAGACTGAGGCAGCGATAGAACTTGCTCAGGGTCCCAGAGGTGCTCCCCGGTGCCTCTTCATTAAAGAGTTTTTTCCTGTACACAAGGACACCTGGAGGATGTCTCAGCGTTGCTGTGCTATAAAGAAGGATGGTGAGGAGAACTTGGAGACCAATTGCCATCAACGATCTTCACAGCTCCTGCTGCTAAGGGCTGCCTCCTTTTCCTGTGCGTGCTCACATAGATAGCCCTGACTCCGCTGCTTGGAGAACGCTTCCATTTCTCCTTGTGCTTCATGTACGTGATATTCCGCCGTGGAGAGCGGATCTCTGAACCAGGTTTGGCTCCTGTGGAAATGGGCAGTGGAAGACTGGGAGGCGGAACAGCATCTGGGTGATCGATCGCCTGTCCCCGGCTCCCTGCTCCAGTTACAGCCGCTCTGAAAGGCCAGGAGACGCCCCTGGACTTAGCAGCGATACGCTGAAGCTCATGCCCATGTCTCTGCTGGAGATGAGCATCCTGGTGTTTGCAAGTCCAATTACAGCTAAACCTTGGGGAAAAAAAAACACCACCACAACAGAACCAACTGTCTACGTAAATAGGAATTTTCCTCAGTTGCAGGGGCCAGCAGAGGACACTGCTTTGCCTCCTGCTCTGAAAGGGCTGTGAGGCTTTTGCTCCTTTTGCTGCCATCTTGCTGCTCCATGACCTTCCGGTGGCACCTCTGGCAGAACAGTTGCTGCCCGTTCTATGTTATCCATATCCATCGGAGAAATTTGTTTTCCAGACTGTTTGTTGCTGCTGTAGCAATACTGCTCCTCTGTAGCTTTACTTCAGAGAGGGAAGGAACAAAACCACATGACAAACGGGTCCGATTTATCACAGCAACAGAAACCTGCAATTCAGCTCAATCGCCCCCACAGGCCAGCTTAGACTGCATCAATATTTAATGCCCTGAGTGCCGCTGCTTTCGCAGCTCCAGCTTCCCCTCTGCCCCTGCGCTCCTCACCGCGTCTGTCACCCCACCGGCTGGGCAGGGCACCCCTGTGCTGCTTCTGCCAAAGCTGGGCTCTGTCTCCAGGCTGCCTGGGCAAGGTGCTTCATACCCAAAGGGACGCAGCCCCAGCTGGCTGAACACAGCCAAATCCAGCCCCGCTCCCTGCTTGGCTGGCCCACCCGTGCTGCAGATGTATGCTGGGGCAACTTCAGCTCAGCTCTCTGGGCATGCCTGTGCGCTGTGGCAAGGCAAGCGGGAGCAGGGCTGGTCTCAGCTCGGTCTGCTTTGGGGTGACCGTGTTAACCCAGAGGTGATTGTGTAAGCCACAGTTCACCTGGCAGCAGCTGGAAGCGAATTCTGTTTGTTTGTGTCTGTTCCCATTGCTCAGGCAGGAGTATTTTATCCCAGAGGGAACCATGGGTAAATAAATCACCAGCAAGGCAGGCAGCCTGTACGTGGTGCAGGACCTGAAAAGAAGATTACCCGAGCCCGGTCACATCCCTCCAGCCCGTGAGCGAAGGGAGGCCACGTGGAACTCAGTGGTCTCTAAGTGGTGGCAGGCCAGAAGAGATCTGCCCCCTCTGCACAGCTCAGAGTCACGTCAGGCAGGTAGGGAGAGGGGCTGCACCCCAGCGCGCAGCAGCAGCTTGCTTTTGGCTCGCTCTGCCTGCAGCAGCGGGAGCAAAGGCAGGCAGTGCTGGGACACAGGGCAAGGAGGGCGAACGCTGAACAGCAGTGGGAGGCAGCATCTGGGCACAAAGAGCACCGTGGAGGGGGACGCGGGTTGTACGCGGCCACAGGCACGTTCCCTCACTGCTCTGCTGCCTTGGTTCCCCAGGTCTGTAAAATGGAGATAATTGAGATCACCTGGTGATATGCACAAAGTGAGGAGAGGCATTTTTATTTATCGGGGCAGCGGTGGGGTGGAGGAATTTGCACTGCTGGGCTGGTAATAAATGACCCCACAACTTGAATTCCTCCAGCAAGGCTGCACCTTCCACCATGCTCTCTGTTCACTTTAAAAAAGCCATTATCCAGCAAGCTGCACATTGCAGAGGGGGAGTTCATTATCCACCCCAATGGCAGTGAGTGGCAGAGGCCATTAACGTTACAGTAAGTGGCTTTTTGGTGAGACGCTCTATAATTCACTTGGTATTTAACACTGGCCAGGGGGCCTCATCTCTTTACATAAAATACATTAAGCAAAGCACCTTTGTGGACGTCACCCCGTGCTGAAGAGCTGTTATAATGAGGGTGATTAGGAATGAACGTAACAGCAGACGCCGCTGTCTCAAAATAGCTTGGGTCAGTGGCTGCACAGCAGAGGGGACAATGCCGAGCACAGCTGCCTGGTGGATCTGAGGGGAACAGCTGGCCTGCCGCAGTTCACCCGGAGGAGCTGGGTGTTTTCCAGCACTGGAGCTTGGCAGCTGCTGGGGGAAGCCTTTATCCCCTGGTACTCCCCCAGCCCCTCCACCCGGGTACTCGCAGGGCACCTGCTTTATGATAGGCATGGATATCCAAATAATGGATTTTTCCACCAGTTAACTCTCCAAGGAAGGAGCTCAGAGCCAAGTCAATGCCTTCCAACTCGCAGCCTGTTAGAAAATTTAACCCAGAGCACAGCTCTTCCTCTTGGCAGCTGCCCAGTTATTAATTCTAATGTATCGGCTGCATCTGAATGGCCTTGGGCTTCTTCCCAGTATTTCTATTTATTTGTTTTCCATTCATCACTAAAATTAAAACTCAAAATCTTTTAGAGAAGATGGAAATCAAACATGCTGACGTAGTACTTCTGCCCACATACAACCGGCAGACAGCACTGTGCTTTTTCTTCCTCTGCAGTTTGGTACATCTAACAATTAAGACTCCCTGCGTCTCTCACCTAATAAGTACCTTTATTAACCGCAGGCACTACCGCAGCCTCGTGTTCTCCTTTCTTTCTATGCAGATCGATAAGCAGCAGCCTCTGGCTGGAGGTTTTTACTGTGGACCAGGTCACAGTGGCTGTGCTGGAGACCTTTCTGGATTTAACACTGTCTTCACGGTTTGAGATGAAGCTGATGGTGAAAATGGCCGTGCTGAGGCTAGGAGACTGTGCAATTGTCTGGGCTGCAACCACGTTACACTGCAGCATACTGGCTGTGGAAGTTATACACATTTTCCTTTAAAAACATGCAGTTATCTACGAAAATCTGTGCTGTTTTTTCTTTTTTTTTTTCATCCCCATGCTTTTTCTCTTGTTCCCAAGCAAGAGGTGGAGGTTCCTCAGACAAAGCTTTGCTTGTGCTGACCGGAGTTAGCTGTTCCACCCTGCCAGAATAACCCAGCCTGCCTAAGTGCTTGCTTGGCTTCTTACTGACGTCTTGGTTTGTTCCAAACCCATCTTTATCTTGAAGCACATCACCTGATAAAACATTTTGCTATAAAAGCCCAGGCTTTCACAGTGGAGTGATTCAAATAATAAGTGGAAAGCCAGAAGTTATACACTTACTTTCAAAGCAATGTAAGTTATAAAATATCCTAATTTACAACTACAGTACTTAAATCCTCTTTGTAACAGCACAATCAATAGGATTTTATTGCAAGTTCACTAGAAAAGATTCTCAATAACGTCAGTAAAATGCACTAACATATGGTCTCGGTCTCTTTTGGTGCTTTGTCTTCGAATTCAAGTATTTTCCTTCCTTAAAAACACATGCAAGTGAACGCACAGTGCGAGGTATGCGTCTGGATGAGTAACAGATACTTCTGCCTGTAAATGGATTAGCTTCCACCAATAGCTAATAGGATTTCCTTCCACCAATAAACAGACTTCCAAGTTCTGCATTCAGGGCATCATCAGGGATGACATCATCCTCCACAAACTCATCTCCAAGCTTCTTCCACCACGGCCAGCGAGCATGCTTCAGCATCGCGTTGTGGGACTGTTTGGCCTTGGTAGCTACAGGGACTGAGCGACTCATAAAGACAGCAAGATCTTTTTCCGTGGACTCTGCTAACCGCGGAGCATCTGTAGGAACAAGGAGAGAAGTTTTCTCTTTTGTTTCTTATGCTGCAGTTTTATGAGTATTTTAAACAAAAAAGAATGATCGCTACTCCCCCACCTCCTACTGCCCTAGGCCACTCCGTTCCCCTTGCTGGCGTTACAATTTTATGGCTGCGTGATAAACCAAGACTGGAGAAGCAATCCAAATTAAGGCCAACCCGAAAAAATAAATAATGAGAGGAGGGAAAGAAAGGGTGGAAAGCAGGACTACTTCATTCAGGGCAGTAGTGCTGTACACCAAGCCGACTTCTTTTGAAACTGTGACCTAGGAGAAAGAGGAGCTCCTGGCTGCTGCTGCTGGATCAGCTCCTGGTGCAGGGTGACATCAGTGTAGCGTTTCCACAGCTCTGGCGCAGCAGCAGCACTGCGTATTCCCTGCCTGGGGGCCCGGCAAAACGTGGGAGTGTGCTGCTGATTTGCCAGTTCAGGGAGCAATGAGCTGCAGTGACACACCATGTGACAGGCTAAGTCATGGAATTCAGTAACTTGCTGAATTTTGTCCTGCTTGGGTGCTCTCTGGTGGCTGCAGTTTGCTATTCTCACTCTTTTACTCCAAACTATTTGTCTGGAATTTAGCTAGCACCACACAGAATTCTATTTCAAATAAAGCCAGGCTAGTCAAAATGAAGACCTGACTCAAAATTCATAGCTCAAAGATTTCCCTCTTCATCTGGGGAAAACAAGAAAACACAGTAAAACAAAAATGTAGAGGAAGAGGTTGTTACAAGGCCATTGCTTTTCTTGTGAACATACCACAAAAAAAAAAAAAAAAATCTGTACTAAAATAAGATGCTCCCTGAAAAGCAGGGTATGTAATACTTAACCTACAGCAATGCCTGTATGATTTCTAGCAAGGCCTGAAAAATAAAGCATATGACAAAGGAAGAAAGATATTTCAGATTTGAAATAAGGCTCTACCACTGTTCCCTTTAATTTTCTCTTTAAATTAGCTTAATCCAAATGGTAATTAAAACTATGACCAGAGCAGTCACGTACTCATTAGCAGCTCCACATCAGTGTTGACCTGAGCCAGTAACGTCTCTCTCCGCTGCGCTGCTCTCTGATCCAATTTGCTCCTCAACATGAACTGTGCCAGCTTTTCCTGGGCCTGCATATGTAATTCTTTACTCATTTCTTCTGACATTTGGGAAGCCTGGAGGAAAATAACAGTCTGTGACCATTAAGAGCTGGTTATTTTAAACCTTTCGGGGACAGATTAGTGTCCAAAACAAATGCTGTTAGTTGTTAACTTAATCATTTTGCTTCCTCCAAAGTTCTCTCCAAAGCCATCCATCATCATGTATATGTGACTTCCCAGTTACAGTTTCTTGCGACCATTTTTATTCAATTAGCAGTTAAAGTCCCCAGTATCCTAGTACCTTGCTCTCAAACAAGCAGGGTTAATATGTGCATACCTCAGAAGGATTATCTTGCTCAGGATTTATGAATTTGAATATACTTCATCCCAACAGTATTTTACATTGCATCATTAATGGAAGTTATGAAATGACTAAGAAACAGACCGGATGCAATTTGATGTAGTCATCCACCTTCTGCTGTAAAGCCAGTCTCTGCTCATCAGTCAGCCCTTTGGGATCTTTCCAAGGAGACAGAGGTCTTTTACTTCTTTGTTTCTCCAAGAATTTGCAAGCCTTTGTAAAGAACATAAAAATACAGGAATCACAGACAAGAAGTTTGTCTCACTTTGTAATCAGTCAGTGGGAAAAATGTCTCAGCACTGTATCTGTTAAAGTGTAACTCTAGCTACAATACTGAAAAGGCAACATACAATGGTCAGCATGGATCCTAAATAATATTAAAATGCTCGTAATAAATTACTGACTTACCTGTGGTGTGGTGAAATCCCAACCTTTGGTTTCAAAGCGGCAGTATTGTATTTTAGTTAGAAGGTTGTAGCATACTTATCTTAGGCAGGATTCAACTCCTCTAAGCAATTTGTGGCGATACTATCTATCATACTATGACTAATTTTTGAAAAATTATGGCTAAATCAACATCAAGAGAAGTAAATAAATGGATCTTTTTGAGGCATCACTATAAGGTGCTGCCCTATCTAACGTTAGAACAAAGTTTATATACTTACTGCTCTCTGAATGACGACAGCTGCTTTATACTCCTTAAGAGATTGTCTCTGCTGATGAAAACTTCTTCTTGCTCTGTACCCTCTCCAGAATCTCTGGATAGTTAATGCTGATTTTACCTCCATTTCCTGCATGTGCTTATTTACCTGACCTACAAATGTGAGAAAAACCCAGTTAAAAGGTCATGGCTTGTGATCTCTCAGTAATTTACATTTTTAATTCTTAAACTTGATAATATCAAAACGCCAGCTTTTTTATCAGTTAAAAATCCCTCCTCATCAAAAGCCCAGGAGCTGTACACTACTCAGAGAAGACTTGCAGCTGGAATGGAGCTTTTTATATATAGGGTCTCCTTTTCTCCTGTAGTGTTTTGAAGGCAGCAGATGTCAATCAGTAGTTACTGAGACCTTGAAGAATTAACACCTTCTCTGTCAGATAATCAGGTCAGGAGAAGAAATGGTAAGACTACAGTGCCAACAGACATGCAAGATTAGGAAATACATTTGGGGAAAATGTTCTTAAGGAGACCCAGACAGTTGAATCTTTTGATGTACTTTAACAGAAATCATACTCGCATGCATTATTTCCAGTAAGGCCAGCTGTCTTTCATGGAAGAGTCTCATGGCCCTCTGTCTCTGAAGTTGCATTTGCAGCTTTAGGGCCTCATCCTCCTTCTGTTTTTCTAAATGCTGCCGCTCCTGTTCTCGTTTAGCTCTGCAATACACAAAAACATTAACAGTTACCTTAAGTTGTACATTTCTTTAAAATCCCTCTTTTTCTTTACATTGAACGGTCCAGCAGCTTCCACGCCAGTTGCTGGTTGCAGGACCAACCCAGGCAATACGACGTTACCTTACCTGCAAGCTAAAAAATGATCACGCTACCTATAAGCAGGAAAATTCTGAGCCAGACACCCAATTTGTTATCAAATCAAAAGATGTATTTTTACTTAGCGTACAGCTCTATGGATGCTGAAAGAGCAATGCTTCAGGTGGGACATCCACGGCTAACATGAACTAGAACAACTGTTTTGTTTCCATCATCTGGGGAAGCAGTAAAGCAACATTAAGCATCTGCTCCAGCATGCATCTTTTCCAGTGCACCCATCAGCATGCATGGCACCTGCTTTCCATAGTACATATTTTTCCACCAACTACAGTTTCTCCTTAGTAACTGGGTGGTGGAAAACAGGATGGAAGCTGTTTTGTAAAATAAACGCTCTGGATCTAAAGATCTGGCCCAAACTGATAAACAGCCTCCACCACGATCTAAGAGACCATAATCCTTTTATGACAGTAACGCAGACTTGAAGTGTGCCCACACATCTACCTACAGAGACGGATCACGATACACGTGACTACATCAGAACGGTCTCAAGGTCTTCAGCCCACATATTTCTGTAAGCTAGAATTGTAAACCTTCGCATGTTTCATCCTAGAAAGCAATACTATGCTTCTAAGCTGAGCGATGCCACAGGATCAATCAGGGTTTTTGATACCAGTTTCTTGATAAAACTATTAATAGTTTTCCTTAGAAACTTCTCAGCTCCACTAGGCAGGAAACAACAATCATGTTTCATGAACTTCTCAGAAGTGCACCTGTGAAGCTACCAACAATGTTTGTCAGGTATTTAATTTTTTTATTTCTCATGTATTCCGTAAAATACACAGAGACTAAGACCCAAGCTTCCTTCAGCAGTTCATAGCACAGATGAACCTCCCTCTGATCATCTACATGTATATACGCACACACATATAAAAATATATACACATACATGCAATGGTTTGATTTATGAGACATGATTAATACCAATTATTGCCATTTTAACAGTTCTATAATTAGTTACATAAAAGGGAACTAACTTCAAGAAGAGACTACAAGCTTTAATATTCACTGAGGAGACGTTTCTGAAACCACAGCATTTCAGAGGTACGTAACTTGTAGAGTTTAAGATCTTCTACTGCAGCTGCAGGTGAGCCAAGATTGGAGCTTCAGCCTCAGCAGTATTTAAACGTACTTATCCTAAAACAAATCCATGTATATAACCAAACACTGACTCTTAACAATTCCGAAGGCCTCTTGAAAGGCTTTCTAAAGTCACACTCACAGCACTCCAAACACTATTTTTATTTTTCATCATAATGTGACCTGCAGCTTTGACCTAGAAAGAAGAAAAACCACTGGAGCTGTCCAGTTACTATATTGTACTCAGTACAATGGGATTGACTGGGCCACGAACACACAGCTGTAAAAATATTAATACATTTCCTTTCTTCTCAACATTAAACAAACACATTCAAGAGCCCATTTAAATGATTCAAGAACTATTTAAGAAGCACGCACTAATGCTTGCAACAGTGAGAACATGACACAAGAATGTTAAGCAGCTAGTTGTCTGCTGGCAGCCTCGCCACCCTCTCCCTTCTGCGTTAGCATGTCACGCCTTAACCCGTCACGCAATTTTTCTGGGCTGCAATTTTGGCTTGCAGGCTTGCAAGGTGCCCGATGGGGGCAGAAATATTGGTTCAAAGTGTATGTATGGTGCAGTAGAAAGCAGTCACAAGGATAGTATACAGCACGGAAGCTGAAGTGGTTAGTGGTCCTCAGTGGATACACTGCATCCCCTGCAAATCTTCCTGAACTTAAAGATTACACCCCAGAGAGCCCAGTGTCTTCTTAATGCCAGTCTAGACAAACCACAACTGTCTGTTTTCTAACACCTTGGTGATAATCCAAAGTGATCTGACTATCTGATTTGTAAGATCTAGTCTTGACAAGGTAGTGCTTGCCACGTACAATAAAAAAGATTGAACTAAACCTGCTGTGGAGTCTGTCTTGACTTAGATTCCTTAACCTATGTTAAAATTCACACTAGACTTCTGAAAAGAGGTTGCCTAATATGTGCTAAAGTTACTGAATTCATACTTCAAGTAACATACGCATTTTTTATGTAGCTTCATTCCTCTGTGCTACTCAGAAGTCAGAAGATAGTATTTCTAGGTCACTGAACTGACCCCACTTCTGAGAGTCAAAGATTGCAAATATTAATTGAGAACAAGGTCTTACAAGTGGCATACTGAGCAAGCACTTTACTCCATGGTTTCTGCAGCACTCTGGCACGACATTAAACTCCAGGACAGCTCCGCATTTAATTTATGATGGAATTTTGTAAGTTAACCATGAACCAGTTAACTGTTGTGCCAACAGTGCATCATCTTCTAAGGCTATTTACTGCAATCCAGTGCTGCACTGTCCCACACCTGTAGTGTTCCACATGCCATAATTTTTTACACAGAAAACATACAAAAACATCACAGAAGTATGAGGTTTTCTCATGGAGAAAAAGTTTGGCAGCTGGGAAAGGGACAGTTGGAGCTTTTGGCACCAGAAGTGGCAGCTTGGTACTGCTGGAAAAGCACATTGTTTGGATGTTGTAGCTAAAAGAATCTGCAGAGAAATAGTTCATATTGGCATTACATTACTTTTATGTTTCAGAAAATACAGCTGACTAGAAAAAGGCACCTTCAAGATGGAGGACTTCTTGGCCAACCCAAACATTCTCTGGGATAGGGGAACAAATCCGCAGGGAAGCTCTTCCCAGGAACAAGAAGGGCAGGAAGCAAACGGGAACAGCCAGCAGATTTATCACAGGCAGATCATATTTAACCAACCCGATGAGTGATCACAGCCTCCTGTGATGAGCTGAGTGGCTCCGTGGATGAGGGGAGAGCACTGGGTGTCATTTACCTTGACTTTAGCAAGGTTGTCATCAGTCCTCCATACACTGCAGGGCAGGGCTGACACTCAAAGGAAACTCCACGGACATTGAAAATGGGTCAAGAGAAACCACATGAGGTTCAAGTGGAAAGTCCTGCACCTGGGACAAAATAGCCTCATGACTCACACAGGTTGGGCACTGACTACCTCGACAGCAGCTCCTGTGAAAAGAACCTGGGGTCCGGGTAGATGGCAAGTTGAAGACGAGCCAGTAGCGTGCCCTTGCAGTAACAAAAGCTAGCCGCATTGTGGGCTGCACTAGCAAAAGCAGAGGCAGCAGGTCAAAGAAAATTACTTCTCTTTACTCAACTCTCTGGAGGGCACACCTGGAATACTGCCCGTACTGTACTGGGCCACCCAGTAGAAGACAGATATTGACAAACTGGAGGGACAGGGACTGCCCAGATGGAGACAGTTAGGGGTATGTAGCATTCGGTATACAGGGATAGGTGCAGAGATGCTTCTTTTTTTTTAGCACAAAGGAAGGGAAATCTATGTTTTGTCTTTCATTAACTACAGGAAGGGTTACAAAGAAGATAGAGCCAGATTCTTAGAGGCAAGCATAAAAAAGACAAGAGGCAGTGGTCAAGAGCTGTAACAAGGAATATTCTCACAAGCTCTAATGGAAGAATTCTGATCTGAGAAAAACCAAACCAAACCTTATTAGTCTGTTCTCTTGAGTGCTTTTTACAAAGCAATGCTGTTTACCTGAAGCTCCTCTGTAAAATGGTCACTGCTTGGGGTAGTTTCTTCAGCCTCTTTCTTGTCTGAAATCCCCTCCACACGGCCTGGATTACACAAGCTGCTTGATGCTGTGTCTGAAATTTATAAAAATAGTTAGTAAAATATTTTCTTTGCATATAAAAACACACCGCTGCTGCTTGCCTATTTGGATCAACCTCAATGTTTGGCCAAAAAACATTTTCCTAAGCACTGAAATGTACAATATTTGTAATGGTGGAGGGCAGTTAAGGTCCTAAAGACAATTATCATCACAAATCCTGTATGTGCTCCAAAGGCAGCTAATGTGATCATCTGGATCAATGCTCTCTTTGATAAACAAAGGCATTCACAGCACAAATGTAATATATATATATTATCTGCATTAGTTAATGTTAGAAATTTGAACTTAAAGTGTCTGAAGCACTTGATATTTCAAGTGCTGATTCCATCAAAATACCCACATTAGACAGGATAGAAAAACATGTTTGGAGAATTAATAGCAGGATTTTTTTTACATTTGCAGTATGATCATCAGTCACAACAAACATGAAAAGAAATTATATTCTTAAATGTTATTTTTTCAGGGGAAAACAAAGCAACACACAGAACAAACACCCTGCTGTGTTTAAGGTGAAAGCAGGTCTCTACAAACAGAACTCTGATTTCCTTTGAAGTACTGTCTCTGGAAAACCTGCTTGTAAAATTTTGATAAGTTCCTAAAACATACCTCTTTTATTGGGAACACAGCACAGAAGGTGTTCTTATTGAACGTTTTCACTACATGACTTTTAATTCTATCTGAATGCTTCCAAGAATTCAGAAACCTGAATTTGTAACACTAACGTGAGATGAGTGTATACAGTTGTTTTTGGTTTATAGTTAACAAAACTAAATCACCTTTCCCCCTATGTTTCTGTAAGAATTCATACTACTTTGTGAATCTCGAAAAAAAAGTCAAACTCTCAAGTCACAGTCCCAACAATCCCATACCTTAATAACTGGACAATTTCTTGAGGTCTTAAAGAATGAAAGACACAAACGAAAGAATATATAGGAAATTTTAAAAATCTATTGATACAGTGAAAAAAATAGCACATTTTGAAAAGCTTAGACAGAGCAATATAGTAAAGGCTTTCTAGACATGTATAAATTACATGTAACTAGGATTTCACATAGGAAAGTCTCATTAAAATTCAGCACCTGCATTTCCCTTTTTCCACTGGATTGTTCCAAGTATAGCAAGTCCAAAAGTTGACTGAGATCCCTGTCAAATCCTTTGCCAGTCCACTGTTTACTTAAAAGCACTTTCAATCCTAAGAGAGAAGAAGCATGCAATACTGCTAAGGCAAATTTTTCTTTTGAGGATTTCAAACTAACAATTTTCAAATTAAAAAAAATATTCTGATTCTATGTGTAAAGGAAGACTAGGCTGAAAAAAGGACGACTAGATTGAAGATGAACACAATCTCTCATTTTGGGGTTTACACGTTATCAATAGAACTGGTGCTCCAATCATCACAGCAAAGTATTCTACTGTGACTGTAGTTTAATATCTCCAAGTCACTACCTATTGTGTCTACATAACGGGCAGTTGAATTATCCATGTACCTTTGATGTCTTATCCGTAAGTCATTGTGAGGTCCAAAAAGGATGGCAAGTATTACAAGTGCCAGGTTTTACAAGCACTGCTTTCATATTTTTCATAATAAAATCTATTTACTAATGACTAGAATTCTTTGATGTCTTATTTGTAGAGCAGAATCGCAATGTGGGTACGTGAGTTTCCAATCCCTGGCACAAAATGGCTTTTTCGGTGCACAATAGTCACAAAGCACACTTGTGCTCTCCTCACAATACGCACACTCCCTGTGCTGTGCACAGCACACAGAACAGACAGTAACACGTGGTTTTTTAGATCTCTGACAAATCCCAGAGCTTGAGACTTCTGCAGAGAGTTGGAGGGGAAAGGAAGGAAGATGGGAAGTAGACATTTATTTGGAAAGGCTCCTGAAGAACTGCAGATTCAAACAAGTTCTACCTTCAAATCACTATCTGTAACCATATTCACGTACTGTGCAACTCCAAGAAATAACCCATCGTGTGCACTTACAGGATCACATATGGACCACGAAGTCCTTCATATCAACAGAGGTGGCACCTCTGTTCTAGCAGGCATGCACCACTTTGGAACAACGATGATGGTTAAACATGTGAGGAGAGATGTGGTTGAGACTACATATGGAGTCAGGCACTGCCTTAAACCTGCCTGAACCCTGAAAAATCACAGAACTACACAAAGCAGTTCCCTCACAGAAGTCCTGTAGGTCTGACATGACCCATTTGCCAGTTTCTGCACAGGCTACATAGCCACGTGCCCCTTCCAACCACTGACAGGCATACCTCTAAGATGTGTCCTCCCATGCAGATAAAAAGACCAGGCCCTCCTGAAATCCTGATGTAAAGACCGTGCTGGGCTTGGAGTTGGGAGATTTAGGGTATTTCCTCATTCTAGCACTTTGCCATTACTGACAGAAAGCCTGACAGAAAGCTTACACTGAAGCACCGCAAACCAGCAACCGCTCTAAACCACTGTGAGGCCAAGTCACTTCAACAAGATGGCTGGTGGAAATACTTCTTTGTAGCTGCTGTTCTTCAAACCATCTACAAGATTTCAAAGCCTCAGAGAAAGCTAACATAAGGACTCTAACAAAAAGAAAAAGAAAAAAAAAAAGAACTTTTTTCTTTTTCCTTAGCGGAAACAGGAAATATATACAGAAGATCAAGAGCCTCTAAATGAATGGGGCACTTTGTCGATTCCAAGCAAAATAAAGTAGCACAACCCCTAAAGCAGAGTTCTTTGATGGAGACCTGCACCTCTTTAGACAAGCCAGTGTTCTACAACTGGGATGGTCAGATCATCGCAGCAGCTTCACAAGAATCCACAACACGCTGTCAGCCTTAGGCACATCATACTTCGTTTCACGCTGCAAGGAAGCCCTCTCTCAATTCTGTAGGCAAAAAAATGCCAAAGCTACCCAAGTGATCCAGGAATTTATCTAGCCGGTTCTGCCTAACAAGTAGTTGGTACAACTGTAAAACAGAGAATTGGGCCTTTTTGTCTGGCATACCCACTTCTCATTACCCTTCTCTCAGAAGAACAGAGGCTGCACAAAACTAGTTTTGACCATCAGTAATAACCAGGATATAAAAGACTTGGCAAACATCAAATCCTTTTCCCTAGTCTCCATGGACACGACAGCAGAAGATAAAGGTGTTTCCTGGAGCTCTCTGCTAGGCTAGAGACAGAAACATTAAATGGGATACTGTATTGCATAATGAAGAACATAGAGTAAATTAAATTACATGCATGCTCAGTCTCCTCATCTGAAAGCATCAATATAATACAATAAACTCATTTCATGAATTCCTGGAAAAGGTTCATTCCAATCACTTGGATGTCCAAAGGCAGCCAGCTCCTTGGTGACAGAGCCGCACCTATCAGATAAGCAGACCCGTAACAGCCAGAAGTGGCGCAAGTGAAACTTCCATGCTTCTGGCACACTGGCAGACGTCTGCCATACGGCTCTTACCAAGGCAGTACAGACACCCTGCTACTAGGGTCTCTTGATACCCAACCTTCACAGAAAAAAAAAGATAGAGAACATCGTGTTGAAAGTTGGAAAACCCTTCAGGCCAAAGGTGACAAACTACAGCTAGACGAGGTAAGTTTCCACACACACAGTCCTTAATACAGAGAAGAAAATAAATCTAGGAAACAGAAAGAGGAGCAGCACCTCAAATTACAACAAAAACAGAGAACAAAAATAAAACAGCACTGCAGTTTCACGTGTATCAGAAGGTTAATGAGCAAGGAGAGCACTGGGTAACCTCCACCTTTCTATTTTTAAGGTGAATGCAAGGCCAAGTGGTTGGTTCCATGCATGGTTACAAACCTTCATAGCGGGTTGTGAGTAACTTCAGGAGCTGCTTGCAAGATTTCGCTATCAACAACAGCACTTTTGTAGCAGCATTTCCTATGACAGGATTGGTGGTAGACGAAAGCTTATAAACGAGCTCATCCAAAACAGAGTGAAGGATCTCTTCATCAACCTGAAGCAAGACAGAACTGGAGGGAAAGGGGAAGATAGTATTGAAATATTAGTTATAAATTGGGCTTTTTAACTGTGACTTCCTATTACAGATGTCAGGTCAAGATTCAGCAAGTCAACACAGCCAGCTAGTCAGACCAGCGATCTGATCCACAGTGGAAGGAAAAGGAATTGAATAATGTTTGTTTTATGCTGCTTTCTTCCTGCAATGAATTGGTATTTCCACATTTATTCCAGTTAAAATGAAAAAACAAGTATGACTGACTCAGTCAGTGGCAGAGGCATTCCTACTGTTTCAACTGATTCCCATTCCCTCAGCTTAACAACAGGATAAAGAAAATAACCAATTTTTCCACTTCTACAGCGAAGACTAGAAAAAAAGCCACACTTCTTGTATATGAAATGTTCAATTTTACAAAGCAGTAACAAACTGAGTTTTATATTTAAACTTCAGAAAATCAGTAATAATAAAAACAACTAACCTATTGACCCCCAAAATACTGTGTAAAGCAGACATCATTATAACTGCTGTTTCAACATCGTCTGTTACTAGCAACTGCAGGAAGTGATCATTTTGCAGCACTGCAAAAAAAACAAAAACAAACAAGAAGTCACGCAATCAGAACCACAGACTTAAAAATACCATTAAACAAATAAGCTTTATTATGAAACATAAGCCATAGCAAGTAAAACCAAATACTGTTTCTGTAACAAATGCCATCTTTTATAATTTTTACACTGAAGCTTACTGGAACAAGTAAACTACTTTAACATCCAAAAAACACGTTGAGTCCTGTTTTTCTGCCTTTGGATATCCCTTAGGCACTGGCATTGCAATGTAATAAAAACTTTAAAACCTCTGTTACACCAGCACCAGTTTCTTATTACAGCAGCGGAATTATCACTGGGGCAACAATATCCAGAAAAGATAAGCACTTCAACCTTGACAGTTGGTTAAACCAGTTTCATTTAATGCAAGTCCACTGATGTCACTAAAGCACCATTTTTTAATTCCACTACATACTTAGTAATTTTTCTAGCCATTTGTGTGTTAGCTACGTATCTTATAATCCTTATGTTGCTGTTCTCTGTTAAAAACAAATCCTGTTTTTTATTATGAACTAAAAATCAATGTGCCAACGTTAAGTTGGTTTAACTGAAAGCTTATTTTGGTCAAAACTGCTAGAGAAATTTGTTAGGTACTTCTAGAAATTTCTGGCACGACAACAAATTAAGAAATCCCTTTTCAGTTCTAGCCATTAGGGCTTGCAACGTACGTTGGTCAAATCTCTGCATACATTAACCACTGACAGGTAAGAAGAGCAACAGTATTTTATCAGAAAAAAAAACATCTTTTTTTTTAAAGGTACATAATTACAAATGGAAATTGCAGAATACTTTTATTTATTTATTTATTTTTATCTCCAAAAGACTAGAAAAGGAACTCTTTAATATTTCCCTTTACTGGATCTTTTCCAATTTAAATATTGCTGTTTCTGCTGAATGGAATATTTTAAGAGATTGCTTTAACACCTACTCCAAATTGGAAAACTAGATGCAGTTTGGCTTGTGACTGATTCTTGATACTGTAGCTGCTCTAGACAAATACTCAGGTGTTTTATGAGTTTATTTTTCCCTTACCATGCTTTGTTAGTTGAATATGCCCACCAAACAGCCAGCAGATGGCATCGGTTACTGTTTGGAAATAGCGTAAAAAATCTTGTTTTTCTTCATCCTAAACAAAACGAGAAGCAGGTAAAAGCACATGCACGCTTCTTCACTGAGCACTTCAGCTTGAGGCAGTGGGCGGTTTGTATACTTCAGCTATTTGGAGGCCAACACCATCAACTTCCCAAATGAGGTTGGTCAAACCATCAAAAGAACCAGTCAAAAGAACAACTTGCATGTACTTCAAGGCCAGAGATCAGTCAACAAAATCTAAACTTACTAGAAAACGAGCCTTCCTAGAAAAGGCTTGTTGGGTCCTTAACAATATTTGATAGCATAGTACGGCTAAGACAACAAGTGACAGGTTAGTACAAATGCATCACAGATTTAAATCACAAAATGGGAAATAATACTATTTAAAATTAAAACACAGAAACCACAGGCACGAAGTGGACAAAAATACAGTTAAAATGGAAAAGGTTCCTATGAACCGGCATGGTGAGGTTTCAGAAGCACCTCCTAGTTGGAGAAACAGCAGCAAACACCAAAGTGAATGTATTTGTGCTTGCTGTGCTAACGCTGAACTGGACATGACGACCAGGAAAAATCCAGGTTTCTATATGTGAATACACACACAGAGTCTGGAGCCTGCATTCCAGGTAAGATCCACAGACCACTGGAGACCTAAAATCTTGGTGTGTGGACATCTTTTGACAGTACTACGCTGCTGATAAATGTTACTATAAAGCACTTGGGTCCGATAACTCCCATGTTGTTGAGCCTTCACCAGCGAAACTCTGGAAAGTCTATTCCTAGACCCATGCAGTAAGTCCCAGCCATCCGTCATGGTTTAACTCTGTATTTGGTAGTTAATGACAATGAGAGATATGAAATAACAGTAATAAGTTAAGGCATACATTATCTGTTGTGTGTTTTGGCAGCGCATCAGTTTCTGAAAGCTATTTAAGTACTTCCCTTGACTTCAAAGGCTTGTACAGAAAGCGAGGGCAGAATAAACTGCAAATCTCCGCTGGCAGAGTGGGGTTTCCCAAGTTCCATGAGCAAGCATCAGGTCTGGCTGCCCAGTCACCTTTGAGACCACAAGTTTTAAAAGCCAAAATACTAGCTGTAGTATGGACTGCATTTGCATTCAAAAGTAATCTTTGCCCACAAGCATGACTCAAGTAGCATGTAGGCTGAGACATAATAAGAAAGTGGGGGGGAAATTACATATTGCAGATAAGACTCGAGTCTCCTGGGATGTCATTCAGGAAGCTTGCTTCTTATGCACTAAATGCACTTACAAAGTATTGAACAAACAGAAAAGACGTCACTCTGCTGATACTTTCTGAGAAGTGATTGTGTATGTGGTGTCCTGAATAAGACTGCAGGAAAACTATGAGCAAGTGCAAGAAGTCAGTGAGACAGGAAATGAGATACGAAGGGAAACAGGCCTAATAAAAGAATCATCAGAATCCATGAAGTTGGTTATTTATTTTTTTCATTTTGGGGGACTTGTTCTGGAACTCAGAACATTTCAAAAGCATGAGGGAAAATAGCAGGGCAAAATCCTTCTCTGCAAAGATGGAGAGTAAGGTGAGAAAACGTTCACACCCACTAAATCCCAAAGCCTGCCTTTAGGGTTCCCGACATGCTGGTTCAGAAGCAGTAGGCATTTTTGGAATTTTTTGCCAATTCCACTCAAGAAGTTCTATTGCAAAACAAACTTCAACATATCCAACTTAAAGCCTTAAGCCTTCCTAAAGTACACTTTCTTTTTCTGTAAAGCTGAGTAAAGCAGTGAGAACAAAGCGGTTACAAAGACTGAACTAATTATATGCAAAGTTAAAAAGACACTACCCTGACTGGGACGCTGCCTTTACTAAGAAAAACCATCAGGGATTTTATTCTCTCCCTTGCTGTTCTATTTCTTCTGTCCTATACATAATCGCAGTCCCCCTACCCCTTTAAAAATTCTGACAAGTGGTAACAAACTCTCTAAAAAAAACTTACGGTAACAAAATAGTTTTGGCACACATCTTGGACTGAACGCTCCACAATGACAAATTTCAGTTTCAAAGCTCCAAGGCATAAGAAAAACTAATTTCTGGAAAATAAATTTTCATAATACAGCATCCCTAGGATAATAACCTGCTTATACAACACATGAGCTTGGAAAGCTTCCAGAGATTCTCTGCTCTTCTAACTATGAAATTCAAATACCTTGACTGCTCGGATAAATCGTGCTTGCAGGCGTCTTCCCAAAAACAGCAGGTTGTCTATAGCCGAAGGAAGAAATTTTGTGTAAAATTCCTCAGGATCTTCTTTCACCTCTAGTCCTACGCAACAATGACTGAAATGAAAAACAACAACAACAACAACAAAAACACAATTGAATAGTCAAGGGCCTGTTTGAACAGTTTTGAATGAATGTTATGTCACCAGAGAAGGAATGCTTCACTGGAACGGGACAATTCAGCACTGAACAACAGTTAACTGCTGCGACTAGCTCCGAGGTAGCTGCCTCCGAAGGAAGGTTTATCACTGGCAGGCTGGAGACAGCAAGTATAACACCACTTATTAGAGCATGTCTCAGTTTAAAACATATCCAGGACACCTTTGCCTTTAGCTTCATCGGATCTGTTCAGGCTTGTTCCACATGTTAGGGAAAGGTTCCGATGGTCATAAGGTAAAAAAGCAAAAGCAAACAGAAACTTGATAAGGGAAACCTGATGAAGGCAGTCCAGATCAGGCAACAAAAATACGTATAAAAATATAACTCACTACAAAAAGTTGAGTGAGTCTGTCTACAACTTCCCTCTAACTGGGGAATACATGTGGGTTGGAAATCAGTTTTTCAGATCTCAGTTTTCTTATTTTACTCACCACAGACACATTGGTCATTTCTGGAAGGCTCCAGTTTACAAGAAACTGCAAGTTTTAAAACTGGAAAGATTTTCAGTTCTGTACTCCACGCTGATACAAGTGCACCAAAAGTATTTTCCTAGCTTCTTATTAATTTTGCTTTCTGACATCTTATCTAATCTTTGTTAGCTTTTTGTGAATGCTTACACGTAAAGCTCTGCTTACCTAAGCCCTGTAACAGTACATTCTGAGCACAAAGCTGAGATTGAACTAATTGCAAAAGGACATTTTAAAAGCTAAATATTTTTTTTTTCTTCTGCAAACTGAAGCAGTTTATAAGAGATTATTTAAGTCTCATGCAACTCTGGTGGTAAATCTTGCATCTCTTGGTGAAAATCCTAACATTTAAAATTCACATTGCAGATATGGCATAAATAAAAGATGGTTGCCTAATTGCTTCACGCCTTAGAATTTTGCTTCCCAGTTAAGGCGAAAGCAAATCCAATGTGGGGAAAATTTAAAACTTACTATTTTTCCTGACATTAAAAATTGAGTTTGGATCACTGGGGATCGGGGTTTAAAGCTGTCTTACTCGCTAGCTATGAATTAAACTTCATCATGCCATTCTCACTATATCGCTACATCAAACTCTAGTCTGTATGAACTGTGCCCTCTATTATGTTTAAAATGTAAACAGATATTTAAAAATAGATATTTAAATGGATCCAAGCCAAGCTGTGAGACAATCAGATTTTTGCAAGATGAAATAAAACTTAGTATTTTTTTTTAAGTAACTGCAATTCAAAATTAGCAATTGCTTGGCAAAAATGGAGACCTACCCGCAGAAAAGGTAAACCCAACACAAAAACTGTTCCCACCAAACAGTTTACCTAGCTCAATGAAACACAATGAGAATGAATTAAACAGGGCCAATTAGGCTATGCCTGACCCCTCTGCTCTTGACTGCTCCCTGCACTTTAACCCTGGCCTCTCCTGAACAACAAGCCTTGTTCTGGATGGAAGCCAACGCATTACAGCTTCAAAAGAGAAAGAGCAAGATGAAAGGCCTCTAAGAAAATGAGAAGAAAACTTCTTGGCAAGTTTTTTTACCTCAGTATCTCTGCTAGCTGGGCAGCAGTAGCCCAGCCTCCCCGCACTCGAGAGTAGTCTTGTCTAAGGACCAGCACGCAGTAGCGAGTCAGATCATAATAGTGTATGTCTTGCTTAACTTTTTCGGATTCCTTACGTCCCAAAGAAGAACTATTTAAGATTTCTGTGGGAAGAAAGCACAAGAGTGGCAAAGGGAAGCATTAGATTCTGATGTGCAATTTAGGTATTTTTTTCTTTTTCAAAATATGAGGCAATTTAAAAAGTGCCGACAACATAAAGTGTTGTAATCAGTGTTTTTCAGTCCTACAGCTACAGTCTTGTTAGACGCCGTGACATTCGGGAAGGGGAGTTGGGAAGAGGGCTTTCCACCTTCTCGTTACAGGTTCAGCAGTAAGACACGCATTATCTGGGCCGCAGCCCATCTGTATGAATTTGCTAGGCCGGAGAAAACCACAACCGCTGCGAAACGTTCGGCTCCCTTATAATTACGTCCCGATTTAGCACAGGCCCTGACTCGTCCCTGCCACTTCTACGAGCAGCGGCTGGGCGGCCAAGGGAAGGAAGGACGGGGGCAGCCGCACGGAAGCCGGGCATCGCGCTGCTGCCTTCGGGCGCGGCCACGCCGGCTCCCCCCGGCAGCGGTGTGGTCCGCCCGAGGTCCTGGCCCGGCCGGAACGGGCCTCACAAGCCCGGTGAGGCGGCGAGAGGCCTGCCCCACTGCCACCCCTCAGCGGCGGCGCCGTTACCCTTCAAGGCCAGCAGCAGCGCCGGGACGTCCCGCTCCCTGCTCTCAGCGACCCGGGCGGCTACGGCCAGCACCCGGGGGTCCGCCGCGGCCATGAGCGGCGGGGTGCGACCCGCGGCGCGGAGCCTGGGGGCTGCCGAGCGGAGCCGCGGGGTCCCCGAGGAGCGCCCCCAACATGGCGGCCGCGCTCTGAGGGGATCCCCGCTCCCGCCCAACGCGCGGGGTCGCCCCACTTGCGGCGGGGGGGGATGAGGGGGGTGGCGGCGCGGCCCCGCCCTCTGTGACCCCGCGGCACCCCCCTCACCCCCCCTCCGCCTCCCCGCCGCGTGGTCGCGGCCGCCCTGTGCCAATCGGAGCGCGGCGCTGAAGGAGGAGGGGGGCTCATTTGCATATCCGCGTGCCGGCTCGCCCCTCCGGCGGCCCGGTGGATAGGCCCGCGGCGAGCCGCCAGGGGAGGGGCCGGGCGGGAGCTGGGGGCGTGGCCTCGGGACGGGGGCGTGGGTCGGGCGGATGGGCGTGGCCGGGCGGCGGCGACGCCCCGCCCCCGCGGCGCCGGGGCTGTGCGGCGGCGGCTCCGGGTCCGTGGCGGGGGCGCGGGGCCGGTCCCGGGGTTGGTGCCGGGCATGGTGCGGGAGCCGCCCGCCGCGTGAGCGCTGCCCGCTGCCGCCATGAACGGCGCGGCCCCGCCGCCGCTCTTCGACCCCAAGGAGCGGGTGCTGAAGCTGGGCGAGACCTTCGAGAAGCAGCCGCGCTGCGCTTTCCACACCGTCCGCTGTGAGCGAGCCGCGGCTCGGCCCTGGCCCGGCCCGGACCGGAGGGGGCACCGGGCGGGGGGCTCGGGGACGGGGTACGGGGGGAAGCTGGGGCCGGGCGGGGGGAGCGGGGCGGGGTTTCGGGGGGCGCTGCCCCGCCAGGGTCACCCCGATTTTGAGGTGTGCTGGAACCGGGGCTCTGTTTTACGCTTTTCCCTACGGGGCTTGGCGGGGACCGGGGGGCTGCGTCCCGCGGCTCCCCCGAGCCCTCCCGCCCCGGGCGGCGGTGCTGACCCTGGCGGCTCCCCGGGCGGCAGGCGCCGTGCCGGGCTGCTGGCAGGGACGGCCGAGCTGCCGCCGTGGGACCCGCGGTGTGCCGGAGCCGTGGGCTCCACGCCACGTGGGCTGCAGCGAGCCTCCTGCTGCTGTCCCGACGGCTCTGCGTGCCCCTCGGCTGCAGCCCTACCGGATTCTTTCGGGTTAGAAAAATACTTTGTAGGTAACGATGCCTCACGTCGCTGCGGTGCTGATGCCTGAGCACACGTGCTGTCCGTGTCTCGGGCTTCTGAAAAGGACCAGCACTGATGTCTCGGTTTTGTTTAAAACTTTTTTTGGTTGACACTTCAGGCGTTGAAAAGGACAAAAGCGAACATGCTGAAATGCAAGTCGTGGTCAGTCAGCTTCTGCCATGTGTGCCATGGTGAAATCAGAAATGGGGACTGGCGATTCTCGTTGTTCTTTGCGTTTCCGGTGTTTTATACATCTTCCATGCTTTGGATTGACGCTTCCCTAAGCACAGAATGCTGTGGGGCGGATGGAACCTCCAGGCCCACCGATTCCACCCCTGCCATGGGCTGGGACACCTCCCACCAGCCCAGGCTGCCCAAAGCCCCATCCAGCCTGGCCTTGGGCACCTCCAGGGATGGGGCAGCCGCAGGTCCCTCCAGCAGCTCCCTGCCTGGTGCTGGGGCCCCGAGCTGAGCGCAGGGCTCCAGGGGGGTCTCACGAGAGCAGAGCAGAGGGGGAGAGCTGCCTCGCAGGAACTTTCAAGAACTACTTACTGCTTTTCTGAAAGGAATGAAGGATGTATCTTCCAAAGTAGAACGGAGCTAGTTCAGTTTCCTGTCCATTAACACCTAAAAGCACTTTCCTAATTTGATCTGGGAGGTGGTAGTTAACATTTATGCTGCGTATGGAGAGAAACCAGCTTGCCTCTGAGATCTGCTGACTTGTGGAGTGATTTGTTCAGGGGAATGGTAGGTGACATGCTAGCAAAAAAAGGTTTTAGCTTAATAGCCTCCAACTGCTCTATTGCTCAGAAGGTGTCTATGTTTATAAGATTGCTGGAAAGCCTGCAAATAACCAAGTTGTTTTTTGTATTTAGATGACTTTAAGCCTGCGTCTATCGATACATCCTGTGAAGGAGACCTGGAGGTTGGCAAGGGGGAACAGGTGACGATAACGTTGCCAAATATCGAGGTGAGTGGGGTGGCTGAGGCATGGCAGGCGTGAGGGGAAGGCTGATTTTGTTATAAATATGTGCTGAGTACAGAAGGATGTGAAGCTTTAATGCTGTTTCACAGCTGACGGTGTAATGTTTAGTGTATAAAAATAATTGTTCTAAAAGAGTGAAGTTGCAAAGGACCTACGGGTTGGACAGCTGTGCTGTAGCTTTAAGTGTACTCACTGCATTGGAAATGTGCTGTAGGATGACCCTGAAGTGTTGCGTACACAGCAGAGCTTCGTGTGGATGTTGGCAGTGCAAGTTTCCCCTTGGTATTTACTGCTGTAGTGCAGTTCTAAAGCAGGAAAGACTGGAAAGGGAAAATTTACTACCTGCCATGCTTTACTGCTCTGCTGATGTGATTACTGAAACCCCTTTTGGTAAAAGGAGCCCTACAGTGAGCGTGCTCTCATTTGGAAATAAGTGTGAAACTGATTAAATGCTCAGTTAAGCCAGGTGAAATCCCTCTCCAGCCAGTCACTAAAAGTGCTTTTGGCTGGGATGAGTTTAATTTGAACTTACTGATAATGTTTTTAAAAGCTAGCAGTGATTACTTGTAATGAACTTGTCATCACAAATGGGATGCTTTCTGTTTATAATAACAAAAAGACTGCAGTAGTAACACCTGCTGGACTCTTCTCATTTAACAGGGCTCAACTCCACCGGTGACTGTGTTCAAGGGCTCAAAGAAGCCTTACCTAAAAGAATGTATTTTAATTATCAATCATGACACTGGAGAATGTCGCCTAGAGAAACTCAGCAGCAATATCACTGTGAAAAAAACGAGGTGGGTGATTTACAGGAGGAACAGCTGTCCTGTACTCGTTAGGAAAAGCAGTTTGTTCCTGGTCCAAAATTGAGAGATGCTGCAGCCCGTGACTGTTCTTACTGAAACAGCAGTTTTAGAAGGTCCCCAGCCTTGTTCAGCAGGGTAGGAGGCCTCTTTGCTCAGCACACTGACTTGGCAGTTTTCGAGTACTGACCAGCAGAAGAAATGGGATTTTTTTTTTTTTTTGACTAAAAGATGTCTTCTTATTAAGAGATGGTAACAATTACTTGATGAATATAGAGGAGAAAAAAAAATCTCTTTGGAAGAGTAGTTTGCCTACTGTTTCCTGACTTCTCAATGATTTTTTTTTTAAATTGACTGTTTTCAGTAAGAGTAGTGGCTTGTTTTTTTCCCCATACATGTTCATTTTTTTTTTCTGCTGCTGAATCCACAGAACATGCTTTCAGCAGAATTACTATGAAGTGTTCCTGGGTAGCCAGGTATTATAACAAATAAACTAACAAAGGGCTAAAGTTATTGGCAGCATATTTAAAAATAAAATAGAAAACATGTCTAATTACATGCCAGTAAAATAATGTACCCAGAAATCTAATGATGCTATTTAGAAAAGCATGAGACAAATAATTCCGCAATTTAAGGTGCAGTAATCGTGCCTTTTTCCTTGCACCTTGTCATCTAGAGTAACTTTATTTTATTTTTGCGCACAGAGCTGAAGGAAGCAGCAAGGTCCAGTCTCGTATCGAGCAGCAACAGCAGCAAATGCGAAATGCAACCAAGACTCCAAACAACGTTAAAAATTCCCCGCCAAAAGAAAAGATGTTTCTGTCTTCTCCTATGGATGACATTGAACGAGGTAAGCTCCGCTGCCACATTTAGAGGCTTAGAAACTTTGCTCTTAACTAGCAATTAGTTTTTAAGAGGAGGTTCATCCCAGAAGCTGACTGTATGAGCACTTTACACGTGTGCAGAAATGACTGCTCTGGCTCAAATGATAACTGAGGAGTATTTGGGACTTAGTAAGGGTAAAAATCAGGTGAACTTTTCAGCTAAATAACGCAATGGGTTGCCCTGCTCTCTTATAGATTCTTTCTTCTGCTGCTGCTTTAACCAAGCCTGTAGTTGGTCGTTTTGCAGCCCAGAAACCGACCCAGTCACTTCCCGTTCTGACATCGCTCCTCGTTCTGTTCTCAGCGCTCAGCAAACGTACAGGCTGCGGTGCTTTACATCTCAAACTGTAAATTACCGGATGGGCCTTGTGAAAGATGATGTTCAAGTGGAAAAGACAGCTAAAAGCCTGCATAAATCAACCTTTGAACAGTGCTGTGTACAGCATTCTTGAGACACTGGTTTGGTGAGACACTCGTGTTTTGTTTAGGAGCAGGCCTTGTTACTTTGGAGGACAAGGGGAATGGCAGGTGGTAATTACTTGCTAGAGAAATACGACCAGGTGGCAGTTTCATTGATCGGAATTGATGTCTATCTCCCAAGATGCTTTGAATTCCTTTAAGCAGGTTTTTTGGATGTGTCATTATAAAGATTTTTTTCATTTGGAGCTCAAACACTGGCCAGAAATCTTTATACTACAGAAGAGTACTAGAATACATCCTAAATTGCAAGGACAAAGAACCTGAGCGCCTGGAATAAAATGATGCTTTTTCTTGGTGTTTGGTTGTTTTGGGGCAAGTGGGAGTGTTGAATGTTGCAAGGCACCAAAGTGGCTGCCAAAACGCATCAAACTCTTTTGTACTGCCAGTCCGATTTTGACAGTTACTAAAGAATGCAGAGTAATTGAAAAACAGGGCTGGTAGGGACCTTTTAAGGTCATCTAGACCATCCTTCTATCCTAAAGTCAGATTTCTAACATTTTTTAATGTGTTCTTTGAGCTCTCTGGTAACAGATCATGTGTTCTCTCTGGCATCTACTCCAAGGCTTTGTTCTCCTTACAGTTCAGGTTATTCCTAATAAATAAAATCTGACAGTAAGCCCATTGCTACTTTAATATTTATCATGCAGGTAAAGGCCAGATTGCTCTGCTGCTTTTAGGCAGTGCTTCAGGTGCTCAATAGCTGCTAAATCTTTCTGATTCTTTATGCAAAGCGATGCCAGCTGGTTCAGTCTTTCCTTAGAAGCTAAGTTTTCTAGATCCCTGAATCATTGTCACTCTCTTGTCTTCCAACTAGTCCAAAAAATTCAAGTGTAGCGCCTAAAAAGAGTTAGATTCATCTAAGGTTTTAGCAGTGCTGACTCGAGTAAGACAAATGTTTGACAGGCACTATACGTTTTCATACAAAAAGACCAAATAGGATCACGTCCCAGTTTAATGCTTGTCATTTCTGCACGGGCATGATACAGTAGGGCTGTGCTCAGCGACCCACTGTAACTCGCAGGCTCTTCAGAAGTGTTGCCTGCTTAATCATGCTTCATCCTGTGGTTGTGTAACTGACTATTCCTGTTTAAGTACACTGCTTTGAACTTGTTACTATCTTCATTTTCTGGGGCGGGGGGAAGGTCATTCTGCATTTGTCCTCCAGTGTATGTATGGCCCTTCTCTCCCTTACTGAAAATACTTAATTTAAATTTTCTGTGAGAGTTAAGTTCTTTCAAAATACAAGGCAAAGATCCCATTCCTCAGTTTTTGGTATTAATTACTAGTCTTTTGCTTAAAGCTTTTTCTTTTATTACTGGTCACGGGTGAGAGCAGGGAGGAAGAGGCATTAAGTGCATAGGATTTGCGTTACATTTTGATTAGTTGATGGCCCCAGCTGGGTGGTAGATCAGTCCTCTAGAATTAATTTTGAAGTGACTTCTTGATCTTTGTGCTAGCTGCATCCCAATTTTCACCTTAGCTTTTCTAGCTTGTTTTATCTGCTTATGTTCTCTTCTACGTGCCCTTAGTAGCTGCAAGATGCTTCCAACTTTTTACCTCTTTTTTCCTCATGTTTGAGTCAGTTGGCCAATATGGTCCTTTATTGTACTTTCTGTTCTTCCTTGGCATCAAGTTTAGTTTTTCCTTATAGCCACGCTATTTCAGGAACTGTCAGTTTTCCTGAACGCCTTTTTTTCCTTTAGACTGGCCTTTGATAACACAGAATTAGGAGGCTTCATGGAAGTTTCTGTTGAGGTTTATTCTTTTGTTCTCCCTTCACTTGATTAAGTTCTGAACAGTCTTTCTTCTCAATCACTTTCATCTTCAATCTGTTCTTCTGTATTGGGTAAATTTGAAGTGAGATGAGGTCCCCTCCTATTTGCTTTTCATGTCTGCTATATCAAAGCTGTTCCTGAGGTATTCTGAGTGCTTGTAGGGCTGTCTTAGCAAATGGCTGGGCAGCTACAATTTTGTATGATGATGAACTTCCGCACTCTGGATAACTCTTTGAGTTGCCGTATAAAATCTCAGTCCAGCAGGGTTCAGTGGTCTGTTCAGATTTCTTCCTTCAGCAGCACCCATATTTTGTGTAATTATTGTGTACCGTTTCTGCAAACCTTAACTTTCTCTGTGTGGGGGACTTCAGCTACTATATATCAAAAATGCATACCGTGCAACACAACCTATCCAGTCAGGCCATCCTAAATACTAGAGTCAGCTGAGTTTTTTTGCCAAGAATGCAATTTGAGTCAGACCAATGTGTTAACTTCCAGTAGTTCTTGTCTTTCTCTTGTTCTAGCTTTTTCTTCACAAGTCTATAAAGAGGATAAGGATTTGGTGAAATTTTCCTAATAGTAAACTGTGGATGGTTCCCTTGGATATCGTGTGTGCTTTGCGTTTTCAGCCAAATGTCATAATGTCCACGCGTGTTGGTTGCTCTGCTGAACTGCTGGGAGGCATTTTGGGTGTAGCTCCAGACATCTTGCTGCTAACTTACCTGTGCGATTGTAACTGCAGTGCTTAGTCAGTGGAAGGCATCTTTAGGGTGCTGAAGAAAATACAGAAGACTTGCCAGCTGCAGAAATTAAAGGTTAAGGTGGGGTTAGCATTTGGGTGCACAGTTACCCTTGTTCTAATGCTTGGCTTGAAGGAGAGAAAAGGCCCAAGCTCTGGGGGAAGAAAACACATGACAGGCTAGATATTTGCTTGTACCCTTTTCTTTGTTCTGGAGTTTTCTGCAGGGTTTTTCTTTTTGAGTTGCTGCAATGTGTTGACTAAATACCTGATTTTTGTTGTTGATTTTTCTGTTATTTTCTGTCTGTCTTATATGTCAACTATGATGTCTGCTAACTGAGAAACAAATCATATCGTTTGCAGAGCTAAAAGCAGAAGCCAGTATCATGGACCAGCTGAGCAGCTCTGACAGTTCGTCTGACTCTAAAAGTTCTTCATCCTCTTCATCCAGTAGCGAAAATAGTTCCAGTGATTCTGAAGACGAGGAAGCGAAGCCCTCTCTTCCTATGTCAATGCCGTATTTGCAGCCTCAGCCTACTGTGTCTGCCATACCACAACAGGCTGTCCCTGACAAAGATGCCAGTCATAACAGATCCCAAGAGAGCAGTGGTCATATGATGAATACACTACGTAAGTACAAAGGCTGTTCTTTTCTTAGTACACAATTCCAGACATCGAGATGCTGAAAGGAAACCATATTGTTTTTAAGTATGTCTCTGTTATAATTAAAACTGTGGGAAGTGATGCTAGGGTTTGATTGTTCAGCAGAGGTCTGAATTAGGCACTGGACTAGAAGGCTCTTGGTCCCAAGAGATACTAAATTAAAGCTGAGGTAGTTGAAAATACTTCCTAAGCCTTTCTGGCTTCCTCCCAGTTATATATGTTGGGACTGCAGAACAGTAATTTTGTAATGAAAATACTTAAGCTAACAGGGCACTCCCAGAACATATGCTTATAATTTCTTGGTTAAAACTACGGGAAAGATACTACACTGGCAAAACTGGGAATTACAGAAGAGATAGTATATTGTTAGCTACTTTAGTTACTATTATTCATGGCACTGTTCCACCAGACAGCAGGGCAAAACTCTCCTCCACATATAAGTGAGGAGATAGTATCACCTGAAAGCAAACTATCTTACTCCACCAATTCAACCAACTAAAAATATAATTTGAAGAGGAGCTGCCATGTTGTTCGAGTGGTCGATGCACAGCTTGGAATCGAATGCTCAGTGTAGTCCAAAAAGGAGAGTTTGGACAGGGAAGTTGGGTGAAAACAGTAGGTGGGGTCTTAAGTTTGCTGCCTAAATAGGAGCATTCAGATGTAGAAGCTGTGAGTATTCATCTACGGTGATGCTTTGAAAGTGAGTACATTTTTAATTAGGTGCCTAGCTGCAGGGTCACAATATGAAGAGATTCCCATAAAGCCTAGTGTGCTGTCTAAGAACTTCAGGGTTTATCATTTATATGTATACTGATTATACGGAAATTCTAGACTCTGGCAAGTCTGCTTTCACTTCAGCGCTTAATGATAGCATGAACAGGTTTGGTGTTTTTTGTAGCTAGTATTTAAATACTCAAATATCTGTGCTGGTTATTTGTGTACTGCATTAACAGATAAGATCAGATGGAAAGGTCTTGTGACTTCATGGGTAAAGAACCAAACACTGTCTTCATTTTACTGTCACTGTGAAGAACAATGTCTTCATGTTCATAATTTGCATAACTTCAGCATGCCATTTATGTCAGCCCTTACTCACAAATGAGATTTCCCGTTCTTCGTGCTTTAAATAAAGCTGTTATGAAAACGAGATTAAGCTCTATCCCCAGTGACAAAATCCCAGCTGACAAAACTTCAACTGAGAAACAAACTCACAAGTACAGGTGGCCAACTCCTCTAGTTTCAACAGTCATAGTGAGAAAATGCTGCATGAAACATGACAACATCAAAGCTATTACGGGGGGAGTTGGTGACTTGGTGGTGCTTGAGAGCCGTGTAGACTGGTGGAACCTTTGTAGCATCGAGCCTTGGGCTTGTCTATCTTGCACAGATATTCAGCTTAATTCCATTTACTTCTCTCATGGGTACAGATCTATATACTGCTTAAAAATTCTGTTCCTAACTTGAGTACTTTTAACATTTAAAACGTACTTCAACTAGACAAAGACCAAAAAAAGTCACTTCCAAGGAGGATGTTTCTCTAGCTCACTTGTTGAGGAAATTTGGCAGGAGAGGGAAAATAACAGTGAAACCTGGGGAAACTAAATGGATAGCTCATGGTTCCAGCTGAAATGGCAGGAGTTCTCTGTCGGGGTCCTGTACAGTCAGCTCTTCCATCTCAAATAATGTTTTACAAAAATAAAATACTGAAGCAACAAATGTCAGCACAAGCAGTTTGCTTGTCTAATCCTGTTGGAGGTTTGTCCGCTTCTGTGCGTGACTGCTTTTGTGCACCTCTGCAGAATCAGGGCTGTGCTGGGTAATAGTGAAGTTCTCCTTTGGCTTGCTGCGTGCAGGCAGAAGGCTGCGGGAAGGGTTAGGGAGAAGAGTTTCATCTTACATGTAGAAATCGTACAGCTGAGCTTTTGTGGAACTTGGAAGACACAGGAGGCGGTGTCCTAGAGCACAGTAACCAAATACTTCTGTCAGATGTACATCATCTACCTCCACTGGAATCCAGGATTCAAAGCTGCCCCTCACCTCCAGCAGCAAAGTCCTCCCCCACAATCTTGATTCTTCCCTCCTGTTGGAAGCTGATTATTTAAGCTCACGACTTGCCTTATAACAGTTTGTAAATGGTAGCACTGATGAATCTCTTCTTTGTAGATATTTGATCATATGTTGCTTTGTTTACTTTCAGTTTAAGTAAAAGCTAAATAAAGCTTTATTTCCCAAGAAAAATCAACACAGACTCTTCCTGGGCAGTGTTTTATGTACACAGCATTCAATACAACTTCACTTCTTTTGATAGTTGGTGCTGGTACAGCAGCTGGTCGTAAAACTTGCTTTGTATTTGTGTGGTGTTGATGTAACAAGATCTGTGCAACACCGATCACTCTTACGCAAGTTACCGGGGACAGAGAAACTCATGAATTCAATTAAATGTTTTATAGCCATTGATCTAAAAGTTTAGGAAACATCATAATTTGCAGTATAATTTATTTCATCACGTTAGGGCAGGGGTTGGAATTGGATGATGTATAAAGTCCCTTCCAACCCAAACCATTCTGTGATTAAACTGATATTGCTAATTAGCAATTGGCACTGTGAGTGACTGAATTCACATTTTCCCCCCACTTTATTGCTGCCTTCAAAGTGCAGTTGAGCTTAGATGCTTCTTTAGAGTCCTAGTTAAATGAAATTTCTGTCCTTGTACCAAACCCACCTGAAAACTCCCATCTCTAGTCTCTGTTATTTTGCCATCTCTCTGTAGGGGTCTTTCAGAGATAGGGAAACTTTCTGGCCAATTTTTATATCCCTGAAATATATCCTAATGCATTACTTGTAACTCTGGAACTCGGAGTACTCGCTTTTCCCATCTGCTGGTTTTCACAAGCACTGGTATTTTTGGCTAGTGTTACACAGTTTGTGTAATTTTTATTAACTATGTTGAAATAACTTTAGAAGGCTGCGGAGTCACTCTTTGGAAGGTTATCTTCTTGTTCTTACTCCAGCCATCTCCCGGAGCAGGTAGTGAATAATAGGGTTGGGAGTTCCAAGAACTCTTTGCTTGTTTTGCTTTGAGTGATAAATGCGTGAGTTTAATTTGCTAATGCCATTATCTGCCTTCAACTATTATTTCTCAGGATTATGTATTATCCTGAATCGTTCTTGATAGCAGATAGCGTTCTTGATTTTTTTCATTTTTTTAATATAAAATAATATCGCTTAAAGCTTTTGGTTTTTAGGATTGGAAAAAAAAAGACTACAGTACTTCATAGATTGCTGGAAAGAGCCATCTCTGCTATTCTTGTATAAACAGTGTTTTCTGCTTTGTTGCAGAGCTTCATGTACCACTTTCTAAGCTTTAGTGATGACATAGTGGAAAACAAAGGAAGGCTAAATGCAGTCATGTTAAAGACTTCAGTGTTTTGGCAGAAATGATATGCCTGATAACAAAAGATATGATCTGAATGTCTCGCTGGTTTTACCCTGTTGAGGTTGTTCTTTTATCCATCTGCAACAGTGATCTGTGAAGGGTGCTGTAGCTGAGGAAAGAGCATGTAAAAATACTGTGCCTACTCAGCTTCAGTCATTTTATTTGTTTTTTAGGCCACTTCTGTTCAATGAAAGAGATGCATTCTTTTTTTTTTATGGCTGTTTGGCAAGGGAGGGGTGAAGAAAAGCATACTAGCTGGAAGAAATTCTTAAAATATGTGGGAAACTGCTGATTCGTTGTAGATTTTCTATAGCATGCTGCTGTATTTTTTGTTGTTGTTAATTATCTATGATCCTGGAAAGATTCCTTCACTCCCTCCCCCCCTAAACTTATGGGTATCCATTGCAAACACAATGTAGTCTTTCTTCTTGCTTTCCCATTTTGAAATATATATATAGCCTCCAAATTAAAGTGCTGGGTAAAATTGCTTTTGATGTTTTGTTTGTTCGCTTGTTCCAAAACCTGTTTGAAATAGTAGGTCACTGATACATCTTTAAAAGGTACATCAAAGAACTGCTGCTCTTGATTGAGACATCACTTTGTTTGCAAGCACAGCTGAGTGCATTCAGAAGTTTAAAAAAAAAAAAAAAAAAACACTTTTTTTTTTTTTTGCAAGGCTACATTCACCACCAGTGTTCCCAGTTATGAAGCACGACGGTGTGGGTAGAAAGGATAGCTAGGTGTCATCTGTTGTTATCCTGTGGTATTCAATACTTTTGTGGCAAATAAGCTAATGGCTTTCCTGCTAAGATTTTAAAATCGTAGAAATGTGGTCTCTCTAAGGCTCTGTCACTGAGGAGTTAGGTTCTACACCCATTTATTCTCTCGCAGCCTGCCTGGTATTAGTTTTTGTAAGCCTTTAATTGGTAAAGGGGAAAAATCTCAAAAGAAGAAAAGTGTTTCCTTGAAAATGACTAATACGATTATTGTTTTTTTGTTTTCTTTTTTTTTTTTTTTTTAGGAAATGACTTGCAGCTGAGTGAATCTGGAAGTGACAGTGATGACTGAACAAAGTTTTGGCCTTAAACGTATCACCTTTTTTGCTAAATATGTCTTAGCATCTGTTTTGCACTAAGATTAGATTACCAGAGACTGGAATGAATGTCCTTGATTTTGATAATAAAGACATCCTAATTTTCTACTGACGCATCTTGTCTATAACACAGCAGCATTGATACATTGTCAGTGCTATGGTTATGTGTTTACCTTTCAAATTACTGTATTTACAGTAAAATTGTGTATGATCTGATTTTGATTATTTTGCCTCAGCCACCTGTTTTACTTGAAACTGATTTGTAACAGCTAGTTACTTTATATAAATAGTTATGGAATGGAGGAATTTGTGATATTTATGGAGGCAAGTTTCCTTCCTATCACTTAAATGTTGAATGCTGATCTTACAGCTTTAACTTGGAGGGGGTAAAAGGGAGAGCAACTAAATGAGGTCTGCTGTGTCAGCTACACTTTTTGTTCAGTTCACAGTTCATACCTTTAAGGAAACTGCTGAATAATGTGGTCCACTAGTGCAGTTACAGTTTACAATTGTTCAACACATTGCTGAATCCTTAATTTCATTGTATTATAGGACTTTATATTTCTGAGCCTCAAGATTCCTGAGGGAACTTGTCTGTTCTCTGCCTTTTTTTAATGTAACTTGAATAGGCCGGACTTTTTACAACCTTTTTGTATCTAAATTTAGATAACTGTGGAGACAGCAATGACTTTTCTTCATGTAATTCTGTAACGGAAATCAGAAATTTTCTTTGTAGAAGTATAAAAGTAATTTAATAAAGCAATATTTATCATTTTGTCTGTTTTTTTTTTTTTTTTACTGGTTAAGAATTCCACATTTTACTTAATCATGCCAGTGAAAGGGTCATGCAAAAAAGTAGTAGTAAAATGGTAACTAATAAGCACTCCCCACCCAGTGTGCATGACTTAAGTGCTTATTGCTTTTCCATACATTGAGACAAGTCCAGGTAAGAGCTTGTTGAAAGCTTAGTGATACCAGGGTGTAAATGAACGTCTATAGAGGATTATATCCAAATGCATTACTACAGAAGATAAGGTGTTTGCTTAGTCTCTTTTTCCCCACATTTGAAATTGTGAACCCCAGGTAAGAGTAAAAATTTAATACTGAAGTTCGCTACTGAGCAGTTCCCTAACTAACAATGGGAAATACCTGTAGGATGAGTTCTGATGAAATAAATCTGCTCAGTCCTGCTCAGAAGTCTCACTTTCTAGATTGCAGTGACTGAATCACAGCTGTGTGTCTAAATTGTGAGGATTGAATTCTACATGCAAGCCTGAATGTGAAGACATGAAAAGCGTATTCAATGTATACATTAGATGGAACTAGGCTGGCTTATTCTCCCAACTGCTGGTAGTACCAGCCCGTACTGAACTCTAGACATATTGAAGCCAAAATCATGTCTACCCCTTACCACAGAGCACAAATGACATACTGGAAATACTGCTTCCTGATCCTTCCCTACCTAGCACCCTCAAACTATAGCAGTTGGCCATAGCCTACACCAGGTAACAGCTTTGTAGTGTTTCAGCTCCCTGAAGTTGGGATCATAAGAAGCAGAACACTTTCCTGCTTGTGCTAAAAGTAAAAAGCTCAAGTTAATGACTGGGTCTTTGAGAAGAAAAGGGCTAAGGGGTGACTTCAAGACAGGACGCTACGTAGATAAAGATTCCTCAGACTTTTTTGAGATGGAGTTCTCTGATGCATTATAACTGTTGCTAGGGGAACTCTACCTGACTACTTGGTTCTTGGATCCTTCTGTTAATAAAGCCTGCTCTGTGATGTGAGGACCTCTGAGATGAGTTACAAGTGATCTTAGGAGCAGCCCTGAGTACTAAATAGAAAGAGACGATAAAGCAGTGTCCTAAAGTGAAATGTCTTCAGCTTCCCCCTGTCCTTGATGGCTTGCATGAAAGCTTTCTTTTAGGCCAATGCTAAAATCTAATGCCAGCCAGAATGCCACTGATTTTTCTGAGCAGTTATGCATTTGGGGTGCATGGGAAGAAGCAGGTGTGTGGAAGCATTGACCAGGCTAGGATCTAGATCATGGAGCAACAAAATGCCTACACCAATAAAGGAAAACCCTGGCAAGTGCAAGCTACCTGTATTTGATACATAATTGAACTCACATGTATACGGGTGCTTAAATATAGCTCTGGGGGTAAAGCAGCTTTCCAAGTTCTTGAGACTCAGGACTGTAAATAAGCCTATGCTATCTTTAGGATTTGGTCTTTGAGCTAGAAGCTTTCTAGGATGGGAAGAGCTTCAGTTAAGCTTTTGTACAGCACTTAGTGCAAAGTAATTAGATGCCAGTCAGTCACTACGCAGTATAAATAAGTATGTGACTTAAATGGGTGTATTCTGTTAAACGCACGGGTGTGATAATAATTCAGGAAAGGTTCCCTTTAAATATCAGGGCTGGAGATAAGATTGTGGAACAGAGTTCCTACAGAGATAAGGGGAAAAAAGATAACAGACCTTAAATGTGTGAAGAAAAAAGTACTGTATGCTGGATCGAGCCCAAATGCGTGTTATCTGACTCCCTTTGTTCACATAAGTGTCAGGCAGTCAGGTAACCTAAAGAGGTTGTCTGGTTTTGTCACTATGGAGGGGATTGGCTTGGGTCTCCTTTGTCACCTGCTGTGGGTATTTGCTCCCCTATGGCTCAGTCTGTGAGCCGTCCTGTGCAGTGCTGAGCTACCTGTATCTATTCCTCGAGTGAGTTATCGAAGGGCAGAGAAAAGGAAGTAGCTGGGCTGACTTCTAGAAGTGTGAATAAGGAAGGTATTCTAGCAACAGGAAAACAAGGAAAACAGAATTTTTTTTTTTCCTGATTTGAAAATCCTTTTCCTCTCCTTTACACTCATTTTTGTTTCTGTCATGTCAATTTAACTAGTAATGAATGAGGAGAGATTTAGATGAGTTGTTAGGAGGAAATTCTTCACTCAGAGGGTGGTGAGGCACTGGAACAGGTTGGCCATAGGAGCTGTGGGTGCCCCATCCCTGGAAGTGCCAGGTTGGATGGGGCTTTGGGCAACCTGATCTAGCAGGAGGTGATCCTGCCCATGGCAGAGGGGTGGGAACTGGGTTGTCTTTAAGGTCCCTTCCAACAGAAACCATTCTGTGATTCTGTGTTTCTACAATTCTGTGACCTGTATAAGGTTGCTGGATGGAGAGTAGAGTGAGAGGGTACTACCCCCAGGTTATGGACACATCTGCATATCATTTACATTCATACATAAAATATATCTTCGAAATTATTCAGAATTGTTCTTCAGAACAGAATTGTTCTTCAGAATTGTTCAGTCTCGTGACTACCACAGCATTAAGGACTACTGCCGAAACAGCTCACCTGAGCCTTTCTGCACAGCAGCTGATGCATGCACAATTCTTCTAGTAACTACCTCTTCACAGTGGCAGTATTCAGCCCTGGTTAAATCCTGAAGTGGTGAAAGTGTATGCATGTCAACTGTAACTATCTTGCCTGACAGCTTCCAGTTTTTGTAAGATCTTTGCCCTACTCTTGTTTTCCATGAACCCTGCCTTGGGGCGGAGGGACAAGCTAAGGTGATCTCTTTAGGGCAGCCTTGGCACTGCTGTATTCCACGACTGACACTGGGATTGCCATTTACTTGTGGCTTTATGTCTATCTGTAATTCACTCTTGAAATCCTTGCCCATAATGCTGTAATGTGCCTTTAGGAAGTTCTAATTTATAAACATCTGTCTCAGTATAATGTCCATGTAGCTCTTTGGAAAGCAATGATCTTACTTCCTGCATAATCTTTGAAAATCATTTGGATATCTAAGCATGGACTACTGCAGTTGCTCCAACAAAATCCTGAGATCAATATCAGCTAGAGCAGAGCTCATTGTGGAGTTTATTGTCAAGGCACCTGATATGATCAGCTTTATTACATGAACCTTGTTTGTTTGTTTGTTTGTATTTTTTTTTTTGAGGTAAATGGGTGGTAATTTTTCAGATTAAAGGACTTCAGTTAGTCAATTCCATGCTGACAGACAGTGAATCATCTTGAGAACACAGCAACAGTATTTTGAAGAAGAATTAGATCGTTCTTGACTGATTTCTGAGGAACCAAACATGAACAGATCAACTCAGATAACAGTTTGCTCTGGTTCTCAAGATTTTGGGCTCAGAAATCATTGTATCATTTCTGGCCAACACTTCTGATTTTCTTCAGAATTTTCACACAAACTTTTCTGAGAACAGCTAAAGAGATTGTTGGATCCTTCTTAAACATCAGAGAAGAGGATGTCTAGGCCGGGCAGAAGTGAAAGCCCAGAGGAGGAAAGACATGACTTGGCTTACAATGGTTCCGAGGCTGAATCCTGATCTACATGTGAAATCCTACTCTCACCACTTTTTGAGGTCATTCAGCTAACCATGGAAAGTACTGGGGACTGTCTAGCAGGATAAGAGGTTCAGACCAGCTTTTTGAAGACTTAAAAAGAAGAATGAAGAAGAGAGAAGTTTTGAATAACAGCATTTGCAATTTGTTAAAATATATATTTGTGCCGTTTTGGGGGGAGGTAGAGGAAATGAAATAACAAGGCTGAAATGTACTGAAATGAGGAGAAAAAGTGTGAAATGATGAATTATTTCATAGTCAAGACCTAAAACTAGATAGGGACAGTCATCCGTACCCAAGAGAAATCTGAACTGTGGAGGGCAGGATTGAAAGACCTACATCTTTCAGCTATTACTCTGCTCAGTTAAATAAATTCATGGTGACGTCAACTGTTTGTTAACCGGCCAGCAGTTCCATCCCCCATGATCATGGTGCCCCCTGCATAAGAATAATTCATGGTGGCTAGGGATTTGCAGGCAGGAGCTCTCTGCTTACCAGCTAACGACACACAGAAATGGGCTGAATTGGTGGAAAGCTCTAACAGGATGTTACTGTGGCTTTTACTTTACAGCTTGCAGGTTCTGGTGTTGGAGAAAAGCTCCTGAATGGAGGACTCAGAGCTCAGTTTGTGTCAGCAGGAAGATTTATTCAGCTCCTAAGTAGAGATACCAGTTTCATACAGGGGTTTCATAAGAAACCATGCTACATTTGCTGTAATGAAGGGTCTGGCCTGCTGGGAACAGCAAAGGCTTGGGCTCTAGTTGTTTCTGCGGTTTTCTGAATCCATAGAAGAAATGAGTGTGTTCTCAGATTTTTCCTTCTCTGAAAAGCAAATCCCTCTGCTGTGGTGAGGAAGGAATGGAGGTTAGAGGCAAAGATGAAGGAGCCTTTCATTCAACAGAGAAGGCTTTGTTGATGTACAACACATACCCGGTGAGCTAGCTGCTGAGACCTCTCCTGACTCGCTTTAAACAGGGGTGCTTGTTACAGAACCTGTTCTCCATCTCTCATCTCCCGTATGCTGTCTTTTCTGTGCAGCTTGGTTTGTCTCCTGAAAATTCATGCCCGGCTTGTTCTCATAAGCGTGCTTACGCATGACAGAGGATTATTTGCTCCCTCTCGGAGATGAGGCCTTCTTCATGCTGTTATTTAAAGAAAAGTGGAGTGTCTTAAAAAGGTAATTAAAGAAGACCCAACAACAGCCCAAACTGTTCTTTAATCTCTTTCGTTTCACTTCCACATGCTGTGTATCTTGTTCTACCAGTTTCAATGCCCTTGCAAAACAGTTGCACAATGATTTCCTCGTAGCAACCAGCAGAATTCAGCTTGAGCTCACCTAATTGGCTGTACCTTTTCTAAGATCCTTGATGTATTGAGTTTCCAGTAAACTCTGCAATCCCCGCTTTTTTCTGCACCTTTTCATTGCCACAACTTTTGGAATAAATACACATGGATGTTCTCATATACAGTTTTCATAGAGAAATGGGAGATGATGCAGCCTGAAATGCCGAATCATCTCTTCACCGATTTCCTTTTTACACCTAACGTGATGTACGTTGACAATTAATGAAAAAGATCTATGTTTTTACCAGGGTTTTGATCCAAATATTTTTGGGAGTGTCAAAAAATCCCCCACAGTACATAAAAGCTAAGGACATTTAAAGGCCAATGTCTGATTGAGAATTCCCACTTCAAATTAACAGGTTCTGTGCCAGTTTCAGATTCTGCTGGAATAAGGAGAGACAAGAGGCAGATGGTTCAAGCACTGGAATGCAGACTGCGACATGGGCACAGCCAGGCTGCATATCAAATTACTTCACAGCAACACCGACACCTCTGCACAGGGATACACCTCACCCCGTGGCAAAAAGCTGTCTGCTCCAAGTAGTTTCTCATCCGAACAATGGATGGGCACACCAGAAGGAGCACGAGGTAATGGGCCACTCAGAGCATTAGGGTCAGAAAAAAATAGTTTAGAATTAGCTGTCCTAATTCAGCAGCTCTTCTGAAAAGGTTTGTGGGTTTTATGATCCTCTCCCATCACAGTGTGGAACAACTTCCGCTCCTGTTCTGCATCATAACATTTTTTTTCCTTTTATTTTCCTTTTTGCCCTGTGCAAAAGTTACCATCGGAAACATGTAGTTCACATTTCATTTTTTTTTTTTTTTTAAATAATATATATAACTAATGTTCATAAAAATAATGCTAGGCAAATGTGACCTGAATGTAGGTGGGGAAAACTCCATGCAGATCAGCAGCCACGCTTGTGTTGCTCCCATACTTGAGCTACTTTCCCCTTACCTTTGCCTAGTTGCCTTCCCGGACACGGTATTTGTCAAGGATACTGATGATCAGTGGTCGTGGCTATGTTTAGCTGAGGATGCAAGACCGTTAGGCTATTTCAGAAGTTCTTGCCACAATGAGTGTATTTTAGAAAGTACCACCTGGAAGGAGTGTACTGAGCTTAGCGGGGACTTTTTATCCCGTTAATTTGTAAAACAAAACTACTGCTAAAAGCTTAGAACCCATCCCTGCTTGTGTACTTTCCATTTGACTCCCTCCTGGTGATGAAACAACAGCTATTCACAGGTGAATAATTGAGGTCCCCAAGAGAGAAACTTGTTAACATTTTAATAATGTCTTGGCTATATTTATAATTCTGTAGAGACTGAGACGAGCGAGCCAAAGAAGCCACCACGTTACATCAGAGCCTTTGATCCAAATGACCTCTGTTCTGGAAACTAGAAGTGCTTATGCTGCACAAATCTCTCTAAACCCAACACAAATATGTGTGAGATTGTCTACGCTACACTGGGGAGTGATCATGGTCGGGTAACTTCAGCTGCTGTCAGATGGGATCAGCTCTGCAACAGGAGGCTGGCAAACAGCTGCTGTTCATCGGATGCGTATGCTGGTGCTGCTGGATTGACCTGATGCTTCCTGGGACCCTGAGAGCAACCCCAGTCAGGTGTGTTGAGTGTTGGGAGTGCAGGGACTGCAGACAGCTCCCTGCTGCTGCTGCGGTAGCTTGTGAGCCTCCTGAGTCTTATCAGCAGCTCACACCACGCAGAGCCCTCCTGCCTGGTATAGATGCTCAGCTGCAAGAGGCTGCCTCACAGCTGGGTTTTCTTCAGCTTGTACTTCTTTGACAAGGAGGAGTGGCTGTACAAATGGCGGATTTGTTTTCCAAGTTAAATGAGAACTGTAATTTCCAGTGTGCTTGCCTTGGCACCTCTCAGGGCTTTCCATTTTGCAGGGATAGTGGCAGCGTGCTCGGCAGGGAGGGAAATATTTTGGTCATCCCACAGTAAGGTGATGTGACTGTTCAAGGCCGCAGAGATGCTCAGCAGCAGGACTTCTTGCTGCTGGACTCCGATCAGGTGACAAAACCATGCAATTTAGCACCCTGCCAGCTTGCTGTGCTACTACAGCCCTCCCAAACTGACATACAACACTGTTCCAGTGAGATCAGGCCACCATCTCACAGGCTACTCCCCAGCTCAAGCTCCTAAGGGAGGTGAATGCTGCACGAATCACAGACATTTACAGTGGTTTCTTTCAACACCTTTCATCCTGTGCTCCATCCTCAGCGGTGTGTTGCTCTGGAACTTCTACACATACAGTTTCCAAACTCTGAGGCAAAGCCTGAACTGCTCCTGCTATGAAACACCAGCTACCCAAGGAAGCAGCTGCTTCAGGTAGAGCAAGGAGATGCCCCAAAGGAACAATGATTCCTCACCATGGACAGCTGAAGTAGTGTGGGCTTCCCTCCTCTCTTCTCATGGGAGAGAGTGTTCAGGATGGTGCTAACTGAATCTGCTACGTGCAAGAGAAATGGGCTGCCTGTGTGGCCTCCCTGGTCTCCCTGCCTCCTTGACTCGGCCCGGGGAAGCTCTGTAGCACTGCTTCCCTGCAGCTGTGGCAGGTAGCAAGTCTTAAGATTCTATGATTCGTCCCACTACCCTGTACTGGTCATAGAAGCATAGAGTCATGGAAGCACAGAATCCCAGAGGCACAGAATGCTGTGGGGTGGATGGAACCTCCAGGCCCACCCGGTTCCACCCCCTGCCATGGGCAGGGACCCCTCCCACCAGCGCAGGCTGCCCAAAACCACATGCAGCCTGGCTTTGAACACCTCCAGGGATGGGGCATCCACAGCTTCTCTGGGTAGCCTGTGCCAGTGCCTCACCACCCTCCTAGTAAAGAGTTTCTTCCCTATGTCTAATCTAAATCTCCCCTCTTTTAGATTAAAGCCATTATGCTGTGTTCTGCTGCTCTACTCCCTGACAAAGAGTCCCTCCCCAGCTTTCCTGTAGGCCCCCTTTAGGTACTGGAAGGCTGCTGTAAGGTCTCCCCAGAGCCTTCTTGTCCAGTTGATGCAATAGCATTTTACATCATTGCTGTACCCCTTCCGACAAAAGGGAATAAGGCCCCATGTTTCTAAACGTGCCACTTTCAAAGCACAGAGAAAGAGCATCTCCGAAGGGAGCCAAGCCGTGCGAGCCATGCTGGGCAGGCCTTTTCCCTCGGGGACTGGGTTAGTCACACATCCAAGCTCTCAGTCCTGTCAGGGCATAACCTACCCAGCTGCGTGGTCTCCCAGCCTCCAGCACTACCCATCCATGAGGAAAGAAAAAGCATAAAATGCAAACGTTTGAGTCACAAACAAAGGGTGGGTGAGCAGGATTAGGCGAGGCTCTGCTGACTAACCTACCCCAGCAGCAGGCAATTATTGCTCCCATTTTGTCCTGCAGGAACCGAGCCTGGCTGTGCTGAAGCTCCTGGTGGTGGTGGAAGGGGCTGCTGGAGCAGAAACATCTCAGCTCTGAGCCTGGGCCTCTCTGCCTAAATGGCTCCCCAGGCCTGTGCCTGGCTGGATTTGCAGGGCGTGAGCACAAAATCAGCCCATATACCATGAAAAGCCAGGCAGGAATATGTTGTTGCTACTGTTGAATCTGACATACATGAGTTGAATCCCTTGAGGCAGAAACAATTTATCTGTGTCCCAAAATGACTCATTAGGAGCTGTTTCAAAACCGTGTCTTGTATTGAAAAGGCATGTCCTGATGAATTTGGCAAGGGCACCATTTCATATTACTGCTTTGTAAAGCAGTATACGGGGTTAATGATAATTTAGTATTAGTTGTGTATCTCTGGAGATTTGCAGAGACACATGTTTCTGACTAGAATCTTGGTCCTTGGTCCCTCTTCCAGCATTTCTAATTCTTAAACAACAAAACAACTGGAATTTAGAGCACTGCTTTCTCAAATGGCTTCTTCTGAGGCTTTCAGGTCATGATACAATTAAGCATTTAATTGTGAGGCCCTGCATGAATAACATAATATTTACTAATTTCCAGCTATCCTTCAGCTTCCCCCAGACTAGATTGTGGAGGCTGTTTGTTAGTGAACAGCAGAGCCAAGATAACTCTTCAGAGATGCAGCCTTAAGGCTGGAGGAAATTAGACTGTCAGGACATATTTAGCAGCAAAACAGCTTACCTGTTCAGTCACACTGACAAACACACATAAATACAGAAGTGTGGCTTCTTATCACAAGCAACATGTGTGAGCAGGGTCTGAGACCCAGCTGCTTTGAATTTCCAAGAATTAGCTGATAATGCATTAGCTCTGTTAAGATAAAACCATGTGCCTGCAAGGCCTGCTGTTAACTCTCTTGTGTGTGTGCTGAGATACAGATAGCTCTGAAGAAAGAGCATTTGGTGCAGTAGATTCTGGTCTCAATTTCAACAGGATGAACACAACTGTTACACAGCAATTGTTCAGCAAAGGGCAGTTAGTTAGTGCAAGAGAGAGGTAGGCTGATAATTTTCATTTTTTATTTACAATGGCTTTAAATGCCTCAAGGTAATAATATGGAATGTAAATTCTGACCATCATTTAAATTAATTGCAAAATTCAAACTCACCTCAACGTGACCAAAATTATGACTCGAATTTACAAACACCCAAGTGGCATTCTTCAGGGCACTGAAAAGTCACTTCCACACACACAAGGATGTCTGCAGTCCCCTTTCCCAGCTTATTCCTAATGACTGGTGTGGTTTGGTTGGTCTTCCTGCACCTCGCTCTTCTAATGATTGCCAGCAGGGCAGTCCCTCATTGACAAGGCTGCCATCTCTACCAGCTGTGTTACCACATTCTGCTCTCAGCTCCTTGTACCCTGAGGAACAGGCATCCCTCACTAATCCTCAGTACAAGCAGGTGTTTTTTTTTGTTGTTGTTAATTTTTTTTAACTGAAATTAAAAGGCACTTCATCTGGTAAGAATATTTGCATTTCATGTGCTTGCAGGTTTCAAAAAGCCTAAACTTGGCGTCCCACATAGTTTAACCACTTTGACCAGATTGAACAGTTTGTACCCTCTCTGGGCAAGCTTTTATTTAAGTTCAAGTGTTTGCAGTGACATACCTTTTCCCAGGAGTTTGTCTTTCTCCATAGAGATAAATTTGAATGCTGGTGAACCTATCTTTTTGAGCATAACATGGCACTGAGGGATTTGTGTGCACAACAGAAGACGGTGCTGCATTCAGGAATGTTTTGATTACCAGGACTCTTGTTCTGCCAGGAAATCTGAAGCAATTTGGTCTGGGGCCTATTCCCACAATGTTCTAGTCTTACATCTGTTATTTTAGTATGTTCCATGCTTTTTTGCTTGTGCAACCACAGTTTGATAATTGCCGAGGAAGGCAGTTTTTCCATGACCCCAGACTGAGAGTGGAAAGGCCTGGGATAGGAACCAGCACCATGAGAGCTGATTTAGGTATCGATTAGGACTGACAGAGCTCAGAGGGTTTCACAGGGTTATTCCGCAGAGCAGTCCAGACCATAACCTTTTACTAATGGATTTCTTAATGTTTGTCTGGGAAAGAAGATGCTGTCAGATCCTCTAATCAGGATGCTGGGTATTAGGTATCTAGGAGCTACAGTATATTACAAGTAAGGATAGAAAAAAAAAAAAAAAAAAGAGAGAGAGAGAAAAGAAACTACTCCTCAGCTCCTACTCAAGGAATTTCCCCTGCTTTGTTCCTCCATCAGGGATAAGGTCTTGCACTTAGGCCAGGTGCCAGACTTGGGACAGCTGCCCAGAGTTTTGTTGCCTTTGAAGAATGCTGGTGTTTAGGATCTCAGATCTCTGATTCTCCTTTAAAAGGACTTTCAGTATTTCAGTCGCACTTGTGATGTTGTTTGCCACTGTTGAAAAATCAGTCTTTGTTGTTGATTTGTATGTATACATCTATGTATACATGAAGTAATAGCTCCTGGAGGAAACCATCTCCTTCCCTCAGCTCCACCAGAGACTGCCATGAGTCCCAAGGATCACCTTCCCAAGAGCAACTGTGAAAGAAAAACATTTTCAAAGAACCAGTCATGTAGAAAAAAAACAACCTTTATACTGCTTTTGTGTTATTTGCAAGTGGATGTCTTCTCCTGTGTTTCCTGAGGTCTGTCGCAAGCACCTAATCCCTGCTGTCATATCAAGTGTTCCTTGACTTAGTTCCTGTCACAGCCTGAAAGCACCAGCCTGGTTTTGGCTAACTTGGCAGCTCACATTTGCAGTGTTTCTGTTTGGCAATCGCTCAGTGGCAATTTTGAGGTGATGATGACTGAGGACAGTGCCATGGAAAGTGTGTTACTCATTTGCAGCCAGATCCAAAGCAAAGATAAATTTGCCCGGTCTCAGATCCAGACCTAGGCGTTTGTAGGCTGTCTCACTGCTGGTTCCCCGAACTGTTCCATCTGGTGCCAGAAAACTTGTTCCGTAGCTGGCGAATGTCCTGATCTCTTTAGGTCATGGTTTAATCCTGCCAGCTGAAGGCTGTCATAACAGAAAAACTGGCATTTTCCTCAAGGAGGTGACTCTTTATGCTCCTGTTTCACCTCCTCCTGCATCTGGGGCTGGGTGAGGCTCTGCCTGGCTGCTGGCTGGGGTTGGGGGAGTGATGCTGAGCCAAGGCCAGGCCGGAGGCGGCCACCTCGGGGCTAAAACAGTGCCTCAAGTGCCAACCAGCACATTTTTATGTAAAATTAAAATGAGAAGCATCACCCTGTCAGGGCAGGCTGCTTCCCCCTGCCCCACCGGGCCCTCCCGGGGTGTCAGCGGGTTCACGTTTGTGGCAGGCGCTCACGGGCGCATCTCTCCCGGGGACCTGCAGTGGAAGCAGCGTGGGCGATGGCTCCTGTTCCCCCGCGGCCATGGCAAGGGGCTGCTTTATTTTAACCACTGCCCCGGGGGACAAGGAGGTTTCCTCCCTCATATTTTATTTCAGCGCCTCGCAGGTGCCCGCCCCGTGGCTCCCTCTGCGCAGCGGGCGGCGATGGCTGAGGGGCCGGCGCCATCTTCTGGGCTCCGAGGAGGGGGCAGAAAGCGGGGCCGAAGAGCCACGGGGAAGTGTCGTTGACACCTCAGTAACTCGGGCTTTTATCCTTTATAGACCTCTGTTTCTCAGAGTTCAGGGGCAGAGGAGCCGACGTGATACATCGTGCTTGCTGGCTACGTGCTTGCGCTCGTGTGATGAGGTCCCTTGTTGTGCAGCTGCGGTGCTGTGTCGTCACCGTGTCCTTGGAACTCCTCGGGCTTGGCATGTCCAGCAGAATGTTAATTATAAAAAAGCAGTTAAGAAAACATACAAATCTTATTTGTGTTTCTAATTGGAGTCTAGAGAAATAACGATAATAGGTTGTTATTCATTACAGCTAAGGAAAGTTGGAAGGGAAGGGGGAAAAGCTCTGTTTGTCCTTGTGCATTGGACCAACGAAACCCAATGAGGGAACAAACTTATTAGGCATCTGGGTGCCCAACTTAACACTGCTGCCAAAAGCTATCAGCATTAACACAGCATGGAAGGTCATCTGTAAGTTATATATCTGCGCAGCACTGTGGCAAAAAGCCAGACAGAGGTACTTTGAGCGTGAGCAAGAGAGGGGCAGCTCTGTGCCGGCTCTGCCATGCTTCCAGGTGGGAATGGGTTTGTGCCAGGCTGGCTGGAGCTTGGTGGCCGTGTGTCCATCTGGGCAGGTGTGCCCACAGAGTCTGGTGAGATTTCCACTTGACAGCTGCCTGAACTGAGGTCCCCACCGAAGAAGGGTGCATAACGTTCAGTCATTGCTGAGCATTGACTGGTGTTGGGCTTCTGGGGAACAAGGCTGAACAATTTTGATGGGATTTCACAGAGCTGTAGGAGTTAGAAACAGGCGTGATGTACTGTGTCCCCTCATGGTTAGCCTATAGAGCTTTCTTTGTTTTTTATTTGATGGGTTAAAAGGAAATATCCGCCACACAACCTCACCCCGATCGTTGCCAGTCTGCACGGAAAGAGGCAGTTTGCACGGAGTGATGCATTAATGGGAGTCTCAGCGGTAGCTAGGGAGAAGTGGGAGATTTGCACAAATGAAGTGCGGTTTCCCAGCTAATACATATTAGGGGAGAAAGCCTGCCCTAGATAAACTGCTGGTCTGCTGCTGTGGGAATGTGGAATGAATGCTGTGGATGCTGTGCAGCCCTGGAGTCAGTGCCTCTGTCTGTATTCAAAAGGGGCTAATGCTTCCCCTTGCATCCTTCACTCATCTTCGCAGACTGCAAGCCCTCTGTGCCAAGGCCTGTCTCTCACCAGGTGCAGGACTGACATCTTGCACAGAGCACTTGTTGTAACTGGTGTTTTTAGGCAAGGCTCTGGTATTTCTGCTAATGATTGTTCCTCGCTAACCCCTGTGGTGGTACTTCTGTTGCAAATCAGGAAACTGTAGAAATAAATCTCTTCCTCTCAAGGGTGTCTTGTGGTTCAAGCAGAGTGTTGCAATGCAAGAGATCTCTCTTGCCTTGCCATTGACTCTGTGTGGTTGTAGGCAAGTAATTTCCTCTCTCTGGAGAACCTTTGGGTCTCTGAAAGCCAGAGGAGCCTGCGTCTAACATGAAAAAGTGGTCGGGAGTGGAACTGCTTGTGTAGTGGTAAAGGAGTGTTTTGTTCTCACTTAATCGTCTTTTATTATTTGCCACATCAAAGAAGAAAATGGTAGACTCCATCAGCAGAGGGGGAAATGCCTTTTGAGGAGTAGTTAACTCACTGAAAAATAGTTCTGTGGAAAGAAAATATTTGGGAACCTGCCTAAGTTCAGTGAATTGTTTGGGCCAAAAATCACAGAATCACAGAAAGTCTAGGTTGCAAGAGACCTACAAGATCGCCGAGTCCAACCTCTGACCTAACACTAACAAATCATCCCCTAAACCATATCCCTAAGCTCTACATCTAAACGTCCTTTAAAGACCTCCAGGGATGGTGACTCAACCACTTCCATGGGCAGCCTATTCCAGTGCCTAACAACCCGTTCAGTAAAGAAGTTCTTCCTAATATCCAATCTAAACCTCCCCTGGCGCAACTTTAGCCCATTCCCCCTCGTCCTGTCACCAGGCTCCCTGCACCCAGAGACCTGACCTGCCGCATTCTGGAGCGGGCAGTCTGTCTGGATGCCTACAGACTTTCTGGGCCGAGCTCGCTGCCTAGCGAGGCCCACGGCGGCCCAGCCAGTGCCAGACAGCCGTTAGCTGAGGTGTTCTGGTGGGCGGGGGCGGGATCGCCCTGCCCTCCCTGCTCGCGCTGCCTGCGCCAACTGCCGCGCCCCGCGCTGTTTGCCCGTCCTGGTCGCTCGCGCTCCCCAGGGGCTGCCTTGGAGCGGCCGGGAGGGGGCGCTGCTGGCTCCGCCTCCGCCTCGTCACGTCCCTCACAGGGCTGCCTGCGCCTGGCGGCTCCCTCGGCTGCCTCGAGTGGCCTCGATGCCGGGAAAAGAGCCCTGCCTGGCCCGATCCCCTGCTCCGCTGCAGAGCGCGTCTGCCCCGGAGCCGATCGCCTCGGCAAGAAAAGGGAGATTTTTTTTTTTTCAGGAAATGTTTTGCTTTGACAAGCTCAGAATAGAATGTGACACATTTTTTTCAGAAAGTGATATTTATTTATAAACATTATAAATTATAGGGAGGGAAACAAGGCATTTAATGTGACTTGGGCAGGGGAGAAGTTGACAGAAAAATCCTGAAAAAAATCCTCAAGTTTTCTGGGGTCAGGATGTTTTATGGCTTGTTATGATCTTTCGTACTGCCATCATCCAAAGCCTCTGGGTCTTCAGAATGATAAACTTGGGCTGATGACAGGATTCTCTGATGCTTTCCTTATCTCGGAGTTACAGTTTGCTGCTGCTCTCACCAAAGAGGAAGAATTTGTCTTGCACCTTGGCATTAGGAGCACAGAGGAGTAACATGTTCTAGCCAAAGAGCTGATCAAAGCTGGTGCTTCTGTCTTCCAGCTGCTCAGGAGAATGGACTTGGTGGTGTCCTGCAAGTGACTCTTCCGAAGGGCTGCGTGCCTTGCTTTTCCCCTCAAGTAGAAAGTGCTCAGCATCAGGCTCCACACACCTGTGGTGACACAGAGCTTTGAGTAACTTGAATAACCCTGGGAGGGAGACCCGCTTTCTAAGACGAACAGTGCCAGATTGGAGCCTTTTTCAATTAAGATAAATTGTGTTCTGTTCATGCTGTGCTCTAAACTGTTTGAATTGCAGATAGATTGTCTTATGGAAAAGCTCCTAATGTGCAAACCCGGTCTATCTGTTAGTTTGGTAATGAGCCCTAAAGCCCTGGAGGAAGAGGGAGAAATTGCTGCAGCTCTTTCCCAAGATCTGTGAGGTGACTGTAAGGTCTTTATGCCGGGAAATAGTACTTTTTTTGCTTTGTTTTGTTTTGTCTTTTTCTTGAAACTGAGGGAGAGTGGTGACTACAGTAATTTGTGTTTGACTGTGCTGATGGGGAAACTGAGGTATCTCTCTGTAAGGACTTAATTATTTAGGGCCAGGAGTGACCAAATGTCTGGAAAACATGAATAACCTCATCTTCAGAGCCTGGCTCATCCATCAGACTGCGGACGTCCATGGAGAAGGAGTCTCTGCTGCCTGCTAGACTGCGCTCCTCTATGTCCCTGACACAGCCGCAGCAGTGACTCATGATGAGCTCTGCGAGCACATCTGTAACATCTTGCAGTGGGTGGATGCAAAGTTAGTGGAGCAAATGCCAGTCCCCTGGCTGGCCATGCAGTGGCACTGAAAGCACAGCTAAATCTCAGAGATGAGCTCTGGCAAGGTTTGTGCTGGTTATACGGGGGTGCTGGACAGGTGCTCTCACCTTGCTGGGAGAAAGGAGGGGAACCGTGGAAGGAATTCATCAGGTGCAATTCACAGAGCACCGGGGGACATGTGCAGCCCTGCGCCACTTGGGAGCTGGCTCTGTTAACCCAATTGCCCACAGTATGCTCCCCGGGTCCCTGCTGGGAGCTGTATTTCACTGAGGCTGCTACACAAGGAAAGTTAGTTCCTTTGGTGCTTTATTTGTTTGCCCCACAGAATGACAGAGACAGCTTTCCCTTCTGCAAGAGAGGTGAGTTTTCAGCCCTCTTTTTATTCTCCCTCATCTGTCCTGTGAATGAGACGCTGACTTTGCTCATGAGTGTAAATGAATCTACAAAGTGCATGGAAGCAAAGAGAAGCTGGAGGCAGAAATGTTGCTAAAAGGACACAGAAAGAAGGGAGTCTGCAGCAGCAGAGGGTCTCACTGTAGCTAGCAACAAAGGCAGAGATTGCCTATTGATCTGCTAAATTGCAGAGTATGCACAATGCAGTAAATGGGTTGGAGCTGTTGTACTTGAAGTGACTGAAAATATTTTGATGAAATAGTTTTGCTCAGAAAATACTTCTAAAAAGGAGAGGTGGTTTTGATTAAACTCTGCTTGGATCAAAGTCACGCAGAGAAACAATTGCGTGCTCTGTTAGAGTGAATAGCACGGGGGTTACAGCACTCATCTGGGCATCAGAAATGTGGGAGATTGCTGAACATGAGCTGGGATTAATGTATCCTTACTTGATGCACTGGGTTCACGGCAATTTTGGGGTGGTTTTTATCAACTTGCCCTACTGGAGCTGTTCCACTTTGTAGAAAAGATGTACTTGGTAGCCCTAAGAGAGCTGGATTCAGGTCACTGTTTGGTGGATGTGGTGATATTTAAGGAGTGTGAAGAGGATCCAGCAGGTGGTGGCATGCCCAACAGGTGGCATGCAGGAGACCTCTGAGGTCAGCCTGGACTTGAAGATCGTCTCTCCTCTCTCAGCTGATAGCCCCTAGCCACCACGGCATACATACATTTCAGAAAGGAGTTGAGAGAGCCTGTGTTTTATTCTAAAATGGGGTTTTTCAAAGTCACAACAAAGTTGGTGTGCTGGGAGCCCGCTCCCTACCAGCACTTGTTTCAGCAGAGCGGCCACAGGAGTGGAACGCAAGGGTTACTGTGCAGGGTGTTCAGCTAATGGAATAAGACAATTAAACCCTCAACTTAATGGCTTTCTCTAGTTTCCAGGTAAGCTCTAAACTGGGAGCATTGCCCAGAAGACTTGCTGAACATCTTCGAAAATTCATGAATGCAACTTTTCCTTTCAAACTGTATTTGGTATTATCTGTTCAATAACTAGGCAAGCATAGACTAGAGCTGAACCCCTGACCTGCTCAAATTAAACAATTAGCTCTGGGTGAATCTGAATTAAAATAATCCTGCTGGATGGGAAGGCTCCTGTTCTGCCTTGGCTTTGCAGATCAAGCACTGTGAAAACAAACAGTGTCTCTAACCTTGTGGCCCTTTTCAGAGCATCCTCTGCCCTGCGCTGGTATTACAGCTATTCCCCTCCCGTGTGCAGGGACACAAAGGCTGCTGGACCAGTGCAGATGTCCTGTGGATTCCAGTTGGCTCTTTTGTCAGCTCAGGCACTGCCCCAGACTGCCTGAGTTCGTGTACAGGACGTGTGTGGAGCCACGTGGGATTATCACCTGCTCACACGTCTTCGGTTGCCTCAAATCACTGTTCTTTCCTTGAGGTGTCTTTAAAGAATGCAGCTGTTGCAAATAGACTTCCTCTGCTCTTCCAGCCTCTGGACAAGGAGATAGATGGATTTGGGCTGGTGTGTTTGGCCTTTAAATTGGTAGAAGAATCGTAGGGCTTTTACTTAGCACCAGGTCTGTCATACAGACGTGTGTCCGTTTTGCAGTGTGATGATCCCTCTGCATCTACCACCTCTGCAGCACTGAGGGGCTGTGGGGTGCAAACAGACCTGGAAGAAGCTTCTTCCTTGGCCTGTGGGCTCCTCTGGTTTACACAGGCAACAAGCGGAGAGTCCCTGAGACAGGAAGGGACAGAACCAAAGTGGCTTAGTTTGTCCTCAGATACAACCCAAACATTTTTAGGATGCAGAATGCAATTTTTCATTCAGACTTATTGCTAGCTACAACCTCTTTTGCCAGGCAGGAAGGGACAGACACAAGCCTCAGCTCCTGCTGTCCACAGCCCCTGCCGCCTGTGCCTTACATCAGCATTCCCCTCACCTAGCAGGTATATTGCTTTCCTCCTCTGCTGTCTGGCTCTGATTGATACTGTCATTTGTGTATTGAAACAGCCAGCGCCTATAAATCCTTCCAAATACCCTATTATTAAAAAGGCATCTCACCTTCAACTTTTGGGTGGTGAGGAGGGCTCGTTACGCTCCTGTTTGTTGGCTGTGCTTATGCAGACCGTGTCTCTTGAGGCCAGAGATAAGGCGCGGGTGTGTGGTGCAATATGGTCAGCGAGGAGGTTGCGTGCGTCAAAAGATATCTCGAGGGCAGGCAGAGCTTTCAAAGGCAGCAGCTTGCAGAAGCTGGGATTTTTACAGCTGCACTGCCAGGGCTGCTCAAACAGGGGTGGGCATTTGTGACTTGCAGGTGACAGCTCTCTCCGGAGAGGTTCAGAGCGGCGGCACCAGCCCAGGGACCCTTGGTAGCTCCCTTACCTACGGCTGAGGGTACAGGTGGGTGTAAAACCAGAGGCACTGCTTAGCCAGCAGCAGAGCTTGGTGCAGTGCCATTTGTAGGGCACAGAAACAGCCAGCATGAGCAAGGCAGCCACTGCCTTGAGCTGAACAGAGGCTTCTCAGCCTGATCCCTCCTGCATCCCAGGAACCCCACATCTGTAGGGAAGGGCAGGTATGGACTGGGCTCACACCAAGCCTATGGGGCCAGCTCCAACGACATCTCCAGGATGACGCAGCTCTGCACAGATATGGCAGTATTGATTGTCTACATCACCTCTGAAAAAATAAGGCTGAGGTAAATGTGTATATCTCTGCCCAGTTGGACTGAGTCTTCCTGCGTTCTAGAGATTTCTTCCCCATTTTTTATTATTTCGCCTCAAGTTGAAGGGTCTGTTTTAGGGCCAGCGTAATAACTACCATAACTTTGTCAGGATGACACATCAGTATGGTGCCAATCACAGTTATAGAGACCCTGGGACCACTTCATCACAGCAGCTTCACTCCAAGGCTCCTTTTAATCTTTCCTAATAAAATTTAAATGACAGTAGCTGTTCCAGTCATGAACCAAGAAAAGCCTCTCATATTATTTCCTCCCATTTTTTTTTCCAGTGTTGGGTTCTCCATTTTATAGTGACTAATTTATGTGAGCTGACATCTTCCTGAGCCGGCAACGTGTGTCTGAAACAAGAGGCTCTTCTGTTCAGTGACTCTCTCCTTAGCAGATAGGCTGTTTCCAGAGCGATGTGCAGATTTGTATAACTGGGCCAATGCCACCCTCCTAAGAATCCAGACAGAGTTTCCTGATTCCTCCAGGTCGTTTTGACCAGGAAAAATTACTGAGCTTCGAGGCGCATTTGCTGCCTCTTCTAACTGGCCATCGGGCAACTGGCGCACTGGTGGTGCTGTTACCAGCCTGCCTCTCAGCCCAGCACTAAGTGAGGACACCCAGCAGCTCCTCTCATGCTTCCACTTTTCTCCTTTCCCCAGAGGAAGACAGTAGAAGGAGAACTTTAAAAAGACAGCCCAACCATTTCCCTTTAACCACGAGCAGCATTCAATGACCTGTCCTGCCAGGAAGTGGGCCTTGCACTCAGAGGGCGAGGTAGGGCAGTTTGTCGGGGCTTTTTCATCCTGCAGGCTGCACCATCCCCAGACTTGGACTAACCTCTGAGGAAAAACTCTTTGGCAGTAAGAGTCAAGCCACAAAGGCCAGTCTCAGCCTTCCTGAATTGTGAGGGAGCTGTTTGAAAATCCTGTGGCTTAAACCTCACTCAGAGCTATTTCTAGCACTGAACACACCGGGACTGGAGCAATCATTTGGATCATGCCCATGTCTTTTTCGTATTTTTTAATTAACCTGCTGATTGCTGCTGTCTTGTATTGCTTTTCCTGTCTACTGAGAGCAACTGCTCATGGCTACATAAGTGGGAATGAATATTAATGGCTGATTTCCTGGTGGTGGCAAACCCCTTTGTGCTCCATCAAAACATGATGCAGCTTGGTTCAAACAGGTACTTTACTTCTGGGCTGTCCTCAGTCTGCCCCTAGTAGAAAGCTGGGGAATGACCAGGGTCATTGAGAGTCTGAGAGTCCAAGGGGAAGAGAATAGGTGTGGGCATGGAGGGATGTCAGTCTGGTGGGTGATGCTGCCCTTGTGGTTCCTGGTGCCTTTCCTCCCTTGGTTAATGTCTTCCTGCAGTGAGTCTGCACTGTTCTGGCACAGAGAAGACCTGCTCCAGCTACTGCACCAGCACAGACCTCCCCTTTGACCTCAGCACTTTCTCTCCTTTCTTTTAGCCATTGGCCAACTCACATGTGGAAGTTAAGGGCAGTGAATTGCAATCAAGGCATCTTCCACCTCCTTTCAGAATGCATGACAGGGAAGGCGATATCTGGGGCTTCGTTAATATTGAAGTGGTGAAGTGTCACCGGCTCTGTGGTACAAGCAGGCCTTGATTTACATGAGTATAACAGAGATCAGATTGAGGCCCTCAGACTTCCATGTCAAGGGCCTGCAGGGACATATTACATTTTCTTCCCTGCTGATGAAAATGAAGTCCTGGGGGAAATGAGTGGTTTCGTCTCATCTGAATTCTTTCTGGAGTAGCATTGCCTTCAGAAACTCTAACTGGCAGTCAGCGCCTTTCTTCTTGTCAGTCTCAGCTGGAAAGACAAGGAATGAATGGGCTGGGAACAACATTTCTGGCATCTCTCAGCCAACTGTGTTATCTCATTTAGCTACAAGAGGTGTTGTTACTGGGAACATCTGTTTGTCATGCCTAGGTGGAGAATGAGATAACATTTAGATGACACTGTGCATCAGAATCTCTTGCTTTTTAGGGCTGATCCCAAAAGGACCAGTTTGAAGGAGATGACATCTTTGGTTACATTTCCTGCCTTTATTAGATATTCAGTGTCCTTCCAGCAACCTACATTTTTCTGCATGACTGTTTGGTCCATACCCACTAGCATCACTGCCATCCCATGCTGATACCTTTTCAGCGTGCCTTGCTGGAGATCTGACTCTGTAAGAAGTCTGTGTGTTCTTGGGAGACTTCTGGCCAAAATGTGCCAACCTCGATACATGGATATTTCGGGGCATCATCAGTTCTTTTCCATTTTACTTGTGGTTGGCTCATTCAGAAAAGGCTGCCTAGAATGACATTTGCTTTTAGAAGCTGTGCTGGAAAGCAAAAAAAATCTGGTGGTCCTCACTGCATTCTGCTTCCTGTCCTTCCAAGACCTTTGGCTGTGGCAGCCAACAGCAGAGTGACCAAGATGGTTTCCTTTGGGTGGGGGGCTCATGCCTATCACTCCTGCACTAGCAACCACAGAAGATCCCTGTGTTCCTCTTCTCCAAGGTGTATGTTATACCTTCCACCTGCAAAGCTATAGATAATGTGGAACAGGTTATTGTCCCCTATTGAAAACATGAGCCTGAGCTCTGTCCCTGAAAAATAGGTGGTCTGGATAGGCTCCTTTCCTTCCCTGCACATCTGGCTTTCCTTGGAGATAAAATGTGTTCAAAAAACACATCTCAAGGGAGCTTTGCAGCCTGCTTCATTAGGAATTGGGAAATACGTTGTAGAGATTACTTCTAAGAGGCACAACGTACTTCAGTTTCCTTGAGAGCTGCTTCTCTCTGCCACTAAGTGTTCTTGCCCCACTCTAAATTACAAATCCTGTCCCCCCCCCCCACCTCTCCCCAAGGACAGCCTTGTTATCACCAAGGGAGAAACAAAGCAACATGCCTCATACTGATTTCTGGCAGCAGAGAGTCTGACTAGTTCAGGGACTGTTTGCAGGGTGGATAAGGACCTCACTTCTCATTTTCAAGGGACCAAATCCTTCTCAGCTGAATCTAATCCATTTGAAGATTTTACAAGTTGCCTAGAGCTTACTACAAACTAATGCCATCCAAGGACAATTTCTCTACTCTATTGCTTTTTGGTGGATCTCTGAAGAACATCACAAACAGTCAGTTCTGAAGCCTTGCAGACCCCTAGGAGGGGACCGAGGCCCAAAGAGTTACAATAACTTCAGCAGCAGCCTTTTCAACCCCCTTCTTTTCTCTTATTGCATTGTAAGCCCCGTGCCCCACTGCCTACCTCTTTTTAACATGTACAGGTTGGTTACAGCTTCTAGCAGAGAGCACCCAAAGTTCTGTTTATGGAGGCCTAGTGTATGAGTTATTACCTGCAAAGCTTGCAGTCAAGTAGTGGGTTATGGTACTAATTAAGGCAAATGTCATAGCAAGAGCATGCTGACGTTGTTGGAATTAATGGCCCAGAGCATTACTACTTAGCACACCTTCTGAAGTTAATGGAATCGTATTAATTGGGATCTTGGAGGGACTGAGGGACACGGAATACATCACTCCTCAGCAGCACCTCTGTTATTACATTAAGGCTGGAACAGCATCCAAGTTCCTCCTGCCTTCTGTACCCCTCTTGCACAGCCATTTCACAAATGGCTAGCTCTGATGAGGCGCGGGGGAAGGTTGTTTGGTCCTACGGTGGAAGGTGAGAAAGTCTGTTCTAGCTGTGGTTGCAGAGAATTGCTCTGCCTCCAGAAGCAAGCGCTGATACCTGCCAAACTGCTTCTGGCACAGTCCTGAAGGAACAAGGAGGTAGGTTAAAATATACCGTGTGCCTCCGGCCCTGGGTTTGATTCTGGAAATCCACTTCCCCTGCACTGAGCTTGTTCCAGTGAGCACAACACGGGGTATTGGTGCAAAACACAGTGTGAAAGCGTTAAAAGAAGTGTCTATCAGAGATACTGAGTCCTTTGGGGTAATTGTTAGCTGCTGTAGCACTGAGACCCATGCAATGGTAAGATCTAAAGCCCCCCTCCCCCCAAAAAATAAAATTAATTTTGTCATAGTGAAAAGCAGCTCATGGAAGGCATCTTCTTTCTTTGAAAAACAAAAACCAAACCAGAGAAAGTAGACGCTTTTCAATAGAAAACCCAAACTTAAAACTTTTAATACAATGCTTTGCACAGTTGGGGAGAAAGAAAAAACACATCAGTTTTCTGCTGAGAATTTTGATTCCAGACCAGAATGTTCTCATTTTCATCCAAATTTTCCACTTGGGGAAATAAATTTTAAGCAGCTCTCATACAAAGTAATTAACCATAGACAAAGAGTAGGTGATTTCAGAAGAATGGGAACACATACTATCTCTAGATAATGATATTAAATCCGTTATGCCCAGGGAATGGAAGTTATTATGATAGTGTGGAGTGGCTGTGCTATTTTATCTTTGTCCAGTTCAGATTTGAAAAAAAATACTTAGCTATAATATAACATTTTCTCTGTATTTAAAAGAGAACAATTGTTAATTCTCCTTCACAACATTACTGGGATGTAGGTTCATGATTACCACTGACTACATTTATAGACTTCCACATTATCTCCTGGGTTAACATGGGGAAGCATTAATTATTGTCTGAACTGATGAAGATTTGATGTCAGCTTAATCTCCCACCGCGTGGAGGTTGAAACAACAGCGCTGCTGAGCTGGTGCTGCCCACCTGGCAGCTCCGTGTTGTCCTCTCTTCCTGCTTCAGACACCTGGAGGCCTGACTGCTATATCCAGAAGTCGTGAAGTCTGGCACCGCTCTGCTAGGTGAGAGCTGAAGCACACGAGCCCGAATTCTGCTACAGACTTGCTGCGTGACATTGAGTGCATCTCTCAGCCTTGCCGCTGAGCCTGTGGTACAGCCACCTGTAGCTCGCTGCAAGGGACAGACAGGGTTTGCCAGCAGAAAGCCCCTGTGTTCAGGACAGTCTCTTTTGGGACTTCTTACCCTGACCTTTGTCTGCAGAACTGCTTTGCTCTCAAGCAAGCGCAAAGCGCTCCTTGCTGCTTAAATCTATCGCAGGTCTGTTTGAATTGAAAGATCCCTCTGTTCCTCAGCAGAGTGTGTTGTAAAACAGTCGGTGACATTTGTTAAATGGAGAACACATAGGGCAAGGACTCCATCAGCTCCGAGGAGACAGTGAGTAATGGTCTCTTAATGTCTGAGAGCTTTAAAGCTACTGTAATATTCTTCAAAGTCAAGATAGCGTGGCGGGGCTCTGCATTGCTACCCCATGTTCAGGGGCAGGCCATCGCCGAGTGTGTAGTCAGCCACCGTACTTCAGCAGCAGCTATGCAGAGGGGAAGGAATTAGTTGCTGTGCAACATACATCAGAGAAGAGACAGATATATTATTTACTTGCAAGCCTTCCTGTAGCACCCATCACTCAGCTGCTTACCCGCGCCTGCTAGACACTGCTCTGCGCTTCGAGCAGCGTCTGCTCTGCCCTCGTCCCGACACAAATCAATTCTCTGAGCCTCAGCACGTTTGGAAACGGGTGAAAGAGGCTGTCCAGAGCACACGCAGGACCTGCAAAGGTCCCTCTACCAGGCAGCATTACCACTTCTGCTGTTCTCGAAGCAGGACTGAGCTGATCGACCTCGTCTGCCACCGATGCACGAAGACGCATATTAACACTGCTTGAAACTTGGCTAACAACTATGTGGTAATGAACTGTGCATTTTTAGCTGCAGAGTCTGTGGGACAGATGGATGGAAGCAGAGTGATGATTTATGTCCTCAAACCTGTTATTTACAAGCAGTCATGTTCCTCATCTTCCCGTAGACAAATTGAAAGAGTTGTAAATTTGCCACATACGGTCCCCAGAGCTAATGCTTATGGGGAATGTAATTTAAAACATTCATTTGTCCTGGAAAATTGAGCCTGAACAGTATTGCCATGGAAATCGGCACAAAAACTGAAAATAGGTGGACACACTCTGCGCAGTCTTTACTCTAATGAATGCACTGTCCGTACAGGCGCAACAGAAGGAGCAGGAAGGAAATGAGGTCTCCAGAGTGGCAGTTCATCCTATTAATCCCTAGCACTAGTGACTAGTTAAGTATTAATTAAAGGCTAACTGTGGTTCAGGAAAAATGAACCAGCTACCAAATAGACATGACGACACTGGGCATTTATTGCCTCACTGGTCATATAGACCTGAAAGTGCCCTTCCAGCTTTTAGGAAGCACAGCACTGCTGACGTTTTAGAGCTGATCTTGAAAACAACCCTGCCTTGTTTCTAAGGAAAAGCCTTGCCTGTGTGTACGTGGGAATACAGGCGTTACCTGAGATAAGGCACAAAGTGAGTGGTAAACTAGGCCTCAGGATATCTGCACTTCTTCCTTGCTGGACACCTTCATGAGGGCTGAGTGGTACAGTAGGGCTCTCCCCACACAAATGCATTTGTAAGAGCAGAGACTGGTGAGGGACTCTTCCTTTGAAAATAATCTGGTATTTTAGTATCATCTAGTATCATTTAGCCCGGTACCCGTGGTTTACAACCCAGAAAGCTGAGTTTAAGGAAGAGGTGAAATCACAGCCATTTGCTGTACTATGTCTTACTGCCCTGCAAATCTGCTGTCAGACTGGAAAATGGATTTTTGAGATCTGATGTGGAAGCCAGTACATCTAGTTAAATGGACTGGATTCTTTTTTAACTCCTGTAATTGCTCTGGCTTGAGTGGAGTTCTTATGGATCTAAAGAAGGAATTGTCAGTTGTTCCGTGGGCTTCCTATGTGAAGGAAGAGGCCAAGCCTCTGTAACAGGTTTGTGCCTCAGTTTCTCCTCTCCCACATTTACAGCCTTGTTTCCTGCTCTGAGTGGAAAGAATGGTGAATCCCCAGGGTCTACTCTCCCCATGGGCAGAGCTAATGGCAGATTCCTCGGAGTCATGACCAGAGGCTAAGGCACAGTCCTTCTTGCTATCCTGCTGTAAGGCTGCCACACACATCCAAAATGCATCCTTTTTTTCTGCTTAGATGTTATGAATTAGGGGAAAAGACTTTACCCATTTGTCCAGGACTACCTCGAGGTAATGGTATGTGCAGATTGCCAATTCCTCCATGCTCTGGATCTGCCTTTCTTTCTGTTTGTGCTTGGATCAGCCATACCTTGGAGCTCTGAAGTGCCCAATGAAATGGGGCTTCATGGGGTCACAGCACCAGGCTCACAGCCCTGGAGCTGGCATGGCACCTGCTTGCCTGGCTGCTTCCCTGATCCAACTTGGGTATTTCAGTGCTGTGCTAATACAGTAGGAATGCTTTCTAACTCTAATCAAAATATGTCTTCCGTTGTGCTCCTTTGAGAGTACTGCTGGATGTTCTCAGATTCCCTCCTTATACCTGATGCTCTCTGGCTGTTACCTTCATTTCCCACACAGCTGCTAGGTGTGTTTTCTCCTTTAAGCAGGTGTTTCATGTATCTGGAGATGGTGAATGCCCTATATTTTCCCAAACCATTTCTATTACTATCTGTGCATTACCTAGCCCTCTCCCTTCCAGAGATATAACCCCTGTCACAGCACTGGGTCCCTCCTTTCCCTGCAAAGAGGCAGGAGGAAAAAAAATTGCTTCATAAATCCCCCCATTTCATCACTTGCTGACTCCAGTTCCCCCCTATGATTTTTACTGGAGTAATTGTCTTGTTTACTTTCTGTCTGCTGCAGATTTGTCCACAGTGCACTGTGCTTTCTGGGAACCTCTCTGTAAGTCTGATACTCAATATCTCTTTCTGGTTCCTTAATAATCTTCCTAACTCACTTCTCCTTGTTTTTATAGGTCTTCTAGTTCCCTTGCTGGGTAGTTCATATCTTTAATACAATTCTTTTTATTGCTTGTACTCCTCTTTACCTTCTGGCCTCTAATGCCTTGGGTTTTGCTCTCAGTCTAGACTCCAGTAATTAACACTGAGCTCTCAGCAGGTGAAACAGTAATTTTACAGAGTTGCCCATGGACATGTGCATGTGAGAGGGCATCCAGGGGCAGAGCCCTGGTTTCTCTGCTCCTCAAACTGTCTCTGCCACTGATGCTCCAAAGGCTCCTCTTACACAATGCCAGACAAGCTTTCCTTTTCCGTGGCCTATTGTTATTTTAGGCACTAACTTTGTCTCTTATCAGGCTTGTTTGGCATTCACTACAGTGAAGCTGGGCGTGCGGGTGTTTCCCACCTGCAGACAGGAAAGATGCCTCACTGGAAGTACTAGAAGGCTGTTCTCTCTCTCGTTAGTGGGCTTCCAGCTTCAGAGGGTCCAATGCCAGTTCAGTGGAAGCAGAGCGATGGCTTTGTCTGTGGGCTCTAAAGCATGTGAAAATTAGCACAGGTCTCTCTACATTATCCCTTTTCCAACCTTAAATGTGTGTGTTAAACAAACAAACAAACAAAAAAAAACCCAAACAACAACACAGAAGCTATGCCAGTATTGCACTAACGACATGAAGAATCCATGGAAATTTAATGCTGATGGAAGTGGATAGCAGAGGATATTAGGATGTTCTGCAGATCAGCCTCTCCAAAGCAAGCCTGAATCCGTGTGGTTCTGCTTCATGGACCTCTTTGTATCTGGTGTCACTACTTGTATGTGCCAGCCTGGTGTTGGGCAGCTGTCACTAATCCCTGGTTGGATAAGCATGTGAAGTATGATAATGTATGCGTACAATTTCTTTTCCTCCAGTACCAGGAACAAATCTGAGCAGGATTTCATCCCACATCCCAGTCTGCAGCCCGTGCCTGTTTCAGATCTGCTGCAGCCACTCCCTGTGAACCACAGCCCGGCTGTGCTGGCCCACAGCCTGGGGGCTGCTCCGTGCCACGTGGCTTGGGGACGCCACAAAGACCCTCATCCAGTTCAGCATCACTCCCACTGCTGTCTGCAGGTGCCTCACACCAAGCTGTGCTAAACGGAGAATAAAAACCACAGATAATTTTCTCCAAATCCCAGGCAGAGAACTTGTCCTCTGATCAATACATTGGCTTACCTCCACGTAAATATTTCTACATGCAATGCAGAAATTCTTCATCCGGACACAGGGCTGCTAACAGGAAGGGAACATCTCCACAAGCAACTTGTTAACTGAGTGAAAATAAAAGTCCTTTCTCCTTCACATTGCTGAGCTGAAATAAAGTGCTTTTCTTGTCTCTGATCTGTCACCTAACTTCCTGTCTTGCTTTTCTGTCTGCTTCAATAATGATGCTAGCAGGATATCTTTCCGTTGAGGACTCAAGAAAGACCAGATAGCTGAAATACTGTAAGGTTATTCAGAAGGGCAAAGATCTTGAGGAGCAATTATGTCTCTCTCTCTCTCTCTTTTATTTTTTATTTATTTATTTATTTATTGTTATTATTATTATTATTATTTTTAATGCCAAGAAAGCTGTGCCAATATGACTACATCTTCCTGGTGCTCAGAAGTTACAGATGTGTTCTTCAGGCCCTGTAAGTGCTGGCATGTACACAGCACATCTTGTGCCTAGTATTGCTCTGATCTGTTGCTTGAATTTTGGAGCACCAAAGCTTGCATGGAAGTGGAGGGGACTCAGACCAAGTAAGACACAGAGCTGTGCTACTGCAGTAGTTACATTTCTGGCATAACACAAGAGAGAGCGAGGGCTTTTGCTTTGAGAGGAGAACCCACTGAGAACTCTTGGGATTTTTTAATTTCAAAACCAAAGCATGGTAAGTAAACCTGATTTCTTTTTTCCTGGGTGCCATTACAAAAATTAATAGGTGTAGGTAAGAACACATGGTGGAATAAAGCATTAGAGACACTGTTTCATGAGATGTTAGAAGCAAGCAAAATTAATTTTGGTTGACTGGGAGGTAAATGCTTCCCAAGGCCTCAGGGACACATTTTGGATTGCTAGAATATGAAATGCATACTCCTGTCTTGGTGTGTGTGTGGTGGTGTTATTTGCTTTGCTTAATTATTTATCTGCGTATTTATTTATCTGTGCATGTATTTATTTAGTTATTTTGCCTTTCTGGAAGAGACAAAGCCAGAGGTGGGGAGTGTTCTGAGTAGTTCCCATGCCTGTGTTTCAGCAGGGCTTTGGCACACAGCCTCCGGATTTGGCTGGGGCAGGAGTCATTTCCCCTGCCTGCAAGCCACCCAAATGTATACTGAGCAAACTTCATCTTCTGGATGGTTGAGAAGTCAGAGGTGTTGCACGGCTGTGATCACACTTGCACAGATATTTAGTGGGAGTTACCTGATTGCTTCCATTCTTCCAGACTCTGGGAATTCTTGTATTCTGTAGACAACACCTTGAGGGCAACTGGGGATAGGTATGAATGCCATCCATTGCAAGGAGCTGAGAATACCTGCTCATTAGTACTGGAGAAAAAATATTTCCCAGTTCGGGCATTTGGAGAATAAAATGGTATGATAAAATCCCAACATTCTGATTTCCCTGTTGGTTTTCATCTTCTGATATGAAATATGTTCTGACGTCAGTCATGAGAGCTGCTGGCTGTGGAGTTAATGCTGCCTGGTGCCTCGGAGCAGAGCACATCAGCGTACCTGGACAGCCTCTGCTTTGAGGATTTGTGGGGATATTGGCTGTACCTGTGGTGTGCTCTGGGAGGCAAAGCAAGACAGGCATCACAGGGAGACAATGCTTTTTGGAAGCATTATTTTCTTTATTTCATTCTCTCTTTCAAAATCATCCTTATTGTCTTCCATTCCCAATTGCTCAGCAGTTTCAGAACAGTTAATTAAAAGGTCATATTCATCTATGGCTGGTGACCTAGATAGCTTCTGTTTCCAGTATCGAGACAAGCTAAAATTCCCTAGTGAGGCTAAATGGGGAAAGTATTAGACCAAATTGGGTAAATGCAGTTTCTGTGGAATGCAGGGAGAAGGAAAGCATATGTAGAAATCACATCTCCTGACAAGACTGCTCAGGCAAGACATTAGTCACAGGCTGGGAGTCAAATGGCTTCCTGAATAGCACCGGGGTAGAGCAGCTATCATCAAATGACACTTTGCAATATGACACTTTGGGGCAAATTGCTTAATGCATATGCATTTCAGCTTAACTCTCTGTGAAATAAGGACAACACAGTGTTCAGTCGTCCTGAAAAGTAAATATGTGAGGAAGGTAATAAGTTCAGTAGACATTCACGTCATGGAATGATACATCAAGGCATGCTGTGCACTGAAGCTTATGCACAGCTACCAGTTCATGACAAACATGCCATTTCATACTGGGATATCAGGAAGCATCTACTTATTCATCCTGGACGGGTTTCCTCAGTGTCCTCAACTGGAGGTATGGTCCCATTTGTGAGAAGTGCTCCTACTCTCTGATACATTTCAATGAGATTTCTGTACTCTGGCCACTCCAAACTTTCTGTACTTCTGACCACTCTGAATGTCATATGCGCACTTGTCCATGCATGCTCTCGTGCATACGTGGTGGAAAGCTAAATAAGCTATGTTATGTTACCCCTTAAATGTAAGGTTATTGAAATGTGAACTCCACAGTTAAAGTTGTAAAGCCAATTTCACTCATATAGTAATGTTCCCTCTATTTAATAAGGCAATTCGTTGATCTGCAGCAGCAAATTATACTTTTTGAGCATTTAAGTAATAGTTCCATTTGGCTTCCAGTTTATGAGGCAATTTAATATTTCCCTGGGCTCACTAGTGCTGACTGTACAGATCTTCTGGTGTTGGGCATTTATTCAGCATAGAAGCTTAAACAAAGTTATTGCTATTTTATGCACAGTATGGGAACAACATTTCCTTTTAGAAATCTTCGCTTTGCCCAGCTACCAGCAGCACCATTGGAATATGCCCAATTCAGGAAAAAAAAAAAAAAAAAAAAAGAATCCCAGAAGAATGGATTCAACCAAGTGAGCTGCATTAAAGTAAGCCAACATCAGGAAAAGGCCATGGTGCCAGGTTTCTAAAGCTGGCCTGACCTTCTCATCTCTTCAAAGGCAGCAAAGGAACCAATGCCTCCCCTGAATAATGAGGAAAACTCAAACATAGGAATTGAGTGCCTTAAAGAAAACTACTGAGTGCCTTACGTAAACTATTGAGTGCCAGAATAAATATTAACAAGAACTTATTTATTGAGCCCCAGATGAAGAAAATATATTTCTGACCCTTAAGCTGTTTACCATTTTTGTCAGCTTGTGTAATTAAAGATATTGCTGCTCTCTACAAACATTCCCTTATCTGTATCCTTAGACCATGGCCATCAAGACCGTCACTGCTGGAGTCCTTGCAGTGCTGGCACTACAAGTCCCCTGGCCCCATCTTTTGGCAACCATGGTCGTGCTGAAATCTACCAGGACACTGGAGCAGATTCCTGGTAGATAGAAGGATAACATAACATAACATAATATTATGTGTTCCACATTTTTTTTTCCCCTTTTCTCCAGCTAGAAGCCTGCCCCAGCATGGAAACATACATATGGTTATTCTGCAACATTTCAGAACATTTTTGAGAAATTTCCTTTAGGTGGCAGCAGGAGTACAAGAATATTCAACCTCTGATACTCTGGGCTGCTCTGGTTTGTGGAGTGGCTGTGTGCTGACCATAAAGGCAGTTTTACAAGCCTTTCACAGCCTCTTACACCTTGTTTTTTCCATCTTCATTATTAGAGCACCTTGCTGATGAGCAGAAGTCATGAATCAAGACCGCGTCACCTGTCCAGCCAGTCCTTTGGGTCTCTACACGTAACTGCTATGCGGGAACTATCTGGACACTTAACAGAATATGGAAATGATGCAGTCCCTGCCCAGGGGACCTCAGTCTGGACTTATCACATAACATTGCGATGCAGTGTGAAAGGCAAGGAGATGGGGAGGACAACGGTCAAGATCACAGCGTTGCTGTTCGCCTGTTTTACAAGTCGAAGCAAAACTATTAATAGTCTAAATAAAATTGCAGTAGAGCTGCTAAACTTTGCAGAATTCCCTGTCTCTGAGCTGGTCTTACTGCTTGCTTATCTTCTGTGAAACAAAAGGGTATTTCTCTATTCCTCTCTCATCTTCAGACTCTTTCTTCCTTCAAGTCTTGTTTGCATTTCCCAGATGATGTGTCCATCACATTTCCTAGAAGTACTTTGAAGCTTATGGTCTTATTGAAAGACAAAGAAACCTACAAAGCCCTTTCCCTTTGGAAACTGGTATGCCTAAGGGTCTCTTGGGAAGGGGAAAGGGGATCTGGAAGCATTTGCCATCCAAGCTTTACAGCGTGCTGTTCAGGAACTTCTATCCAGGTGGAAATGAGCCAGTAGCTCCCAGTACTTCTGAGGGAGACCTGTCTCAGACCAGGCTGGCCTTGGGCTCATGGGAGGCAAGGCAAGGGTTGATCCACAGCTGTCATCTCTCCCTTATCATTAAGTAAGTGACTGACGTGGGGTCTAGCTGGGCTCCCACGGTCTGTGGCCTCATATGCTGCCCTATAAGAGCCTGCTCTGCTTCAGACCCTTCTGCTTTCTGGACTTGCTGGCCTCTGATTCCTCATTTCTCAGTGCTGCTTGAGAGAAGGAATTATGATTTTTCTGTGTGTTGGGCTCCTGTCTCCTCAAAAGGGCCTTGGAGGGGCCTCAACTATTGAAAAAAACAAAACAAAAAACAACAACAACAACAAACAAGCAGATGCACCTGATCTATATGTTTGCAGAGACTCGCTGAAGCTGCTGGCTTAGCGGGATAGGTCCTAGCATCCTGGCTTTCTCTGTCATGCTCAAACCTCCTTCCATTCATCCTGTCAATGAACAACTACCATTGCCTCACACCCTCCTGGAGTCTGGCCATTTATCCAGCTTTTATGGTGAGTAAATAATATGCTCAGTTATACGTCTGGAAATAAGGTTCTGTACAAATTCCTCAGGCAATCAATATACAGAGTCGTTTTATGTTAGAAATAGCTTGTTCCAAATGGCTGTATATATCTTTATTATACTGTAAATTCACACACTGTCACTGGAAGCCACATATGCCTTATTACCCAGCCTTGGTTGCAGAGCAAACTCCTTCTCCCCTTCCCTTTCCAAGATCCTTTCTTTCTTCTCCTGTCCCTTTGGCTCAAGGCTTAGGAGTTAATCGGCCTCTCCATTGCACTGCAAAATCTTCTTCTTCCCTTCCTAGTTTTGTTCTACCCCATATGACCCCACTTTGCAGCACTCTCCCAGAAGAGAAAAAAAGAGGCTTCAAATGCTTATGCCATGTAGCCTTTCTACTTTAGCTGTGTTTTCTCTGTCAAAAGTTGCTTTTATGTCAAAAGTATTGAGAGCTGCCAGCCAGCATGGGCCTCATTCTGTTGGGTACTGTACCCAGTGCACAGGATGGCTTTAGCCTCAAATTACCAACAGTTTTACTAGAGGTCACCTGCATCCCCTCATCAAGGTCTCTCCAGGTCTGGGGACCCATCTGAGAGGTTTGTGAAAGTTATGGGACCTGTGTTTTTGGATAAAGTGTCATAGAGTACAAACTGCATTGGCACCGTGGATAGGGATGGGGGAGATGGGTGGTTACTGCCCCTAAGCTGGGCTGGCTGCTTCTCTGTCCTGTGCTTTGTCTAGAAAATCACTGACAGTGGAGGAGGTTTGGGTAGCTGTTTGTCTTCTCAGTGAGGAAAATATAAAAAATAGGTGAGAGGCAGAGCGTGGTGATATTTGGAGATGAAGAATGAAAGCCCCGGAACAGGTGACCCCTTAGAAATACTCCCGCTTCCTGAGATGGGGAAATGAAAACTATTTGCAGGGTTAAGGGTATGGGCATTGGAAACAGCAAAATAATTAATAATAGCTTGAAAAACAGGCTGGGAGCATGGCTATGCCCTGAGAACAGCATTGGCTTGGTCAGCGTGTCTCACTGTACACCAGCTCAGAAAGGGTCCCACTTTCAGCCTACAAATTACCGATGAATGGGCTGGAACAGGGACTATGGGGCCGGGATCAAGAAGTTTCTCTTCATCCAGTGAGAGCTCCCCTTGGAATAGGCGTATTTCTCTCAACTCTGCTTAGCACAGAGGTGCCCACATCTTCAGCTGTGGAGATACCAAGCCGTGACCTTGGGCCAGGCCTCTCAGGGTGGACATTGCTGCCAGCCCCCCAGTCTGACAGAGCGGGGTAAGTGACATTGCTCAGCATGGTTATGTGACATGCCTGGGGAGGCTGCCAGTAATAAAACACAGCCAGGACAACCAACTGCAACCCCCAGGAACAAGGCGTACATTTTGTGAACATCACTTCCTTGTGCTGGGCAAGGGAGTGAAACCCCACCACAACCCCCTGAGGGCTGGCACTGCTTGTGTGGGGAGGCCGAGCTCGGCTGGAAAAGCCGATGTATAATCCTGCAAAATGAAGTCACTGCTGGGGCAACGGGCAGTTCCTCTGCTGGTGCAAATCAGCGTGAGCCAATCGATTTCAGGGCCGGCCTTGGTATTGAGGATGTCGCAAAAAGTTCCTTCGAAGGAGTCTTTAGAGAACTGTTTTCCCTTTAGTCTCCTGGTAACTTGCCTGTGGTAATACATCTGCAGCATGCTATCAGCGTGGAACTTACTCAGAAGAAAAAGAGAGGAGGAGAAAGACTGCTGTTCATCTTATTGACTGCTTATTCACTTCTTTAAAAGTAATTAGGAGTTTAATCAGACTTTCTATGGATTTTTGGGAGAATCTGTAATTAAAATCTGCACAGTCCCCTTATATTATATACTCAACTTTCTCTCAGAGCTGCTCAAATATCTTTAATATTCTCACTTCACCTAATGGAAACTGTCAAGTACCCCAACATAAAGAGGAACAGCTAAGGGAACTGCTGCAACAGGCTGCCAAACCGCAGCCCCCAGCAGGTTTTTTGTTGTTGGGAAAGGTCTGATCGTCGATAACAGCCCAGGCTGTAGGTTAACAGGCCTGATTGACTCCGAGCTGCTTTTTCTCTAATGAATAGAGATGTTTCTTTTCATCAGCGTTAAGAGTGCAGCGTATGGAGAGGGGGAAGGGAAGGAGGAGAAAAAAAAAAAGCCCTCTCACTGTGTAGGGATGGAGCCAGTCTCTTGATAAGCTTTCAATTAAGAGCAGATTAAAATTAGGTTTATCTTCTCCTGAAAATGGCAATGACGTTAATATAATAATACAATGTAATAACTTAATAGCCCGGTTGGAAGTGACTCATCTGCAGTGGAAAGATCACAGTCCTGCCACCTCCTTCTGTGGAGGTTTGGTCTGCCCATCCCCATGGCTGTGGGCACCCTCAGCCTGGATGTCTCGGCTCCCTGCCTGGTCCTGGGGGCGGCCACCCCGCTGCCTCGGGGCGTCGGGAGGAGAGAGCTGGGCTGACTGTGGGGACAGGAGGGTGGCCCCAAGGGACAGGGACAACCTGAGCTGTAGCTACAGGAGGGGATTTTGTTCCTGCAAACTGCCCCCAAAGTACCTGTCCCCTCAACTCCATAGGGCCCAAGGCTTTCAGGGGTGTCTGGAGAGTTGATGCCTGGCCAGCTGGTTGGGAGGTGTACCTTGAAGCTTTGCATTCCCAGGCCATCGCTCCAGATTTGCTCCACACCAATTCCACCTTGGCTCCAGGGTGCTTCCCCCCTGCCTTGCTGTGTGCCACTGGCTTTTCCCTGTTTCCAAACCCAGCTCGGTCCTGGAGGAATGCTTCTCCCGCATGGTGCTCAGAGGCATAAGCAGAGCCCGTAGTTCTAGCTACTGTATGAGTGCACGGCTCCTATCCCCAAACAGTTTGGTGGTGGTAGGGAGACTGACAAGGAGCATTGGTGGTGCAAAAATGTGTGATGGATCTGTGCAGAAAACAAACTACTGAGGCTCAGCAGAGTCCTGCAACACCTGGACCTTGCTGCTTGCTCTGTCCCATTACTCTGCCAGGAAAAGCTCTTTGGCAGAGCTTTGAGGTGTAACAGCTGGCGCCTGGCATTGCTTGGAAAAGATGCAGGAACAAAGCGCCCACGCTGGTTGTTCCCCACTTCTCAGTCCAGACCATCACATGCATTCAGAACTATGAAATCTGCTGGCCTCAGTGGTATTTTATCCATCCCCTCTGTTCAGGTAAAGCAAATAGATTTCCTCTGCCACAGAAGTGTGTTAGTGAAAGTTGCCCTGTGCAGTGTTTACTGCCCTGAGCTCAGCTGTTGACCCCTGCAATTAACCCAAACTGTCACCCAGCAAGAGTCTGATTGAACTGGTGGTGTGGGAGACTGCAGCCACTCATTCATCTGATGCCTGGATGAGGCTGGATGATCTCAGACATGCCCTTTGGTTTCAGGGACAAAGCTGGTAAATCTGCTCCTGCAGTCCCAACAAGGTAGCATTTTCTTGCACATTCTGAAAAGAGATTACATCAATTTATTTATGTCTGGGAAAAACACATCAGAAATACTCCTAAATTTTTTAAATAAACCCCTACTTGAAATCATAGCAATCCATTCTGCTCCTAATAGTGCTTTAAAAGCAGGATGTGTGTCTGGTTTCCAGATGCTGGAACCTGTAATCTCACTGCATATTTCAGCCTGCTCCTGCAACAGGCTCCAAGTTCCCTGTTCATAAAGCTGTGAGGTTTTATATAAAAACCCTGCGAGGGCTATCAGCATCTCAAGGGCTTGATTACCAGAGCAAAACCTTTATAGGTACCTCTTCTATTAAGGGCCCAGTAGCTGGAATCACCCGTAATGTTTGCCAGCTGTTTGATACCACTGCAGAATGCACTGGAAAATTTTACAATTAAGACCAATCTGTTACATTTCTTGCTGGTCAGTGCTCTGTTGTGAGATGAGAAAAAATGCTTACTGCTATCTCGGAGGGCCATTCATATTTGCTGTTCTCTGTGCACCCTATGGTATGGCTGATTTCTCCCCATCCTTGGAAGAAGTGCCTGGTGCATGATACTAAGACCATACCAGGTACTTAGCTCCACCAGGAAGCTGAGATGATCAGCTCCAGAGTGAGAGACAGGAGGGAGATTCCAATTTGTGATTTGTGGTATCTTTAGCTGCTTCTTGATTGGGCTCTGCCAGTGGCTCTCTGAATTGAGGAGATCTGATTTAGCTGTGAGTGATTCGCTTGTCTTGTTCTGTGGGCTGATCAACACTACAGACTGTAAATCATGATGGGGAAAGGTGTTCGTCTCTGAGCCCTGCATGGTGTTTTATGAAGAAGAGTAAAAAAAAGCTTCTGTCCTCTTGGCATGATGGCTGCTCTCATGGTCCAGAACCTGGGTATTGAGTTTTACACATAAGATATAACTGGATTAAATGGGTTGTCTTCTTGGACAGAGCACTCAAGGCCTCTAAAAGATCAAGTGTAATGACATAGTAATTTTCAGCTGAGAATTTCAGAGTACTTGAATGAGTTACTGTGCTTTCGTGTGCTGGCCACTCTATTATGTGCTGGAGATTTCCTGTGCTTCAGCATGTCAGTGGCTTTCTTGTGCCCTTGCATTTATTTAGCTGAAAACAATGAATTAAAGCAGCTTTCCAGTAAGACGAACACTTACCTGTTCTCAAACACAAAACCCTTCAGAGAAGTATTTACTTTGACCTCTAATCTGGGTTTAGCCCTTTACCTTTTGGTAAAGCCACCACTTGCTGTGACGGACTGTGGGATGGGGCTGGTCAGTCCAGTTCAGGTGCAGGGTGGTAGAAAGAAAGTGAAAAACAAACAGAAGCAAGTGAGGTAACAAGGAAATATCAGCCTGGGAAAAAAATAAAATAAAAAAAATAAAAAGATTTCTTGCCCCCATCATTATGGGCTGTGGTTTTTCCATCTGTAAAAGGAGTGTGTAGGACTCCCTTGGTCTTAAAACTCTAGCTTTAATTCAGCAATGCTGCTAACGTGTGAAGTCTTCCAATGGAGAGTGACAGCATGGCAATGATAGGACAATGCCTCTAACACAGTCCCTCTTGGCTTTCTCTTTTGCACTCTTGAATGTGTGGCTGGGGAATTAGAGTGGGAAAAGAAAGGTCTTGAAAGCAATTAAATTGGGAATTGGTTAGGTTCCATGTAATAGCCATGGGAAAGAGAAAGAGGGGGAAATGGAGAAGTACCATGTAGCATGAATTAAGGAAGGCAATAAACTGAGGGGTTGGAAGTGACCCAACCATAACAAAACTGCTGAGCCAGGGGGTCTGAGGTGGAAAGGGCATTGCATGAACTGCGTGAATCAGTGGCATCAGCTGAGGCAGCAGGAGTCCATCTGTCCATCCTTCACTGGTCATGGGGCTAAGTTCTTACTCTGCTCTGGTTTGATTTTGAAGGTCCCTTGGTGCTCATCTGGGACCTGGAAAAAGCATCCCCAGCTTTGTGTGAGGTGATACCTGCAAGGTTGCTTTTCATTTTTTTTTTTTTTTTTTACTGGTGGTGACCTTGTTTTTCTATAGAGCAAGTCCTCGTGGCTTCTTTGCAAAAGGAGGGCAGCCATAGGACTCTGGTCATCCCTGGGCTTATGTTGGACCTCATTTGTGCTCCCAAGTCTGTCCCTGCAGTGGGTGCGCACCTGTTGGAGGGGCTGCCTGTGTCAGGAGGGGACGAGGAGGCTTTGTGGCTGATATTCAGGCCTAAACTTTGCAGCCCCTGTAGTAGCTTGAACAGTTTTCTCCCTCAATTGTTTGAGGATATTGAAGGCAGCAGTTTCTCATTTGGATTTACTCTGCTTTCAGGTACTGGTGTGGCCCATCACCCACGCCCCATGGCAGTAGGATGGGTGAGTGCCTGCTCAGCCATATTTCCCCTAGATAGCCACCAGCAGAACAACAGTATGGGTTTGTCAATGCTGGCAGGGAAAAAGAAAAATCCACATGGGATACTTTGCAATGGGAGCCTGATTTTTATTGTTGCAATGATATGGATTGTTTTGTTTGAGATTTGACCTGCATTATTTTGGCCTGTTTTTGAAGCACTTGTTTTTTAATATTTTTTTCCATTGACTGACACAGGAGGCTACTTGTAAAATTATAAGAGAGAAACTTCAATGTTGCACTCTGCAGAAAAATGAGACATTCATGTTATGCATCACAAATGCGGAAACTTAGCCTTTGACAGCAAGAACAAGCTCAGCTGATTGTGGGTATTTCTGAGAATGCTTTTGAGCTTTGCCCCCTTACAACAGCGTAGCCAGGACTGGGTTTCCTGCATGCATGTGTGAAACCTCCTTGTCTTTTTTTCCTGAGCAGCCAGGGCTAGCCAGCACTGATAATCATGCTTACTGCTGTTGGGGAATAAAGGTAGTTGCCCTTCTGGCAGCGATGAAGGTGTGATTTGTAAATAGCGATCTGGGAGCAGTTCCATGGCTGCAGATACAGCGCAGGTCTGACAGAAGCACAGCAGAGCTGGGTTATGTACATGTTGGTGTGAGGGAGCACAAGAGCTCCATCAGAACACAGGCTGTGCTTGCCAGAGAGACCACCCTGGATGAGACCCTGCAGAAAGCCGGCACCTTGCAAAATGCTCATGGACCATGATTCCCAGCCCTGGTTGTTGAGGGGAATTCTCCAGATATATGGGATTTCAGTGAAAGGCTCCAGGCTGCTTCTTCCTAAGGCATTATGGAACAACATGCCAAAGAGCTTCATTCAGCATGTTTCAAACATGCAATGTGTTTAAGAAAAGTGTCTTACACTGGTCATGTTGTAGATACTGAGATGGCTACTGCAGCCTGTTACTTGTGTCCTAGCTCTTTTCCTCTGAATGGATGTCATTGATTGTGGCACAAAATGTTGCTCTTGCTCTTTCAAAGGATCTTCATTCACCTGGCAGGTTTTTTTTTTTTTTTTTTTTTTTTTTTTTTTTTTTTTTTTTTTTTTTGTTTTTTTTTTTTTTTTTTCCTCTAGAAGAGGGAGGAAGATCCACCAGGATCCTTCCCTTTTCCCCCTTGCCATGGTGAGGACCGGCTCAGAGCCCGTGTCTTGTTCTGTGTCTGTCACCTCAGAGGTCGGGGAGCTGCTGGAACAGGCTGGGAACAGGCCGTGCTGGTGCCAGTGGCTTGACACAAAAAGGCATTCATAAAGAACCAAGCTATGAAACACCCTGAGCAAAAAAAAGTGTCAGCAGCTTGAATTGGGGTCAGTTGTGCCATGGAGAGAAGTGGGCTGGGCTGGGGGAACCAGGGAGCAACCTCCACCTCTGCCTGGCTGGGGGAAGGGTCTCCAAGGCCATCCGGCTCCCACTGATCATCTCTGGAAAACTGGGCTCTGGCAGGAGGCCATAACCTTGCTGCAGAGCAGTGTCTGGACACCCTGGTCTTCTTCAGGCATCATGTGGGTATTCAGAAAAGCATCCTCCTAGTCACAGAGCTTGGCTTTTTGAGGCTGCTGTAGGGAAACAGATGCTGCTCATGGACCAGCAGTTGATGCAGCCTCCTGACTGCCTGTGATGCCCTGAGCAGCCTTGGACAAGTTGCTACTTTGGTCTGTGCCTCAGTTTCCCCATTTTATAACAACACTGGTCTACAGAGGGGAAGGAGTGAGGTGAGGAAAGATATCTGTGTAATTATGTCTGTCTCTGCCTGGCAGGCTGCCATTTCCAGAGTGGAAGGCAGTTGGTTTGGAGACTAAAGCACAAGGATCCTTTCCTTTGCCATTAAACTCTGCTCAGCCATATGATGACACCACTTCATGCCATTTCCTTAAAACAAAATGACAGATCCAACCAGGGCCAAGAAGCAACAAGCTTAGCTTCGTACCAGCCAGTGTGTGGTCCCCATATGACGGTGTCATGCCTCTGGTTAAAGGAATCTCATTGAGCCATAAGGACCCACACAGCAAGACATGTGAAACATCAGCCTTTTCACTGGCTGTACTTGTTTCACAAACCAGCTTTGAGGGAAGAAGTTAAGATTTTTAAGGCTGTACAGAGTGGGAGCAAAGCCTGCTCCTGCCTAGCAGGTATTTAAGAGCAGCTGAGCTGCTAAAGGACTTTGTCAGCAGAGTCCCTCTGCAGTACAAGGGGTTGAGGCACCAGTGCTACCTGCTCTGAAGGCACAAGCTGCAGCCCTGAGGACAAGTGGGATGTAGTGTTGCTGTTCTCCATGCTGGAATGGTTAGCGAGTGTGCAGATACCAGCTGGATGTGTGTTCAGGGTTATTACAAGTGCAATCCCCAGATGTCTCCTGAAACCCTGTGGCTGCTTTGCAGTGAATGAAAGAGGAGAGCAGGGGCCCGTATGCTATTTCATGGGTCAAAGTGGGGAGAACAAATTAAAGTGCCTATTTCAGTGCTGTCAGACATCTGTGCTCTTCTCAGGGCAGCTCCTGAGAAGTTACCTACCCATGCCTGATGGAGGGGAGAGCACCTGGCTAACAGCAGCTGATACCCCAGAAATAGATGGGCTGCCTAATGCTAAGGAAATCTTTGGCTGACCGCTTCGCAAAAACCACTAGGCAAATGTGAGCTCCAAACCTCCCCACTAAGTAGTACCTTCAAGGCACTGTCGTGTGCCAGGTCAGGAGGGGCTGTGACTTTTGGATCAGGGCTTTTTAGGACTTAGCAGCAGAGGGTGTCAAGTGTCCGGCAGGATCTGTTCCACCAGTGGTTTTTACTCTGAATTACCCTCAGCAGAGTGAACCCAAGGAACTGGCTTGCAGGAATACTGGTCAACTGCTTCCCCATGAAGGCAGGCAGCTATTCAAATAACTTGTAGTGTTTTTTTAAGTGGTACAAACATAATATGTATATCATGATATTGTTAAACCTTGGGGTACTCTGGAAATACCTGGCATCCTTATTCTTCTGTTAGTGAAATCAGTTTCAGGAAGTTTAAGTGACAAGAATCCCAACAGATTTCTACGTGAGGAGAAAATGGAAAGGTGGGTGTTTGGTCATGCTTTGCCACAGGCATAAGAAATGACAGTTGTTCATTACTCCACTTGTCCTTCATTTCTAACATAGTTTTCATAATACAAACAGAGTTTGAAATTAAAGAAAATGTCACTTCAGTGTTAATAGATCACAGCAAAGCCACTCAGAGGATGTAATCCCTCCCTACTCATGTACATAGATGCTGAGTGTGTTTAACTGCTTCTGTGCCCAGAATACTGTAGGGGGGTTGTCAGTGCTGTCTTTTAACCCTTGCTTGTAGTGTTTCAGTGCTCACATGAGAGGATTCAATTAAATTAAGCTTCAACAAATCTAGGGTGTAGTTTCACTTAGTTGTTGTTTAGGACTTATATTTTGGAGCTAGCTCAGTCTGTGATATGCATGTTTGTGGGTGCTCTGGGTCAATTCCTATGTGGTCCAGAGTTAAGAAAGTCACTCTGTTATCAGGAGGTTTGAGTTTGCCAAGCAGTGTCTGCCTGTCTCCTGAAAAGTTCATGTGGATAGTCAATAAAGAATTGCAAAAGATTGTTTTTTTCCAGATGAAAACTTGGCCCAAAGATTAAGTGATTTGCTGGCCCTCAGAAAATGTAAAGCAGAGACAGAGGATGAACCCAAGTCACCTGGCATCCCATTTGATCCTCTCTTAACCAAACTGCCTGCTTTGTGGGGAACTCGGTAAGAAACATGGGTAATGAACCTGCCCAGGTGCTTGGAAGAATGACTCCACTGCTATACAGCAGGTAATCCTTTAGATTTAAGAAAAAGCATAACTTGTAAGGAGGAAGTTTACAAAATATGTCATCTGAAGACATTGCCATGTTTAATGCATTTGGTGCCAATGATTTGCTTTCCCTTGCTATGCTGTTTACAGAGCAGCTGGTGCAGAGCTGTTGAGCTTGCTATTGAAGATGAAAGACTGGTTGTTTTTCAAAGCTCTTTGTGCTTCTGTACTCCTAACTGGAGCTGTCAGTGCAGATGCTTTTTATTTCCTTTATTACTTGAGGTCTGAAGTCCCTTCTCTAAAGATTTCCTCAATTCAAAGGAAGATTTCTTTTGCCTTTGGTCCCAAAAGACCTGGAGTGTCTTTGCTCTTTTGTTTGGACTGAAGACTCCACAGGCAACGCCAGTGCCTTCAAAGGAGTGCTGAAAACCTTTAACCCCCAGACAGCCAATGTCCCATCTGAAGTCCTCCTGATGAAGGCTTAAGAAATTCATTCAGTCCTGATCATTTCTGTCTGTGGCCTGGGAATGAGAACACCCCTCTTGAACTATAGATGGAGTGCAAAATTTCTGGTGATTATTAATTGTGTTTACAATAACAAATAAAGGATGCCGCTTCTTCCTCCAAAACAGCCACAGAGAGAAAATGTTAGGTGCTGTACAAAACTCTGCAAAGACATACTTACTGAAGTTGTTTAAAAGCCAAGTAATCAAGACAGGAGAATCTTCTTTGTTTCAAAGCTGAGGAACTTAAGCTATGGGAGGTCAAGTAATTTACCCAAGATCATGAAAGGATGATGAGACACAGCTGAGAATGGAAATCAAGGTACTGCTTTGATACTTAAACAACCTAATTTTCCTGTTGCATGCTATTTCTCATGCACTGAAATGGTCTGAATTACAGAATTTTCTCTCTTTCATATAGTCTGTCAGTTGATGGTTCTGTTACTTTGGTGGAGAAACTGTCTTATCTTAGATATCTGTATGATCAGTCATTAAATCTGCATGACTTTTTTTTTTTATGTTCTAGTAAATGTGTTTCTCTCAGAGCAGATGTAGTTGGTCCTTAACAGCAATCTGAAGGGCAGTGCCTGCAATGCCCGTTTGAACCACATGGCTCTCCCATCCAGCCTGAACCAGCAGCGGTACCTGTTGGTCAAATGCTCCTAGATGGTTACATCACCCAACTGGAGAGCAGTCCAGGCAAATCTCATAACAAAGCTGTTATGAAAAGAACTAGATCCTAAGTGTTCTCCCCACCAGAGCATTCACTTCTAACTGATGAAATGCTCTTCAGATAAATGTGCGTTCTGTAAACAATTCATAAAAGCCATTCCAATTGGTATTTCTCAGGGTGCCCTGAAAAATGTAGTCCCACTGCCAACACACACCCCTTGCTGACCACATGGTATAATGCTGGTGGGGAGCTGGAGATCAGTTGCTTGTGAGTTTTGTGGGGCTGAAAAACGAGTAGCCCAGCCACTCTTAGTTGAATCAGAGGTTAACAGTCCTAAAGTTACAGCATTAACTAATGGCCGGTGTGGGTTTGCTCTCATACTGAGCAGTCTGAGCATTGAGCATGCTGAAACCAGAAGAGGAATGCCTCTAGATACATTTCCAGTCTTAATGTTCTCTGCTTAACAAAAAGTGATGACACCTGGATACTGGGAAATCCAAGCAGGTATTTGCTCATTAACATCAAATGTTTTCTTCCTGCCCCTTTTCTGGTACTGTTTACATAGCAAACCACATGCAGAATACACAGAAACTTCTTCCTCCTGTGCATCCACACAAGCTACTTCTTTGCTGTTAGTGATTACCCATTAAAGAACTGAGATTAGAAATACGTGAGCATGGGGTGGGCAACATGGCTACTTAAGAAAACTGACCTGCAGCTCAAGTATCAGGTCATGAGAGAGCTGTATAAAGAGGAATCAAAATGGATGTCGCTACCATTGAAGGTGATTGCATTTTAGTAGGGAGTGTAGTTCTTTCTCTCTGTTATATTTGGCCAAATTGCACTATATCAGTACAGAAATCAGCTGCCAAGCCTGAAAGACTAGCTCCAGTTACACCAAAAGTCTGTACAGAGCTGGAAACTAAATGTGAGTATTTTAAGTACTGGAGCATCGCCCTCCTTGCTTTGCTGTCTCAAACACTTTGCTTTCTCTACCTAATTCTGTTATCAGCTTAGCTCATTTCTACTTCAAAAAGGTTTTGTTGATTTTTTTTTTTCTTATTTATTTTGTAAATGTTAACCTCTTCAAAAAGTATCCCAAGTGCATTAAATATGTCATCTCTTGCTGCAGAACCTGTTTGGCTTAATAATTAATAGACTGATCACCACTGGCAACAGGCATAAAAGTAAAGACTGTACATAACTGTTCTCTGTACTAATGCAATAAAAGTGGGTCTGCTTTTACAGTGGTAATTTTAGCAGCAATCTAAATCAACACCCTGTTGATGATAAGACAAATCTTCCTTTAAACAGAAAGGCAGTGCAAGTGAGCTAGTTAGTATTATGAGCACATTATTGTCTTTACTTTCTGCAATCAGCTTTTATTCATGCTTTTACAATAGGTGTAAATTTTTATATCTCCTTAGGCAAGCAGAAGAATGAACTGAACTTCTAGAAAATTACTTAAAATAGGCGACGGTGTTAAGAAACAGTCAATCCCATATAATGTGTTAAAGGTCAGTGGATTGGAGTGCCAAGTTCTGCAAATGGGCAGCCCTGCTATGCTAGGGCTGGCAGTCAGGCAGCCAAAAAAGAAAGGCTTGACTGGGGTGGTGTTTGTGGCAGGGTGTTTTCTGTATGGGTGTGTGCTGGGGATTTGGGGAGGGAAGAGAGACAATGATGGGGAAGAATTTCTATGGTGTGAGGCTGCTGGGTATGTGGAGTAACCTTTCTGTAATACAGTGACAAACATAATGTGCAGAGAGAAAAGCAACTCTGGTGAACTCTGGGTTAAATAGTACCAAAACCCCTTTTTCTTGACAGTGTTGCTTTAAAAAGTTGAACGAAATCACCAAGATCTTGCTGTGCTGCACTTCCAAGAGCACTGTTGGCACAGAAAAGCTTGTTGCTCCAGGTGACTCTGTTCCTAATCTGCACTGGCTCAGATGAGCAACGTGGTAGCAACTCACACTTTAATAGCTTTCAAAGGTGGAGCTTCTGGTTTTCCTGTTTTCTAGGTCAGGCCAGAGGAGCCCAGGTCAGTCACAGGATGCCCTGCGTGCCTCTTCTGGAAACAACAGTTTGGATTTATGCTTGTGGTTGATCTGGGGACCACCACTTTACTTATGTCAGGAGTGCAGTTCCTGTTGGCTACCAGGAGAACCCGTTCAGCAGAACAGCTAAAGAGACATATTAATGATCCTTCCTGCTCCTCGAATGGCTGAATGGTCCCCTTTCAGGACCAGCCCACCCGTGAATCGGTTTGGATGCTATGTGCAGTGTCTTGCTCCCACCTGATGGGACAGCTGTTCTGTGTGCCTGGCTGGCTGGTGGGAAATGCTGGAAGCTGCGGTCCTGAGCTGACCTGTCTCCAATAGGAACCACTGTCCTGTGTTTTCCATTCTGTAATCTTTCAAATCACCTTCCCGTCTGATTGCTGTTTTGCAAGCTCTCATGAAAGTTTTTTGCAAATTGCTGCCATGGCAATTTTCTAGCAAAAGGAGGGAGATGGTGCAGTGTAACTGAAGGCAATGTGATGCATTGTATTATATTTAGCCTTTCCACCTCTGGTCTTTCTTCCTTTTTTTTTTTTTTTTTTATTTTTATTTATTTATTTTTTTTTTATTAGTAGCAATTTGAGAATAAGTCAGTTGAGGTTGACTGGTCCTTGGCCTGAAGGGCCATGCCAGTATGTCAACAGATGGATATGTGATGATGTTTCAATGTCTCAGACAATTTGTATGTCAAGTATTGCATGTTGGCCAGTCTGGCAGATACCTCTTTAACAGTTAGTAGCGTAAGTTCAGATCCTAGGCAGGGAAAACCTCCTCTGCAGCTAGTGGGGATGGACTAAGGCATGTCCTGGTTTCTCAGGCCTGCTCCAGATTGCAGAATAACCTGCTGCCATGGACAGGAGCAGGCTGCACCTTCCTAAGTTGCTTAGTAGATTTGTTTCACTTAGCAATGGTAGGATGGGTATAGGAGCATGGCTTGCTTTGTCCTCTAGAGAGATGTATATCCAGGGACGACGTCTCTGCAGATACTGATTGATGGGGCTGGCTCTGATATCTGCTTGATTTCTCCTTAGGGACTCAAGTGGAATCGGTAGCTCATTTGAGGTGGGCTGTTGGAGAGCTGCTGGATGGCAGTGCAATTGTATTTTGATACCGGGGGAAAATCCAGTGCTGAATACCTCTGTCAAAGCTAGAATGGGCATGGAGACTTCTACAGCTGATGGAAGGGAGCAGGGATGGAGGGTCTGTGGATCCATGGCCTTCCACACATTGAAAAACAGAGGTGAACCCACCCAAATCAGCCGACGGTGGCCCACACAATGGATCTGGAGTGCCTTTGTGAACAAGCACTCTCGAAGTGCACACTGGAAACAGAAGTTTCAATGAAGTGAACTTCTGTTGTGTGCCCTGAAGCCAAAGAACATTTATTTGAGGAAAATCCTGGAGCTAGCAGGGATCTTTTATATCCTCTCCTTTTTTGAGGCATGTGGTCAGCTCTGGTGCTCTCTGTGAGCCGACCTTTTGTCTTGGTTTTGGCTTTGTTTCTGTCTTGCCTTGGTTCATCGCATATCAAATTACCTTAATCCTGGTTGCCTGCCAGGATGGGGCATGGGCCAAAAATGCAGCAGAGCAGGAGCTACCACGTGCGTGGCCTGTTTTCACTGGCCAGATACAACTGCACAGTCCAAACCTGTGGTCCCAAAGCTCTTTGCTTAGCCTGGAAGCAGGCAGGGAGCCTCTTGCCATCAATGACTCTTTTGACTAAGAAAGCACTTTGTGACTCGTCCTGCAGCAGGGCGGGTGAGTGATGCAGACCTGCTGCTCTCCAGGCCATCTGTCCAGCCTCTGCTGGAGAAGAGGAACTGCTTGCTGTGCTCTCTGAGCTGTGTTTGGCCATCCTGCCATTTGGGCAGAATTGCTGCCCTTTCCTGGCTTGCACATCAATATCAACTGCCTCAGGCAACTACCCAATGCATCTTTCATAGTTTTGCAAAGCAGCCACAGTTTTCCTTGGCATGGCCAATGTCATCTGTTCTGCATGAATGGGGCTGACCCAGCATCTGGCACATCTCCACACTGAGCGAGGGACCGAGTACTCCAACAGCATGACTATGGAGGGGGATTTAGTCACTGTAAGCTACGGCTCTGCCCTGACATGGTTGCTTTTGAGCTAGACTGAGTCAGACTTATTCACCATTTCAATGCATCTGGATCCACAGTGTCTGACAGTCATGGTGTCACATAAGGCAGTTTTTGACTCCCTGTAGCTTGAGTTTCAGTGGTGGCTGCTCCCTAGGTGGAAGCTCTGGCAGCCAGCACACAGCTGAGCTACCTATGAGTGTCTGCCCCAGGAGGGGAGGGCTGGATGAAGGTCAATACATGGAGCAGATCTGGGTCATGCAGGTTGCAGGTCTCCCCCACCCTGTGCAAGCAGCCGTCCTTCTTGCTCTGCCCTTCCCTAACTGCAAACACAACCCCAGAGCTCAGTCTTTGGCTGGTAAATGAGCCATAGTTACTGGAGAGGCAGCTGGGGCCATGCAAACCTACACTGTCGCTCACTGGTAACAGCCTGCCTCAATGCATGTGCTTTGTCTGCACCAGTGCACCATCAGCAAGGTGGAGACATGGCAAGAAAGAGCACTGACATTGCAGTTTTCTCTGACTTTAGAAGATTTGGGAATGTAAGGGTCTTGGAGGCTCAGAGATGCACATTTCTACCTCACCAGAATGTCTGAGATTTATAAAATCTTCCTGTCCTGCCGCAGAACAAGCTGTCTGCATTTTGAAATACTAAAAGACATGTCTTGAGTCAGTCAAAATGTTTTTGATGTTTTATTTCAGCTGTGACCTTTTAGTATGGGCTTGGAGATTTTTTTTTTTAACTATAACTCAACTAAAAGCTTTGAAATGGCATGTCTGAATAATTTTGAAACTTTAATCTCTCTCTTTTCTTACCTGGAGACAATCTTCTCAATTCCTTTCCCCTGCAAGCCCACAGTTTTCACTGGTCTAAGCGAATATCTACTTCCTGCTTAAAAAAATCAGTCAGTATAATCTAAATCTGCTTGATTCAATTAGAAAGGGCCTTTGCAGAGCTGTAAAGTCAGGGAGTTTATCTCTAGAGTGCTAAGAGGAGGCAAAGAGGTCACCAATGGACATAAAATTAACCCCAGAAAGAGTTTTCCTAGCTTCTAGTTTTAAACACTGGCAATTCTGTCTTTGGACTGAGTCAGGTAATCACAGTAAGAGACCTCATAAAGCACCTAGAAATTATTTGATAATGTGACACCAAATGAACAGAGATGTGCATCCACATGTTTTACAGTCCTGACTACAAGCAGAGACATTAACTGCTCATTCACTGGCAATTGGCTCCAAATCCCTATAAAGGCCTTTAAGAAAATGTATGTTCTTGAGATTTACCACCAGCCCAGTCTCCCCTTGTACTTGGTATTGTAGCTACTTGACTAATAATGTGAGACACAAGGGTATGAGCCACCCAGTGGCTTAGCACAAGAGAAAATCTATTCATCCTTGCAGACCATACTGGTTTTTAACCAGCCTTTACTCCAGCTCTGTGTCCCTAGCACACAGAACTATCTGTTTGGTGGTAATTCACTGTATTTAGGAGTTTCATGGCTCTATCTATGGAGCTATGGCCTAGAGCTTCCTCTTGCCTTTCTGTGGCTCCATATGCCATGCCACGACTTCAGCCTGGTGCTGAAGCATGACTGCCACTGAGCAGGACAATCCCTCCTCTGAGGCTGGCACATTAAAAAGTCTGGATGTATACATATTCATATGTGTTTTGATGATATATGATGCCTCAGCCTGAGGAGGGTCGAACCAAGGTGCAAAGGAAGTACCCCTGTCTGGCGCAGATACAGCAGAGGAAATCTCTGCCATAACCAATGATAACAGACCTCAGCAATTACCCAATTAAACCTAAACCCATCTTTAATCAAGACAGTTAATTTAAGAAGCCTTTGGGATTTTTTAGAGAAGGATGAACTCCTAATCAGAGCAGAGGGAATTGCTCCTGTTTGTTCCAGGGTTGAATTTGCCCCCAAACTTGCAGTTGCTAATCTTGAGAAAGGGAATCAATCATGAGTTTTTAATAGAGAACTTTTTCCTTGAGAGGTGGGAGGAGGGACCGAAATCATTTCCCCGGAAGGTTTGGAGTTCATTAGTGCACTGATCAGGGGAAGTGTGCGAAAAAAGTGCAGATGAATATTCCTTATTTAATCTCCAAACCAGTAATTCAGAAAAAAAGCAATTTCTTCTAAATCTGAGTTCCAGGTGACTGCCTTTTATCTGAGCTCCATTAAATTATTCCCCTGCTAAATTCTCACAAAATAGGCTGTTTGCTCCAGCAGCTGTTGACTCCCCAAGATCATTTTGCAACCAAAATGTTCTGGTTTTGTAAGTAACAATCCATCTCCCCCCCGGCGAAGTGAGGGGCTAGGGGAAGGTGTCTGTGCCTGGGCTGCAGCTTTCCCCACTGTTCCATGTTGTTTCACCGGCACAGAGACTGGCTGGGTGAGCTGGTTTCTGCTCGTCTCCCTGGCTGTGCGCAGCGCTGGAGTACAACAGAGAAATGTGAGAGTATCTGGCAGTGGTGCTACCTCCTGCAAAGTCAGCAGGCAGTGTCCTCAGCACCACTCATCGCACAGGCTTGCAGCTTGTCCCTCCTGCCCTCACTCTACCGCAGTGTCTCAGCCAGGTCTCCTCTCTTCAGCCTCAGTTATTTTTTCCTTCCTCGGTTGCCCTCTGTGATTCTTCCCCAGGGTTTATTTCTGTGTGGCAACCACTACAGCCAACTTTTCTTGTCTCCTGTTTATTCTGGACGTGCGCACTGCAAGTTTCTTACAGAACCCTTTCCAAAAATACAGATATATTTACTTTTCCTGACTGTGGTCAGATCAGCAGTTCCAAAATCCCGTAGGGATGGAGCGTTAGGGGCAGAGAGAAGTGATAAGCTAGCATGTTCTGCATGCCAAGTGCATCTGGCTGAAAACAGCCTTGACCTTTTTATAAACTGAAGTATTGTCTGGCCCTGTTTTCACTGCCCTGACCTGTTAATGTGTTGGGGGCACTGGGCACAAGAACTGCCTCAGCATTTCTGGGATGCTCTTTGCTTGGGGCATGTTTACCTTTATAGATTTCTTCCTCTGCATGAACTCCAAGGCAAATGAATATTTTATAAAGTTTTTTATATTTCTAGCTATCATTTTTATGGCAAATTGAGCACCCCTCATATCTCTTATCTTCCTTCCTCTCTTCAGTGACCCGACAGCCATCGGTGCATAATTCCTGCCTTCATGGACCTCACCTTCTCTCTCTGCTGTCCCCAAAGAGGGTTCCATGTCCACGACCCCGTGCGTGTGGCTTTGATGCTAGCTAATAGGCTCTGAAGGGCAGCTCACATAGCTGGAGCACACTTGGCCCTGTGCAGGCATGCAGAAGACCCCAGAAGTTCAGGATTCCCTGCCAGGAGCAGAGCACACTGTTCCAGCAGCATGGAAATGAGACGGTGCTCCCTTGGCACCCTGGGGACACCAAGGTCTGGGGGCCCAGATGTCCTCCCTTTGCTGCAGTCCTGCCAACACCCAAGGAGGAGATTGTTCCAGTCAAATCCTTCAACTGCAGGTCCAGCCCCACAGAAAACGCAGCTCCTGCTTCTCACCAAAACAGGTGAGAGGAGAGCCGGGCTCTTAATCTCGAGGGACCCAGTGGCACCTTATCATATCTTCTGAGTTGTTCTGCCACAAGAAGCTTGAATGTCTGGTTTATCTCCTCTCAAGTGATAGTACACTGTTTGTCAATCAGCCTTATTTAATAACTAATACACCTCAGGTGGTTTAGCAGCCTGAGCGTTGGGGCTGAAATAGCTGTCATTTCTGCAGCCCTGGGCCTGAACTGGGGGAGAGCTGCTGGAGCCTTTGGGATGCTCAGGGGCTGCGGGAAGGGGCACAGGGGTGCCTGGCTGGGTGGCCAGCTGTGTCAGCCTCTGTCCTTCTGCAGCGTACCAACTCTACGGAGCAGCAAATTTCAGTTTTACAGTGGATTATGAAGGCAAGGCTGGAGAAAGTGAAATCCTCTTTTCTCACTTGGGTAATTAAAGAACACAGGTTATTTTGCCTTGGGAATACATCTCTACCTGCCTGCTTGCTCCTACTGCAATGCAAGCTGCACTTCAGCAGCAAAGTGATTCTTGTATGCACAGAAAGTGGAGCCTTAACAGCCTCTGAAGTGTTTGGTACGCACAGGAGGACCAGCTTCTCAGAGAGGCTGAGTAGTCAGTACAGCAAGTCTCCCTCCTTCTTGCCTTTCACCAAAGCATAAATCTGATTTTAGGAATTAAGCTGAATCTTGAAAGCACATGGCACCAATTCTGATCGCTGATCACCTTTGGTAAGTTGGCTTGATCCACCAGCTTTTGGTGCTTTTGATTCTCCAGCAGGGAACTGTGAAAAAGGAGGATGCTTTAGTGCTCAGAGAGACCAGGTCTGCCAAGGATAGCTCCAACACAATTCTGTTTTAACTGCCTGTCCTCCCTGTAAGACCACCCATTTCTACAGGATCCCTGCTCTGGAGCACATGCAAGTGGGAAAGAAAAGCCATCAATAACTCCTCACTTACAAAGGCAGAGAGCCATACTGCACATACAAAAGACCCCTCTAAAGAAAATGAATGAATTAAAGAGTTAATGAATCCTCAGGAAGCTTTAAGTTTGCATACAGAAATCAGAGTGGGGAGGCTCACCAGTACATTTCTCTGGCCAAACCCACAGATGAAGATTAATTGAAAGCCTTCAGGGACAACAAACAGAACAATGTTACTGTGGGGCCAAGAGCCTGTTTTGCCATTTGTTCTCTGCATGTCAGCGTGGTATATGAGTGCTGCTGTGGATACAAGAAGAAACAACCTTATACTTGTTCCCTGCGTTTACCTCAGACACGTTGTGAAGTTCCAACAGTTTGTAGTGCTCTTTTTTTTTTTTTTTTTTTTTTTTTTTTTTTTTTTGTCTTGGGCTGCTTTACCACTCTCATCATGGAAATCCCTCCATGCAGGGACATGCCACCAAGACATTTCTTTGAGACCTGCCGCAGATATTTCGGTAAGTAACGTGCTTTGATTGTGTTCTGTCCTTTCCACATTCCCTGGCTGAGGAGTGCTTCAGCAGATGGACGTCGCATGAGGAATATTTGTGGGAGTGGGCTGCTTTGAGGCAATAGTCCAAAATACCCGTGAAAGTACTCAAGAATAAGAGTTGTGCCAATCTGCACTGTGAACCTGTTTCTTAGATGTATGCTCATCCAGATGACAGGCTGCAAAGTGTATGTTGTAACCTATCTGTCCCGTCATGCCTGCTTATATTGCTAATGCTGTCAAACTACATGAAACTGTTTGCAGAAATTATATGATGTATAGTTTTGAAAAACAAACCTAAGGGGAAAAAAAATGCGCTGTTCATAGGGTTTAAAAAAAAAAAAAAAAAAAGCAAAAGGCAGAAAATGAACAAGCTATTATTATTTATTGTAAATTAATCACTCATCTCCAGATCTGACAAAATAACTCAGAGGAGGCTGGAGTCTCTTTCTGCTCTATTTTCAGCCAGTGCTGGAAGCAATAGTGCCAAAAATCTCTCTGCAAAGCCTGTTCTGATGAGATTTCCAGCCAGTTTCATGAATCAAGTTGGTTTGGATCAACTGTGAATAAGCCCTTGGGCAGAACTAGCGAATCATGGGTTCATTGATCACAGACACTTCTGTGCGTGAGACCTGACCCAACACTTAATAAAGGCAATGAGAAACCTCCTGGGGCAGTTTATCCTAGAGCTGCAGAGCCTCTTTGCAGTTCTCTCCAAGACGGCTGGAACTGGCTGCTCCCAGGTGCTGGAAGCTGGACTGGGGTAAATCTTGTTTATGTCCATGGGCCCAAGTTATGGGGTTTTGTGTCAGGCTCAGGTACACTGTACACTGGTCATATTAAAATAATAATAATAATAAATAATAATTGAAACTTGGTGAAAAACAAGCTCATCTTTTCCTCCTGCTGCTCACATGCCTGGTTTCCCAGCAGCAGTTAACAGAGATGGATCTCCTTCTTCTGGGAATCCCTTTCTTCTGGGATTGTTTAACTGGAGGGACAGTTTCAGGGTTGTTCTTGGAGTCTGTCTACACAGTAGCGTTTTTCAAGTTATGCATTTGTGTTTGTCCCTGTTGGAACAATTTCTAGTGGTGCTTGCTCTGAGCCCAAAGATGTCCGTAATCAACTCCATGATATTTGAGGAGAACACTGTTTCAAAAAGCTGGCTCTGCTGGCATGTGATGTGTGTTTCATGTGTGATGGGCTATATGAGAAGATCATCTGAGAAAGCTAGGGAACTTTTAATCCTTGAGGCTGAGCGCAGCCATTTACCGACTTCGGTTTGGGATTTGGGGACCTCTGATTCAGCCAAGCCTTTCTCTTTTGGCATTGAAGCCAAGAGCAGACCATGTTCCCTTTCCAACCCAGAGGAAGCCAGAAGCCTCAAAAATAATAAAAATAAATATATAATAATAATAATAAACAGAAAAAAATGCTTTAAAACGAGTTTCCCAGTGTGGTAGAATGATTTTATGAGATTTCTGTTATCATAATGATGGAAATTCTGTGAGACTGTCCCCTACTTGGCTCTGAAATGCCTATTTGTGCCTGGATTCCTCCCCTGCATCTAAATCCCAGCCTCAGCTAAGCACAAAGTTTGTTGTAGCCACTGATTCAAGACATGGATAAAATCTTTCATACCCCCTGTATCTTAAGGACATTTTAAAAACACAAGGTAAAACATCTACAGAGTAGCAGAACTAGCTATGGAAACTAGAATGAGATGAGGAAGAGCGTGAATTAGTGAAGTTTGGGTCTTCAGCAAGCAGTGGGATACTTATTTAGTGAGGTGATCTGTGGACCCAGCTGAGCTGTAGCTGGGTGGCGATGGTGGAAGGCTGCTGGGGGTTGGATTTGGTGGATGCTCCTCAGGTGCCAGGTGGTAGCTCTGTGGCACAGGGGGCAGCAGTTGTGTCTCAGGGTTGTGTGAGGCACAGAAGACCTGCAGGGCAATAATTCCAACACTGGGAGAGCTGCTGGGTCTCTTGCTGCTTCTTACGGCCATGCTGCCCTCCTGCTTGTGCTTGCTGTACTTGACGGCAAATCCTGGGAGCTCTCAGTAGGCAGGGAATGCTAACATACTTGCTGTTGTTTTTTTTTTCTTCTTCTCTTTTGGTGTGTATTTGTGGGTGGGTGCATGTTTATGATCACAACCAGCCTGTCTGAAAGACTAATTTGTAATAGAAAGGGGGAGAATATAGATCTGTAAGTTTCCCATTGTATTACAACCTCTCCTTGCCTTTTAAGCCCTTCTGAGGAAGGAAAGAGTTAATGTATTCTCCAGCGTTTTTATCGTTCCTGCAGAATAATCACCATTTTAAAGATGCCTGCCTTGAAATTACAACATAATCCTCTGCCTGACTAAACCCTAAAAATCTGGTGGCTGGTAGATAAAAATCATTGAGAATGATCATTTCATTTGAGGCATCAATAACTTCAGCAGAGCTGCTAGGACAACACTCAGCTGTTCAGAAAATGGTGAAGAAAAATTTCCTGTGTCAAGTAGCTCCCTGCTTGGCCTGCCATCTCCAGCTGTGCTGGCTGAATATCCTGGGGAGTCAGATTGTCTGGAGTTGGAAACCCACTCCTGAATGGCCTCAAGGTGTGTGTTTTCCTTCATGACTTTTCTTTTAGAGGGTGGATGGTTGTGTCATTCCTTCCTAGCCTGTTGGGTAAATCACTCACCCTTGCAGCCCTCAGTCTGGGGGCTGATGCAGGAAGACAGGCTGGAGCTAGCCTCTTTTTGAAGAAGTCTGTGCTCATTAGGGTCAGATGCTATTACCTTGGGGGCAGTTAATTGAGGGGTATCAATAGACAGCAGGCCATTTATGTCTCTAATTTTCCTTTCCCGTATGTTATTTAATAAAACAACTGAGAAGGAAGCTCTATTAACTTGGCTTTTATCTTTAATTCTGTGATTGTAGTAAAAGCTGGTGTTTGAGAAGTCACTGAATACAGGATAGAATTGGTTCTGTAATAATAATAAGTTGTTTTTCCTCTTTGAAAATAACTCTGGTCTTTAGTTGAAAGATTTAACTGTTGCTGGCAGTCAATCAGCCAGCACAATTCGGGCTCTGAGCACTTGATTAGAATAACTTTAAGGAAAATTGCCTTCCTGAATCAAGTAAGGATCCATTAACCTGATGAAACAGGGTTTGCTTATCTGAGAGGTTAAGACTGAAAACATAGCCTGGGCTGCATTAGATGAGACCTCTTTTGGAATGGCATAAAGACCAAAAGTAATAAAAACACCATCTGTCATGTCTAGTCAATCGGATCTAGTATAAGAGAGGAATTATTCCTCTGACTTTACTGTTATTAGATCGTCTGTTTGTTAACAATGGGAAGTGTCAGGAATGCTGAAAACTGGTTCTATTCCCTCAAATTATTTCTAGGTGTCTTTATCTTGGAGAGAATGAATATTAATCTGAGTTTATATAGCAAAGAAATATTTCTAGCTGAATACAATGCTGAGGCGTTCCATGTTGAGTCTGTTTAGTGATTGATTGTTAGATGTAAAACTGAATGAGAGAGAGGGAAAAAGTGCCGTGTACACTTTGCTTCTGAGAGTGACTATTTCTGTAAACAAACCTCTTCTTGCAAGTTGCCAAGCACTCAAAGGTTTCCTAAGTCAATTGAATACATACCCTGTGGGGGGCCCTCTGCGTGTCACAGGGCTGGCGTGGCCAGGTCTTATCGTGTAGTCTAGGCATAGCCGAAGGTCATGTAAAGGGTGACTGCTTTTTTCAGCATGGGTTTATTAAAGCTAATAAACGTTGGTACTAATGGATTTCTCTGTCACTAAGTACCAGTGTGGTCTCCTCTGTTTACCAAGGGCTGTGCAGAAGCACTTGGAGGCATCTGAAGCTGAATACTAAACAGCAAAGGCATCAGCTACAGGCACAGGAGGTGTAAGGGGTGGTGGACAGCCTGTACCAGCATGTCCCCAGCACCACTGCTGCGTTGGAAAAACCATCGTCCCTTGTCAGGCTTCAGGGATGAGACTGCAGTGGGTGCATTAACTGACCTGAACAGGCACATCTTCCCTGTCACCTGGCAATAGCTGCAGCTGGCACATGCTGATGCTGCCTACAGCCCATATGCACAATTTCCATCTTGCTTTAGCTTCATGTTTGCCAGGCAGCTGCTTTCTCTAGGGAAATAGGTTTAAGGAGAAAGCATGTGTTAGAACTGGTAAAACCTCTGCCAGGTGGGTTTTGCTCAGGTCAGATGCAGACGGGGCTACAAACTGGGCTACAAACTGTCAGAATATGTGGAGACCCAAAAGTTGGAGATGCATTTTTTATTTTATTTTATTTTAAACGGGTCCCTAACTGTCTAGTTTTATGCTTCTCTCTCAGGGACCTGATAGAGGGAAAACCCGTGGAGCTGCTGAGAGCTGCCAGCACTCCCCATCTGAGCAAACTGGTCGCTGTGGTCACTGCGAGGGGAGGCTGAAAAGAAAGGATGGCATTGCCAGCTCATTAGGAAAATGCAGGGAACCAGAGTTAACGAATCTTGGATGAGCCCCTGACCGGCATGGCCTTTGGTGTGGCAACAGAGAGAGCTGGTCCAGTAGGATCTTACCAAAATCTCAGTAGAAATGCCAGTCCCTAGAATGCAGAGGGATGTATCATATCTGTGCTTGCATCTGGGAGGGGTCACTGCTGTAGAGCTGCGATCTCTCTGGATTAGATCGGCATTTTTGTTTTTTATTAGGACAGAGATATTTTAGGGATTTACATGTTCCCTGGCCCTGGCAGCTTGCCCTAATGAAACACTGGTTACACAACAACAATCCAACTTAAGCTTTAGTCAAAAATATCAGCTCTCCTGAGGTATGGTGAGAATACCCTCTGTGTGATGGCAGAGATTTGAAATTGTGCAGTGCGTTACCTCTCCTGACACAGAGAAGCTTGCAAAGAAAAAACAATCAGGCTGTTTATTGTGGATGCATGGAAGAAGAAAAAAAAAAAAAAAAAAAAAGGAAAGGCTGCAATTAATGCTTGCCCTGAGATTCTCCCAGTTATGCAGCCAGATTAATAAATGAAACTGTTCACCCCAGATGTATGGAAGATTAGTTCTGCTTGTCTCTCTTTTTATGGCTAGTGGGGTTAAGGCTAGGAAACCTGTGATACTTTCTCATGGTGCCTGATGAATAGTGGAGTCAGAACTGAACCCTGGCATCCTGCTGCCCCATCTAGCAGCCGTGCACCCTCCTCTGCTGTCCGACAGCCCCCCTGGTGCCAGGCATCCCTGCGAGTGGGCTGCGAGGAACCAACTGCTTGCAGGACTCCAGCATCTCTCATTACCAGCTGCCCCTCGCTGAAGGAGAGGCTAGCGGTGAGTAAAAGCAGCTTTTTATGGCAGAGCTGGACAGAAGTGGGTGTGGGACTCGCCACCAGGAAGGAGCTGCTAGCCAGCTGAGGGGTCAGCATGAAACGGGCACTTCCCAACGCAGTATCCACCCCAGAGGCTGGAAGCAAGCACAGAGAGGAGGGCAGTGTGCTCCAGAGGTGACTGAGATGCTGGATGCAACTGTCCTTTAGCATTTCTCCAGACCTGAATCTGCTGCAGGCTGTGGTATCTTCCTCAGTAGCCATTTTCCCTCTCTGAGCCTGTGGCAGAATAAATGACTATCTGTTTCTTCTTTCCTGTGATAACACTGAAGGCAGGGAGGGCAGCTTGATGGACAGACTGCTGAGCTGGCATGCATGAGGTTTCAGTGGAGATTGCCTTCATCAGGACAATTTTTCCCTCTTTTGCTCATCTCTGAAGTGGAGATACTGATACCTGCTCAGTGAAGTGCCCTGACACCTGCTGCTGAACGGCACTGTGTAAGAACCTGCTTATGATACCACCAGGGAGAAAATGTTCACCAAACTGTCCTCAGGTGCCTTTCCAAAGTCCTGCCGCACCACAGCCATTCTCCTTCCAGCTGCAGGGACCTCCCACCTTCTTGGTCTGTGAAGGGGATGATCCAGCCCCAGGCAAGTGGACCAGGCAAACCTTCAGGTTTTTCTCTTTCCAGGCTATCTCTGTTATTCAGAGGTTTTGAACAAAGAGCTTGAGGCTTGAGTCACACCTAAGCCAGGCAGCTGTGGTGTTGGGTGTGTGAGAGACTAGCAAATCTTCTTTTTTAGGGGCTTAAAAAAGACATTCTGAGTTTGGCACTTACTCCCTCAGGAGTCAAACTGCACTGAGTAGGGAGTTAGAAAGTTAGAAGCTGAGCTCACATTGCTTTTTACACTTTTTTTTTTTTTTTTTTTTTTTTTTTTTTTTTTTTTCCCCGGAGGGCATTCTCTGTTCCTGACTTTACATACCTGTGTGAACATTAAAACTAGGTATGTTTTAATCAGGGGCTGTCTCTAAGAAGTGGCATGCATTCTTTAAATCACTAAAGGGGACATGAAGGACAGAAAATACAAACATCCCAGGGATCAGACATGTGCCCTTGGGTCCAGATTGCCTGGGGAACCTTGATGTCCGTTTTTCTTTGTCTTGAATCTACTGAAACCAGTGCTACCAGTCCACTCTGAGGCAGGACGCAGTACCTTATCTCATGGCATCAAGTACAGCTTGGAACCTTGGGGCAGAAACAGTTGGACAGGAATACAAGAGATCACTTAGCCCCAGCTCTCGTTACTGGCAGCCTGAACAGTTAAATTATTCCTGGTCTTCTATGCAATATATAGCTTTCCTTACTTATACTTATTGTATACTAAATACTTATGGTCTTTACTTATTGTTAATCGGTGGCCTGTTCCAAAGGACTGCAAGTTTAATTCTGGTGTCTAATTCTTGCAATGATTTTTGTGATGCTCCCATCCTAAGAGCCTAGAATGTAGTTTACATTTGTGGTTGTACTTTGTGCTGGGTTTTCTTCTTTTCCTGCCTCATCAGCTCTATATTCTGTGTTTTGCTTGAGCATTCCCTCCAAATAAAGAGAAATATCCTATTTTTTTCATGCTATGACAGTCTTATAAAAAGTCCTTTGGAGAGAAAAGCTGTTTCCAGATGTGTTTTCCACCCCCCTAATCTTCTAACAGAAGTCACAAGCATTACCAAGAAAAGCTTTTTATTCTTCCAAGCAACTATTCTCTTTCCATCTTTTCTTTTCTATTGCATTGTCTGGCTCATTCTTCTTTTCTGCTTGTTTTTCACACTGCTTGCCCAGATTCTAATACTGCTAGCTGTGCCATCCTCTACTTTGTACTTATCTATGGTACTCATAATATGACTAATGCTCCCTGGATTCTGGCCACACATCCTACATTCTGGATTTAAATCCTTCTTACCATCTATCTTTAATATATCTGGTATGAATAGTCTCCTCTTTTGTAGCCATAATTAAAGTTTTGCTTCAATCCTCCTTTCGCTCACAATTTACCATTACCTTTTTATGAGTTGTCTGTGCTCTTCTTCCTTTCACTTTAACCTGTGCATCCCTTGTTGCCCTGTCAAATGACTTGTCATCTGCAGGACTTTATTCCTTTCTTCATTTTGGAATTTGATCCACAGTCAGCTTGGGCCATCCACTCTTGCACATTCAAGTAGCTACTGCTGCATGTGTCCTTCCACTGTAAGGTTCGGATGTCTCTCAGTATTTTCCTAGTGCATCCTTCTAGTCTTCTTCCCCTGTTCCCCTGGGCCAGACTTCATTCAACTAATTGCAGAGTTCAGTAGCAACTGCCTATATGCTTGTAGCCTTGACTATATTTTGTATTTTGAAGAGATGAGGAGAGATATGGGGCAATGAAGCAGGTGGGACTAGGACTTCAGTGCAGTGAGGAAAGGAAGAGGGATGTGGGTGGCTTTGGGGCGATGATGTGTGGTGATGGAGACTCCATGTTACTGCTTAACACAGAGAAGTGGCTCACAGTGAAATGCTTTATCTGCAGAAAATATCTGGGGCTTTCCCCTGCAAGAGAAATATCTTAGATCCTCTTTGAAAGGAAGTCACAGCAGTTTAGAGGAGGTTGTGGGATGGAAGCAGAAAGGAATGAACAACAGAAGCAGGACAGAAAAAATGTCGATCCTCCTTCAGGCAGCTCATGGCTCTGAGCTGAAAAAAGGGCTGGGAGAACGGCATGTCCATGTTATGTCTGCATTCCTGTGTGACACATGAAGAACCAGAAATTGAAGCCAGTCTGTCAAAAGGTGATGAAACCTTGGGTCTTCTCACAATCATAACTGCTAACAGATGTGCATAGTTAGGGCCAGCTCTGTAGCTGGTGTACAGACTCAGAGATCTGTCTGGTTTTAGTGCCAGCTGTAGGTCCTGTCTAGTCACAGGTCCAGTCCCTGTTCTCGTCAGGTGGTCATCACTTTATTGGAAGATAGTGTAGTTACAGTGCAAAGTGATTGCCCCTGAACATCCACGAGAGGTGCCATAGTTAGAGGCCATATTCATGAGGGTGGATGCCCTGGGACATTTTGGAGGTGAACAGAGACTTCAGTGCAACTTCGAGAACCAAAATAAATGAAAGTTTAACTATTTTATTGGTGACCAAAGGACTGCTGTTGGAAGTGAAACATTAACAGGAAGACAGAGCACCAAGAGGTTCAACAAGGGTCATCTTCAGGCACAGCAGAGCTGGGGGCCTCCAATGTGCCCGGAGCAGCAGGCATGGCAGAGAAGGATGGCGTGCTGCAAGCTGCAAAGGAAGCCCAAGCTGGTGAGAAAACCTTTTTTAGATTTCTTCTTGCTAATTATAGAAGAAACTGAAGGCAGAAAGGTACCAGCAGGGATGAAAAGTTTCTCTGATTGGTACAAAACAAAAATATGGTAAAAATACTATAAAAATATGACCAGTGTATGTGAATTCAGAATAAGACTCATTAGAAAGAGACCAGTGTGGCTGAGCTGAAAATCAGGAAGGAATTGTACCACAAGATGAATGCAGATATAAATGAACGGATCAGTTGAGTATAAACAGATTAACGTGTACAGCACTGCAGCAGGGAGCAGTGAGACTCTAAGCATTGTAAATGCAAAGGGAAAATGCAGATTGTCCTCCTGTGGATTTGGGGATCTGAAAAAGCTTGAATGATGAACTGAAAGTCATAGAATAATGTATTCATGGGAACTTCTGCCTGTTCAAGGCATCTGGTAGCTGAATATTACATTTAAGCATGAATCATCATGCAGATTGCCCACTTGCATGAAGGACAACTCAGAAAAGAGGGGATCTCACAGAAAGCGGTCCTTGCTTTCATGTTTACCAGTTGAAGTTGTTTAGAACATGATTTTCACAGAAATTCAGGAGGGACAAACTTCAGAAGGGCACCTCATCCATCTGCCTGTCAGTTATTTTTCTCATCTTATCATTGATGAAAATGGAGAATAGTTGATATCTGTGCCTTTTTCTCCTGACAACGGGGAGGGGTAGCATTTAGTGGTTTTCTTTCCTGAATTTCATCTTAACCATTCCAAAGCAAGGAGGTGGTTTCTCCCATTTAGCAACACCATTTTGAATTAATTGCCTGTTCTCCCGCAGGCTCACCCCATCCTGCTTCCAGACACAAAGATGAGCAGCATGCTGGCTGTGCTGATGTCCTCTTTGCTCAGGGAGAAGCTGAGGACCTGTGCTTCATGCCTTCCCAATCTGATGAAAAAGCACTGCTAGCTACCGTGCGAGGGATTTTCCAGTTGCCCGCTCTATGGGTATTTCATCTGAACCCTATTTTCCTTGTGAGACATTAGAGGCACTGGAGTCAGGATGCATCACGTCCATAGCTGCTCTAGCTGTTACAACACTGATTCTGTCAGAAAATAATAAAACAATCTGATTTGAGAGCACTTTTGCAGATCCAAAATGGCTGTTTTGTAATCCTTACTCTCCTTTTAGTGCTTATAGAAGGGATTGTCCGATCAGGTGTCTCCCCAGCTATGGAGGAACATGCCTGGGCTGTCCCAACCCACCTTTTTAAAGGCAGTAGTGAAGCTTCTCCTGCCTTGTGGCTCAAAAACTACATCCAGCACTTGAAAGAGAAATTCATCAGGTTGTAAAAATTTGAGCACATTTTGAATATCCTAATATTCTTTAAGTGGTTTTTGTCTCATTTCACCCATATTTAACGGGTTCATTTTAATGGTGTTAAGTATCTTGGTTCTTGTTCTTTTTTTTTTTTTTTTTTTTTTTTCTTTTAAGTGAAGACAGACAAAAAGAGCACAACATTTCTGGCTTCTCTGGATGAGCTTTTGTTTGCTCGTTTTCTAGTTTAAATAAGACTTTCATTTCCATTCTTCTTTCTCCAATATTGACAGCATTTCTAACACCTTTTCTTATTGCCTTTTGTGTCCCCCGCTAGCTGTAATTCATTTTGTGCCTTAGCTTTTCAGCCTCTATCACTCTATGCTTGATCTGTTTGTTTATACTCATTTCAGAAATGCCACCTTATTTCCATCTGTGGTACAATTCCTTCCCGATTTTCATCCCAGCCACATGGGTCTCCTTTTATTGAGTTTTATTCCAAAATCACTTGTATCTGAGTTGCTTGCAGATTTCTTCTCCCTAGCTTGTTCTCACTGTTTGGCATGAATTGCCATTTATTTCCAGACGTTTGAATTCCTTTTCTGCCTTTCTGTCTGAGAAAACCTCCTGGCAGCTAATGGCCTAAACATCTCTGCAGTGTATTTGACAAGTAGCATGTTAATCCCACCGACTGATGTGTTTTTTCATGCTAGTATTAAAAAAAATATCTTTTAGCTTATGTAAAGAACAGGGCTGTGTACACACACACCAAATATAGCTGCAGGATGCTGAAAATATTAAGGCATTGCATTGCTTCAGTGTGGGAGCCCTGCAGAAGGGATGAGAAACCTTTTCTGTCTTGCTTTTGTTGTAGTCCTTTAATAACTTGGCTGTGTTTGCCCTGCTCACCTGCGCGTGGCAGAATACAGCAGGCTTCTACTGGGGATTGTCTGGAGATACTTTGGCTAAGAGATACCCCCAGCCAGCTCTGAAATATTCCTGCTGCCTTCTACATGGTGTTAGGCTGGAAGGACTTGAGTTCCTTCTGGCCTGGTGGGCAGTAGACAGGACCACAGTGCTCAAGATATGTTCTTGCACTGCCCCCAGCTTTGGGTATGCTTTTGGGTCATTCTCATGGGTTTAGTGAGTCCTAGCTCCCTGGAGGCTGTTTGTGACACCTGGGAAGTGACCCAGGTGAAAAGCAAGGGAGTAGGAAGCGTAGGAAGTGTTTTGTCGTGTAGGGAGTCTGGAGGTGGAGGTGGCCTTTTAGGTATAGGAAGTAGAGAGGGGGTTTGGGGTTGCTCCTGGGTGCTGGCCATGCCCTCAAACTAAACTGCCCCCAGTGAAAGGCAAGGTCATTCCAGGCAGCTGGTGTGGAAAGGCACCCCGGGTCAGCAAAGAAATGATTTAACGCAGTGCAGGCGTCTGTGACATCTAGCGTCCAAGGGTTTGGCACGATGAACATTTCAGTGGCCATGACTTGGGACAGGTGTGTGGCTTTTCAGTGGAACAAGATCCCCGCAGAATAAACCTGCCATTACCACGCTGGGAGGGAGATGCACACCTTGCCCCTCAAGCTGCAGGCTCCAGAGGTGGCTGGGACTCGGGATTTTTATGCAGCTCACATCTGTTCAGCACACGGTGTCGTGCTGGGCTGATGCACGTAGGATAGCTGGGGGCATACCAAGCAAACAGGAGGTCTGTGCCACAAAGTGCTGACAGCCCCAACCTGTGAATGATTTCGGCTGTGCTCCCTGACTCCTTCTGAACTCTGCAGTTGTCTTTCCTAGCAGCATCTCCCTCCCCTTTCCGCCCTGGCTGCAGAAATGTGCTCAATTAGGGTTAACTCAAACTGAATCAAACTTCATGCCTGAGGTTGGAAATCTTCCCAGTCAACTCACCACAGCCACATAGCATGGTGGGAGACAAGGCGAGAGTGGAGATGAACGCTTTTCAGAGAAACGAATCCAAGGAAACTTTGTTCACTTTTATTTCTGCAGGAGATGATCCCCCCAAAGGAGATTTCCCTGTTCAGAAAAAATCCCCGGTGAGTGTTACAGCTGGTTTCCTTTTCTTTGCTTTCTGCTCAGCTTGCTCTAAACATTGCAAGATCTCTCTGTTCTTTCCTCTTTTGTGCTGTAGCTAGAGACAAACACCCTTTCTTGCAGAGAGTTGAAATAAGCATTAGAAACTCGAGGCAAAAATCCCTCCACTAACCTGATTAAGTTAAGAAAGGACAGCTTAAAGGGGAAAAAATGAACTGTCTGCGTCTTTGGGAAAACGGGTAAGGGTTTTCACTGCTGCCTTTCTCCTAAATGCTCCTTTCCTTGTGGGAAAAGACTCCCTTCAGTGAAGTGAAGGGGATGTTGTGAGTTGGAGGGAGGGAACTGGGCTGTGTGTTTGCTTAGTTTGATAAGACACACCAGGGAAGGGTCCCAAGCTTCTGCCCAGTGGAAGGAAGGACAGGGACAGAGGACAGGCCACTGATGCCTGTGCCAGAGCCTCAGGTTTACAGCATTGGCTGTGAGCTAGAGCCAAATTCAGCTCCTTGTTTTCTTACCTTGCAGCTTTGATGTTTGTGTAGACTCTCAGGCTAATTCTAGTTGGGTGCTTGGCCTTAAAATACTGTGCACTGCATTGATTTGGGGGAGAAAAGGACTTGTTCTGCACCTGCTTTTATTTGCAAGACAATGTGGTAATACTTGCTCTTGCAGTTAGTCATGTCATTAGCAAGCCAAATCTTTAGCTCACAACGTGAAGTAGTGTGCAGACAGTAACTATTGGCTGTCCACAGCTCCTTAGTTCCCTTTTGCAGTGAGCCAGCAGGAGAGAGGTGAAAACAAACATCTGCCACTGGCACTTTAAATGACTTTTATTTATTTATTTATTTATTTATTTATTTTTTTCCCTCGAAGAAAGTCTATCAACTTCCACAGTATCCTTAAGAGCTCCATAATCCCACAGATCCCAGGCTTACCACAGTTAGCTAAGCACAGCACAGTCCCTGTGTGCTCCTGAATCCGGGCTTAGCCTCTTTGCTTTTGCTGGGGCGTTCTGAGCAAGGTCCTTCTCTGCAAAAGCGAGCATACTGCATCCGGCTCTCATCATGGATGAAGGCTGCCCACTTTTGGATGTCCAGGCAGGCCATAGGCAGGTCAGTGATACAGCAAAGTGAATACCCCAGGGCTTCTGTGTGTGCCGATGAGGTCTCATGGCATACAGGCCAGGTGGAGGTATCCCTGCTTATAAGTCCTTTGCTCTGTGCTTGTAAGCAATTACTCAAGGTGCTGGCTCAGGCACTTGGGCAGGTTTGGCTGGGAAGTCACTGCCTCCTGTTCTCCTTTCCCTGCTTGCCCCTATTAATTGTTTTGAGGTACCTGTCCCAGAGCAGAAGTGGCTGAAGTGTGCCACTGCCAGAGTTTTTGTCGCTGCAGGTCACAGCGAGGCACGTGGTACCTTCTACTGAATCCAGCAGGGCTTGTGCATCACGTGTGGAGCAGTGAGCTCAGGCAGCAGCGACCCCGACACCCGGCTGCCTTGGGTTTGTAGAGTCACACTCTGCATCTCCATCAAATTATATTAAATCTCATGGGTACGGGTAGCGAGGGCTGTGAAACAGGAAAAAATATATCCCTTGTATATCATTTTACTTCCAAGTTCAAAAAATGCCTCCGAGCACCCACAGGAAACATTATTTGCCTCTTACAGCTTTTCCTCTGTATTATAAAGAGCTTCTTGGAGAAGATGCTCTGTGTGTGTCTGTTTCTGTGTTTGTGCATTTGCAGCTTATATATGCTACCATTTTCAGGCTGGTTTCAAAGCAGGAGGCCCCAGTGCATTTTCCAAGGGAGCCCACTCTGTCTTACAAGCCATATGTCGAGCACGACGGTTTCAGTGTAAATAATAAATGAAATGGATAATTACATATTTATTCAAGTAAAACAAAGAGGCCAAGGATTTCTTAATAAAAAGGCACTCCACAAATAGTGAGAGAAAAATAATTCAAAAAAGGGCAAAAATATTTGTCTTTAGAGATGCTGGGTTAAGCAATGGAAAGGGAGTTTTGGTTGGTGGTGGTGTTTTTTTTTTTGCAGCCAGCCAGCCTCTTCTCTTCTGTGGCTCTTCTGTAGTCTCAAGCAAGACAGCATCATTACCTAGAGTCTTGTAACCTTGAGGCCATTGCTTGGGAAATCCAAATAAGCTCAGGTCTCGTGGTGGAATTAACCTGAATAAACATATCTCTTTTCTTATCTGTATTTGCATTTGGGGCTCTGGGAAGTACTACAGGAATTCATTATTTCTGACATGATGCATGGAAATGCATATGAAGGGTTCATCTCAATTCACAGGCCCACACCGTGGCTGTTTAAAACCATGGACAAAAACACAACTGGTAATCTCACACCCACCTCATCCCTCACCCTGTGCGTGGCCAGCCTGGCTCTCCCACTAACTGGCAGGGCTGGGCAGTGCTGTGAAAACCTGCTCTCCCTGCTGTGAGGCAACAGAGTTAAGCAGCTTCCAGCAGCTCTCAGCTGCTTAGCTGGGGCTGCCGGTTGGCAGCAAGAGGGCTGGGGGCCCGCACAAGGTCGTGCTAAGACTCGGCTGTCCAAACGCCATGTATTTCACTCAGAAACTTCTGATTTTAGCTGGAGTAAAGGTGGGTTCAGTGAAAGAGTGGCCAGGCTCAGACAGGTTTGAGAAGTCTGTGGTTGCTTTGTTTGAATTTTGATTAATAAATTGAATTATCCATAACTACGACAGCATTCTTAGAATATGCAATAGAGGCTGCGGCCTCAGGGAACATGGTGACACAGTTCGATGCGACTGGGCTGCAGACACTGAGGGCAGTGGTCTCAGGGGAAGGAGCAGCTCCAGGTGGGAGCAGGCAGCAGCTCCCTGGGGGCCTGGGGCAAGGAGAGGTAGCTTTCTGGGGGAGGGCAGTAGCTCCATGTGAAGTGTAGGGGAAAAAAAAGGCATCTGAAGGTGGTTTTGCATCTCAGTGGGGTTTTATATTGCAGCAGAGAGGCGGTAGGACCCTTCTGCTGGAGATGCAAGCATGGTGGGCACCAGCTGGTGGTCTGTGAGTCCCCATGGGCTTCCTTACTGGGCCAACACCAGTCAGGCCAATTCACTGGGGAGCCCTGACCAAAGCAAGACAGCGGTGGGGTCTCCTGTGAAGATTGAGGAGACCCATTCCACAGGCCATATAGGCAGCAGTGAGCACTTGGGTTTGGGACTGGCCTCCTCTCTGCTGCCCAGACACTGTGGATGAAAGCTTTCACAAAGCTGATTCTTTCTGGTTTATTTCCCACAGAAACTCTGTGGTTCCAACTACCCCCTGAGCATTGCCTTCATTGTGGTGAACGAGTTCTGCGAGCGCTTCTCCTACTATGGCATGAGAGGTATGTGGCCCATGTCTAGAAAGAGACTTTTCCATCTCTGGGCTTCTGTACACACCAGCCTGGTGTTTCAGGGTTGTGCTGTATGTGGTCATGGTTGTCTTTCAAAGTAAATTGGTATTTTGGGATGCAGGCATGAACAATATGCCCTAACATGGAAGCTAGAACTGCTCTGAGCAGAATTAGTGACTACAGACCTCCAGTGTCACTTCCAATTTATTTTTTATATGATTCTGTTTTGAATGTAGTTTTCCAGTATGTGATGTGTTTCAGTTGTGTGCAGTCAGAGTATCAGAGGATTGAATCATACAGGCACCTAATTTGCAAATAGAAAAAAAAAATGCATAAACAGAACTACAGGTTAGGGTAGGATAAGATAGAAAATATAATTTCCAGCTAAACATAAATGTTTATGAGCAAAGAAAGCCTGGTACTGGCATATCTCATTTGAGCGTTTCCTGTGTCAGGGATTATGAGGAACCGCTCTGAAAGCACAGATCTTTCCACAACAGTGCTCATAGCTGCTACACAAATCAGTGTTTTTCTTGTCACTGTGATGTAGTTTCCTGCTTACCTGCAGAGATGCACATTAATTATCTGATGTGGTCTGCTCGCTTCCTTTTAGCTGTCCTGACGCTGTATTTCATAAGCTTCTTTCATTGGGATGAGAATCTCTCCACTGCTGTGTACCATGCCTTCTCTGCTCTCTGTTATTTCACACCTGTCATTGGAGCCATCATGGCAGACTCGTGGCTGGGGAAATACAAGTAAGTAAAGTCATCTCTCTAATTCATACAGAATACATTCATGCCATGCAGTCTGCAGGAGGTTCAGTGCTGCATGTGCTCCAGGTTTTGTGCTTTCTCAGGGTGCAGCAAAGACGTGCTTGCAAAGGTCAGTTCTTCTCTGTTAAAGGATGAACAGCTGAGCTGTTCGCTCACACTGTTCTGTGCTCCTCTTTTTCCCAAGGTCCAATAGGCAACAAAGTTCAAACAAATTAAATCAGACCAGCGCACCTCCATCCTCCTTCCCCATGCACCTTGAGAAATCTAAGGTGTAGTGGTTAACCCCCAGCTTGCCGAGATCTGTTGCTGAGACAGACTCAAGGATGGTGAGGAAGCAGTGTCATCTTCTGAATCTAGTGGTCTCAGATGCAATGTCACTAACTGTACCCACTTACTTATGCTTTCTCATCACAGGGTATGTGTGAGCACACACATTTTTGTCCCAGAGTAAACCGGGTTCACTCAAATCATCTCCCTTAGCACATAATCAGGTAAACTCTCCCTGAGAAAATCAAGGAGTCCTCCCTTAGACTGATAAGTTGTGGGGCCATCATCTGCCAGAGTGGTGGTGAGCAGCTGGATACAGGACATTCTTTCCTTGGCACTGTCTGTTCGCTGCCTGAGGAGTCTTGCTGTCAGAGTGATGAAGTGCAGCTGAACCTTTCTCTATAGGACTAAGAGCATCTGGCAGGAGAGCCTCAACATGGAAAAAAGCAGCTGCAATCTGCCTTTTCAGCAGAGAGCTTTTAAAGGGATATCAATATTCTTTTTTTCTTTGTGCTCAATTTTAGTCATTCTCCTGTCCTTTAGAATGAAAAAACAAACAAAAATGATTGGGAATTTTATTAACTTCATTATTTGAGGTTTCACCTAGCAATGTTTCTTGCTTTTTGAGGGTATTTATCTTGCAACAGGGTGATGTGAGAAAATAAATCATTATGCTAATTTTTGTGCATTAGATAAAAGACTTCCCTATGTCTTAAAGGGTGGTGGCTTTTACTGTAGTAGCTGGGCCTGGCCAATACCCAGGACAGGATAACAGATTCGAGGGGCTTTTAGGAATGATCTACTGTGGCTCTAAATTAGCTGTTGCAGCCAGGGTCTGGATATGTCAAGGACCATATCTGTGCCCAATAGCTCATCGGCTTTCTTCTAGCACCTATTTCCTAACAAGTCCTTCCATTCCCTCTGTGTGTGTTTAGTCTGCGTATAAATACATAGCTGTGTTAATCCTGAAGATGATGAAGGAATGTAATGCACTCAAGAGCCTGGGGCAGATAGATGAGCTCAGTCCTTCAGAGGTACTTGAGATCCAAACTAGTCTTGTAACAGGAAAATCACACCACTAGTTTGGATGTGGCAGTCAGGTGAGTTGAGTGTGGGCAACAGACCCTACAGATGCCTTCCAGCGTAGGGATTCAGTTAAGTGCATGCTACAAACTGCCAGTTAGTAGTAGTCTGGAAACTGAGTTGGACTTGAACAGTGCTTGCCTATTTGGAATCTATTTGCATGATAAGACTGGAGCGTTTTTAGTTTAGTATGCCCAGCAACCTCTGCAAAGAAAGCAAGGTCTCTCCCTCTTTAATCTCAACCCATTTGACTATCTCTTTCTTCCAGTGTGCTCAGTGCTGACACAGAAGAGTTATAGGTGTCTGCGATAGCAGAGATATGGACAGAGCAGTTCCTTGTGCATCTGCCAAGTAGACCTTCCATATCAGGAAGCACAGGCACACTCTGTTTTCAGATCATACACCACCCAGCACCGTCAGTCACTGCTGTTTGCTTTGTTCACAGGACAATCATCTACCTCTCCATTGTGTATGTGGTTGGCCATCTGATCAAGTCAGTGGGCGCAATTCCATCCCTGGGCAACCAGGCGGTTCACGTGTAAGTAGCTGTCAAAGGCATAATGCTGTAGGAGGTTGCAGTGGTAGGTGGTTGACCCAGGACTGTCATTTGTTTCATCGCCATGAGGACAGCAGTCTAGGGGTCTGTGCATGGGTTGCTCTTATCAGGGAAGGGTTTGGGATGTCTGAATAAGCAGAAGAGGGTGTTCAGAGTGCGAATGCAACAGGAGGAGTTGGAAAACACCCCTAAGGCTGAGCCCTTTGACACAGGGACTTCTGACCATGCCTGTCTGCTACACCGTGCTACTGGAGTTTAGTTTCTTCCATCCAGCTTCCTACACCAGCCTGCTTCCGCCCTCATTTTCTCATCAACAGTGGTGCCCAGCTCAAAAGGTCCCCTTGTGTGCATGGGAACACAAAACCCTAAATACACTTTTTCTGATGTGTGACAGAGGAATGGTCTGTGTCACCTCAAGGGTACTGCCCTTCTTGCCCTCTAGATTCCAAACCGTTAGGAATTTCAGAGTAGTTTTCCAGCTGGTGTCTCTGAAACCACCACGCAGTTTTTGCCTAGGTACTTGGGGCTCTAAAAATATGTGCATGCAAGCAGGAGCTTCTGGTTTACAGAGCAACTTTTCTTTTTTCTTTTGTCCCAGACCTGACACTTGGTTCCATACAGACATTGCTGTCGGGCCAACAATGGCATTTTGAGGAGCACTGGGAGGTGGAAAGCACCCAACATTCTAATTCAAACAGTTTTGCTTCAGTTATTCAAACTGGAAGTCCTATATACAAAGG
>CM021771.1:25210799-25248278 GCA_011076525.1 Nettapus auritus | reverse complement strand
CTTTTTCTTTTTCTTTTTCTTTTTCTTTTTCTTTTTCTTTTTTTTCCTCAATTGATCTCTGTAATCTTTTGTTCTCAGATGAGTGAAAAATAATCCCTTGATTCTTCAGTGTCTGGTATGTCCACTGGGCCTTGGAACAGCAAGAAACTGACAAAAACTTTTGGGTTAATTGACTGATACTGAATACAGAAATTAGGATAATTATTTTTTTTATATAATTTTTGCTACTTGCTACTTGCTTACTTATCATCACTGCCCATGTGCAAAAGACAGTGATATCAGAGGAATTGTGGTTGGGTGATACTAAAATGCTCTCCTAAGCACTGGAAAGGTTCTGCAATGGTGTTGTTTTTCTTCTTGCATGAAGGGTCCTGTCTATGGTTGGTCTGTTTTTGATCGCCCTTGGAACGGGAGGTATCAAGCCCTGTGTCTCTGCATTTGGTGGTGACCAGTTTGAAGAGGAACATGTAAGATTTCATTTATTTCCTAAACTCTGCAGTGTCTGGTTACTTTATGAGGATGTTCATGTGATCAGATTGTTTTTTACTAGAATAAGGACCCATTTGCTAGGAAAAGATGTAGTAAGATGGTTTGCATGAGTCTTGAAAGAATCGGGATGCTTCAGGAAAGGAAAACACTAATGGAATGGGATTGATATCAGGAAGGACAGGTCATAATTGTATCAAATAATCCAAATGTTATTTGGATGTCAGGGTATTTGGAAGATCCTGTATAGCACAGCATGGAAAGGTAGCTATTTCAGAACCAGTTTAACAAGTGTGACTATAATACACTGCAGTGCAACACATCAGATGAAAGAGAAAGTTGTATTACCAGGCTCTGTGCTTTCCTGGAAACTTTCCCTCAAAACAGGCACCAGTCATAGTCTGTCTTAGATGTTTTTCAGAAAGAACTGTAGAAAATTCTAGCCTTTCAAAGACAGTTCTAGAACCAAGTATATCCAGAATGTTTTCTAGTTATTCCAGAATGGAAAGCTCTGAAGATCTGGGAAGCTCTGCTTGTATTGGATCCTGCAAATCACAATCCAGTTGCTTCACATCCTCATTCTCCACCACAAATGCTTAGCCCTGGCCCTCATGTCCTGTAATGCACTATCTTAAACTCCCATTATGCAACACGGTAGCTCAACCAGGGATAAGGTCAAGCTTGAAGAAGTGAAGCAGGTCAGAAAGTACTACTTCAAGGTGAAAAGCATCATTTTCAGATTGACCTGAAATTAAACACTTAGATTTATGTTGATCTAACAGATGAAATTTCATTTTTCTCAAAGACAGTATTTAAATCAGCAACTTCTCTGATTGACATGAGTCACAGAAGGTCTCTACTACAAGGAAGAAAATAAATGTTTGAGTCTGTGACGAGAAGGCTTTTAAAATCAATAAGGAATATTTAGGATTGACAGTAGGAAAAGAATTCCAGAAATAGGTCAAAAGAAGTACTGATAAAGACTGGGACTTTTGGAAGATGGAAATGTCTGTCAGCAGAGGCATTGAATAAGGACACTAGAATAATGGTCTGTCAGGAAAGGCACTAGTGGAGTTGGATAAGGGATGGCCCCTTGGCCTTGGACAAGGGATGGGAGCCCTGTAGGGCAGTTTGTTGTTTGTCTATTGCAATGTCCCAGCATGTAGTCAGCATTTAATAAACAAATAAAACAGACTAGAATGACAATTTTAAAATGTGGAGAAGACTTGTTCTTTCTGCACACACACTGTGTCATACTCAAGTGATGAAACTTACAGTTGAATCCGAAGGGGTAACAAAACCCAACATATTTCATGGTCACTTTTTCAAAGCAGATCCTTCTGCAGGAGGGCCCATCCTGTGCTGTCCATCAGCCCTGGTGCTTTACAGGATGTTTTGGAAGAGGGAGCAGCAATCAGCTGGTGGTCACCAGCCTCCTCAGTCTCCAGAAGCAGGCTGGCAGTACAGCACATGTGCTCTGGGAACATGCTGCGTGCATACCAGCATGTGGGCATCCCAGCTTGCAGTGCTAATAGCTGTCCCAAAAGGATTGTAACAGGTGTTACAGCAGCATCTTCAGAAGTGCTACTTCTATGAATATTAATGATTAATAATGTTTATCCAGCATCTTTCAATTACCACCTAATTACAGTATGATAATATGTACCACTTATCTTCAGAGTGTTTTATAGACTTCAACTAATGAATCTCAGCACCCCAGTCAGGCACATAATATTATTATCCCGAACTTACAGTCACAACTGAGTTACAGAGAAAAACCTGAATTGCCTGTGGTTGTGTGGGACTGTGCCCATTCTCCAGCAGTCAGACTACACCTCTCCAACAAATTTATCAAATGCTAAGGCTCAGACATTCCTCTGTGTGTTGCCTTCAAGGGAAACTCATTTAGAAAAAGAAAACTGTAAAAAGCCTTCTGATAAGGACAATATGTTCTGCTCTATTCATTCTTTTCAGAATAGAAAGTTTGTATTTTACCATTTTGAAATTACTTCGCCTTTCAGGAGAAAAAAAGGTTTTATGCTGTGCCATAGGAAATTTAAGCCTTCAAAATAGGAATGAGAAGTTTTGATTTTGTATGGGATGGAAGGTTTGGGGCCAACCAGAATACTTTTCCCCTCCAGAGTGTTGATTGGGAACACTTCCTATGTCTTTTATCTTCCACTCCAGGTAGGGTGAAATAAATTTTGAAAATTCCCAACAAAATGAGGAGTTTGGTTCCCCCTCAATTTTCAGGACACCAATAAACTTCAGCTGAACCCTTAAGTGCACAGGCTTAGTTCCCCAATCTGGAAACTACGGATGTAGTAGTTCTGTGTGTAAAATTAATAAATAAATTGCCCCTGCAGTTCCCACATAGAGACAAATTTAGGTTTTAAGGCAAATGTGCACCATTAGTCTGGTTTTCTTTAGAGTACTTTGTAAATTCTTGGATCTGCCAGTTTGAGAAACTACTACGAGCAGCAATGGAGACTGATACAGCAGGAGATCAGATAGGGAAAGCAGATTTATCTGCAGGAGATTTCCAAGCATTCTTGTCTATAGGATTAGCAGTCCAGGCTAAGAATGCTTGAACAAAATTGTATTTATGATATGATATATAAATGCACAGGCTGCTGTGTCTATTAATTAAAGGCCAAAGCTGATTTCAAACAGTGTGGTATGGTTTTTAAGGTACTAAATAGCTTTCTCTTTTTTTTTTTTTTTTTTTCCTCCGTTGCCAAGGTGATCAGGATTATAACGTACAGTACCTTTTCCTCAAATTAGATAATCCAAATCATGTTACTAATGTATGTCTGCTCCAAAGATTAGGAAAGTAAAGAAGGAATTCGGGTGTAATTTACAAGCTGCTAGGTCATTAGTTTTGTACTCACTTCTGCTTCTCTGACCATTTTTTCCATCTGTGAAATTTGTAAATGTGCTAAATAAGACACCCCAAATCACTGTCTTCTTATCAGCACACTGGTTTTGGTAATTGCTGCTCTAGACTTTAACATGTTGAGAGCTGTGTGCTTGAGTCTTGTTCAGCTCTCAGAAATTCTGAGTTTTTCAGATACGAAGGGTTACAGATATGTCATAAGAATTTGAATAGAAGAGGTCAGGGCTGAGGACTCTTTTGCGGTACCCATATCAAGCCATGGCAGGGCTATACTGTGACTGGGAGAGTTTGCTGAGGCTACTGATTTTTCTGGATTTCTTTGTGGTGACGAATAACTAGTCACAGAGGTAGAATGAAGAAGAAAATTACTTTTATTAGCTTAGCAGTAGAAAATAGCAGGTAACCAAAAATTTTAGTGAGGACAGAAATGGAATTTAGGAGGCAGGAAGATTCATTGCTGTTTGCTATTCACCATAGGAACAAGGGATAATGATTGTAAGGCCTACCAGTACTTTAATCCAGGATAAATCACTTATGAGTGACGTATGGATTAGATTTGGAGATGTGCTAGGAAATAAAATCTTGCAAGAGTCAAAAACTCAAGCTGATGGGATCTTTATAACTGTGCTGTCCCCTTCACCCAAGCCAGGGGACACCCAGCACCCCTGGTGGGTGCTGGTGGGAGGTGATGGGACTCAGCCTCACCTCCCCAGTACCCACTTCACCAGGTGACATAAAGAAAGTCCTCCGGTTCTCTCCTGCCTGCCCGCCTTCCCTGCTGCGATAAGAAGCTTCTTGCCATACAAAGTACCTGTTGGCTGCACCATAGTCATTTTGGGATCCCAGGCTTCATTCTGTATGAGATGTCCTCTTTACATGTCTGCAATTCTTCGCATTTTCTTCTGTTTTCCAGCCTTATGACTGTTGTTGTCTAAGGGAGCAAGATATGTTTGAAGGAGAGGAGGCAAAACCTGACCTCTGGGGATCTTCCTCACACTGAGATGAATTAATGTTTCGCAGTCAAAAACATGCTCAGGTCAGAGAGATGTGGTTCCAGGTACCTTAAGGAGCTCTCTGCCAGGAACTAAGCCATGTCCCATGCAATTTGCCCACTACCATCACAGGATGTGGTGACACCTGGGAGTGAAGCCTAAATACATATAAAACATATAATCTGCCTGGGCTTGGGCTGTCCTTAAATTCTGGTTTCCTCAGCTCAGATGTCCACTAGCTGGTGATACTGGTAGGCCAGGTTGCCTTCTCTTCTTTCTCCACTCTACTGGCCCACCCAGGCATGGGGAGGAGGTTTAGCACTGTGTGTGCATGTATCTGTGCAGGTGTGTCTCCCCTGCAAGCAAGGAAAGACTGCTTTGGAGTCAATCCCTTCATACATTACTTCTGTGGAAAGCACCAAACTCTGCATCAAGTTCTTAATTGCCTCCAAATTGGGAATTATGTGGGAGGCAAGAAGATCAACAGGAACCCTTTGGCTGTATGGACTGTAACATGTTACAACATCAGTTGAATTTTGAACTCTTCCTCTTGAAGTTCAACCCTCAGTCAGGCTCTTGAATTTGCTCCCTTAGATTTAATTTCCCCTATTAGTTTGAGGTTGACTGGCCTCAGGTTGGTAATCTCCTGCCTGTTGGATCCCTCTCATTTGCTGCCACTCTCTCATCTGTGCTGTCCTGACCAGCTCCTCAATCTATGCAGGTTTCTTTTTCTGTTTTTACATAGGAAGAGAGGAGGGGAAAAAAAAGAGCTCAGACATGGGAACAAATGATGAGCTTGTCAAGCTACGCCAAATTGGATTGAATTAGGTGCCAGAGGATCTGAATCATGCTACTTGTTCTGAATAAGTAAATGCTCTCCCAATCCAACAACACTCTCCAAGCAGTGGTTTTTCTTCCGAAATGCCAAAAAGCCCCAAAGCACTTCTTAAGTAACGTGAGCTGATTTGTGTGAGCTTTTACCATCACCTGAAGGCGAGCTTGTTTGCTTAACATTTTATGCACTATGTGTCAGTATTTACCCAGCCTTCCTAACAAGAGAATTGATAGCGTTCAATTTGCAAGCCCAGTGCTGTGCATTAGCCGTGACATTGATATTGTCTTCTCTTGTTTTAGACCTCGGAGAGAAGCAAGTTTTTTTCCGTCTTCTATTTATCCATTAATGCTGGAAGTTTGATCTCCACGTTTGTAACTCCTGTATTAAGAGGTCAGTGTTGATTTAGAATAAGACAATAAATTAGCTGCCCTCTGACTACTCTGTTGTGCATTGTTAGGCTCTTATGACAACTGAATGGCAGAAATTACATTATCTCTGGATTGGCCACTGTATTGCATTTACGCCTTGTTAATCCTGCCGTAGCAGCATAACAGATTTATGGTACTAGCAGCAGACAAGTCGCAAAAACCACGTTCCCAGATGTATTTCAAAGCCAGCCTGAACTGCAGAATTAAAATATGGGAGGTGGAAAGAACTAAATGGTCAGCTAATCCTCCTTCTGGCCAGTGAAGGATTGTTCCTGTCTTGCCTATAGGTAACCTGTGGCTGGGAATTGATCTTCGGCATTGTGGGCAGGCATCAGGACCGAATGAATTATCAGGGCTGGTTGTGGAGCCCCACCTTCCCCCCCCCCCCCCCACACAGGGCACTGATGACTGCTGGAGGACTCTGTCCTGGCACCCGGGCATGTCTGCTGGGGTCTCCTTGCAAGATTGCAGCCCTGAGCAATTAGCCTTGAGGACAAAGCACAGGCCTCTGCCCCACTTAAGTCCTACTTTACATTCTAGCCTTGCTTCTGTTTCCTTCATTGTATTGTAGTGCCCAGAAACCAAAGGATTGGCGTGCTGTAAATACAGACGCAGAGGCAGAGGGAGGGCAGGAGGGTAGCAGGCCATAGGCAAAGGGGATGGGGACGGGGACAATGTAGCCTTCACACTCACTAGCAATTTTTCCCTTCCATCCTGTAGCCTCCAGGAAGCTTTATTTGTTTGGAGCAGCTATTTCAACAAGCCGTTCGTTTCACAAGGCTGTGGGCAGTTGTGCTTTGTCTCACATTTACAGCACCATGTTCAGGCTAAGGCAAATGTTCCCTCTCCACAGCCAGTGTTAACGCTGGGGAAGGGCTCTCGCTTGGTGTAGTCAGGGGGCTGATGAAAATCTGGTCCCTTTGGGACATCCAAACTCGTGCCAACGCAATGTACTGATAAACCAGTTGCAACATGGAAATAAGGTGGAGAGGCTGGGGAAAGAGTACAATTTCTGCTAAGTGTGAAAGCTTTTCCTGGAAAAGCAAGAAACTGTTCTTAGACATTTGGCAGAAGCGCAGGATATTTTTAGGAGGAGAAGTCCAACTCATTTTGCATGTCAAAAGTTCAGTGTGTCCATAAGGTCTTGCTGCCAGTTGGATCTCAGCTAATTTACTGAAAATAAGCAAATAAGTGTTAGGCACTGCACACAGCTATGCAGCTGACCGTGACTGCCCAGGGACAGCAAACAGGAACAACTGAAAGCTTCATGGGTTGTTTTCCTATTAACTGTGTTGGTTTATTTTAGTCATATTTATTTGGTTTTGCTCCACGCAAGATTGCAGTAATTTGTAGCCACTGGCACACGGGCCTAGACCACACTGCTGGTTTGCTGTTTGCAGCCGGCCTCCTAACTTGTGTGGGGTGAGAACTAAGCTACGCCAAGAGGCCCAGGGTCTCAGTGAACCATACCTCAGATCAATCGAAGCCGTGCTCTGACAAACCTGGCTTATTGGTGGGCAGGACCTGACACCTGGAGCAGGCAGCCTCTGGTGAGGATGGGAAGGAGGAGAGCAAGGGATTTGGAGATGCAACCAGAGCATTAGATCTAATGGCTCCCACTTATTTAGGAATAGGGGATTTTCCTTCTGCCTTGTCCACTGTAGGTTACTAGGAAATCAGATTTGGGTTTTTAGCTCAATAATTCATGAAGCTGGCACAAATAATGTGGAAACACGGTACTGATTGTTTAGATCTATGCAAATACATAACGATTTGAGGTTATTTTAAATGCTTTTTTTTTTTTTTTTTTTTTTTTTTTTTTTTTTTTTTTTTTTTTTTTCCCGAATTGTGGTTCCTACCTCTTTCTACCTATTTGTCTGCCCTTTCCCTTCTACTCTTCTGATCAATATCCCATTATCAGCTGCTGCTGCTGGCAGACGCTAACCCTGCTTCCAAATTGTCCTCGTCAGGGGAGGACAACTGTTTCAAGGAGATTCAATTCACAGTGTCAAGCACCAGCAAAGAAGATTTAAAGCTAAGAGAAGTGACTGATTTAAGGGAAGTAAATCAAAGACCCAGGTAACATAAGTCTGACTGTAATGAGATGCCTTTATTTCTGACTTCCTTTTTAGGGGATGTGAAATGTTTTGGAGAGGATTGTTATGCACTGGCTTTTGGTGTCCCAGCAGCACTGATGGTGTTGGCGCTTGGTGAGTGAAAACTATAATGCTTCTAGTAGTAGTTACCATTTGTGAGTCCACTTATAGATGAGAAAATGCACAAGTTTACCAGCTCTGGATAGATACTGTGATGGGAAGCTCAAGGGTACAAGGTCCTCCAACAATTTCACAGTTCAGAACAGCAAGAAAAAACATGTGGTTCACTCAGTGGTGGTCATCCTGCGATCCTATAGCTTGACAGTGGTGAGCGAGTGGTCTAGTGGGTGTATCACAATACAATTACCTTGTTCAATATAAAAAATGGAAGCACCAAAATCATTCTCCTGATGGTCTGTAGCTTTACCTGTCAGTAAGTTAGGCCTTTGAGCTGCCATCTGAGCAGTCCTCAAAGTTCCCCAGCTCACAGAAGAGAAGCTTAGTATGACACTTCTAACCTTTGCACAGGCTTTTTGTAGCTCAGGGACATCTTTAATGGATCAGACTTTTGCTTCAGAATCTGTTTGCCACCCAGAAATCCCAGAAGAAGCTGGATGAAATGCTACTTTATTCTGAACTGTCTCAGTTTGCTTGGCTGAAGTAATTCCCACAGTTATAGTGACAGCCTATTATTATGTTGCAATAATAAGCCCTCATTGCCCAAGAGTCTGGAGGCAGATGCAATCATCCTGCTCCCTAAAGCTTGCATCTTAGCCCCATTAATGTACTGTCAAGACTTCTTCTTCAACCCCTGTCAAATACCCAGCAATTTCTACATTCCTACAGTTACTCCTCAGTAACCAATATAGAGGACACCCCATTAGTTTCACAGTTGCAAGCAACTGAGGGGAGCAGTCCCCTTATTATGCTGCATTTGAGAGGTTTAGACACAGCATGGGGTGACTTCTCATTCAGCTTGTTAGCTTAATTGAGAGACCAAGCAATTGTTGGATTTCACCATAGCATCTGTGATTTGAAAAGTTCATCCCCTGGAGAATGTGAATGCTGCTTTTCCCCCTCAAACTTCCATCCAGCAGAAGGATCAGCACACTGAAGAAATGTCATCAGGCCACAGCCAGTGTTAGAGCAATTATTTTCTAAAAGTGCATGATCATGGGCCTGATCAGCTTCTCTTTTCCCACATGGCCTACTCCTATCAGTTTAAGGTAGCAAAGGCTTCTCTGTGCTGAAAGTTTCCAGCAGGATAGTAGTAGTTGCCCAGGGGAAAATGGACATGTAAATACTGCAGTTTCAGTGAGGCCATCAGTCGAAAAGTGTTTTTAGCTAGTGTCCTGCTGCCAGATTCCACAGCCCACACCCTGGCAAAGCAGCTCTGTTCTTCATAACATGCTGTATTGCTCTTGGATGTGATATATTTTACTATGTGAGCAGCATGCAGGACTGGAGAAAATACCCTTCTAGTCCCGACTGGCCGCCTCCCTGTGATGCTGGAAAACAAGGATAGGTTTAAAGGCAAAATGGAAATCTTATACAGTGAGATTATTTGATCTGCTTCAGTTTCTGAAAGATACAAGAGGACTGATATTATTTAATTTCAAATGCTAACCTTAATGCAGGAACCTCAGTTCCCAATGGAGTCAGTGGCATCCCCAGGAGGTGTTTCAGCAAACCTCATCAATCTCCCTTAGGAGGCACCAGCTACTCCACAGGGAGATGCTAAAAATGAGGTAGTGCAGTTGCCCGTTCTGTGACTTTGGACAAGTGACTTTGATTGAGATTCACCTAAACTGACTTCAGATGCCTCTCTGACAGTTCTGCAAGTCGAAACAGGACATAAAGGGTCTTCATAGTGAGAAAAGAGAAATGGTGAATCTCTTGTAGTGTTCCTATGTTAGGATTAAAATGCCTACTTTTCTCCACTGCCTGTGGACTGACCTGGGTGACTGGGTTAGCTTAAAATGCTTTGTTATATGGATTTCATGCTCAGCTTTTATTGTGCTTCTCCCTGCTAACATCTTTGGAATTGCAGTGCAGTCAAAGCCTCTCAAAGAGCAGGACAAATGATCTGTAATTGGATAGCTCCATCTCTGACAATATTTTGAAGCCTTACTTCATATGTTTTTGTGAGGGAGAAAAACAAGGCAAAACAATATCTTAAATTGCACATCCTTCGATGGAAACCATGAGTGGAGGTAATTTCCCTTAGCACCAGCATGTGATGCAGTGGCCTTTGCGAGCTGGGCTGGCAGTTGCCATTGAAATGTATGTGAGATGCAATACACAGAGCCCGTGTTGGATCTGCACTCATCCTCATGTGGTTGCAATGACTGGGGGCTGGTTTCCAGCACAGGTATCATCAACATCAGATGCAGGAATTGAATGTAGATTGTATTTTAAGTTTAGCCCACAAAAAGCATAGATGGGGGAATGTTCAAAGCACTGGTTTCCTGCATGAATCAGATGTGGAGGTGCATGTTGTGCCAGAGCAGATTATGAGAAGATGGCAGTCACTTTGTAGGAATCACACTGCTTCACTTAAGAAGTTGCATTTTCTTCCATCTGAAGGAATTAATGGCGTCCTGCATGTTTGTTTTGTTTGATAAAATTGCAATCCTGTAAGCCCCAAAGGGAGAGGATTTCTGTTGAATATGGGGGTTGGGGCTGAGCTTTAGTCATGTGAATTCCCTTTTGGATTATAATATTTTTCAGTTGTGTTCATTGCTGGAAGTGGGCTGTACAGAAAAATGCCCCCACAAGGAAATGTCTTACTTGAAGTGTGCAAATGCATTGGAGTAAGTATGTGCCATTCCTTCTCTTTCACGCACGACTCTGGGGCTGCAGATCAGAAGAGTGCAAAGGGAATGGGGAGGGGGCATTTGGAGTTCTTCTGTATGCTGCTCCTGGATAGACTGCTGATGAGCTAGAAGAAATAAGGAACACATTTAGGTCCCAGTTTATTCTTTCAGCATTTCAATTGTTTTTCAATAGTTCCATGAACTATGTAACTGATGCCAAGTAGAACCACTGGGGGGGGATGCTGAAAGACAGACAGGAGACCGAAAGGAAAATTCAGAAACTCACAAAGTATCAGAAATGTGACTTTTTATTTTCAGCTGAACAATTTTGCTGAAGTTTATCAGTTCAGCAGACAGTACGTGTTCATATTATGCACATTGAGCATGTTCTTGTAAATGCAAGAAATACTTGTTAAAGTTGCAGTATAGCCTTATCAATTATTTTTCATAGTGTGTAAGCCGAATATAGTATGTGCAAAAATACTTTCTTGGTTTCGGGTGGAGATTGATGTTTGTTTTTCAAGAAGCTGAAAACATTCAGCAAATGTTTTCTTTTTGCCTAGGTTAATGCTAATGACAGATTTACCTCGAGGAAGCAGCCAGATCTTAAGGATAGGGTTTCTAAGTGGGGCTGCCACTCTTTTTGCCAGAGTCTGTTCAGTGGCTGGAGCACGCACTGTAAACAAGCAAGTTAAAAATTTGATGTCACTGATTTCTCCTTCAGTGAGAAATGAACTTGAAAGCTTCTCTAGGACTGAATGAGACATGGGCTGCACCAGGAATATGCAAAGACAGACTTACAGAACAAGAAAGGAGGGAGAGTTCTGGTTTTGACATTGCTATGGATAATGAAGCGTTCCCTTCCCAGCACAGTGGTCAAACCAACAGATGCCTTTCAGAAAAGAACGAAAGAAGAAATTACATTCAAAGCTTTATAACCTATCAGCTTTTAAATCAAGCAAGAAAGTCTATGGGGGCTAATGCCAGATTTGTCTCTGAAAGACAGGCTCAGGGGGTAGTTCATTCCCACATCATGCTTTTAATTAACCAATGCCACAGAACCTTTCCTGCAGATAATTGCTCATAAAGTGTCCAGTCCTGCACATGCAGATTTTGGATGCGTCCAGCAGAATTATCTGGTGCTGTGTACCTGTGGGGATGGGGAGGGCAGCCCTGAGCTGGGAATGTGGCAAGGGCTGATAAGTAAAGCTTCTGAAAGGGAAAGGAAATAGTTTAAACAAGGTGGCAGGCACAAGGGAGCTATTCACCTGTTTTCCTTTTCCCTAGTTTGCTATTAAAAACAGGCTGAAAAACCGCTCCCATCATATTCCAAAGAGAGATCACTGGCTCGACTGGGCATCAGAAAAGTACTCGGTAAGTGATGCTTTACCTGGCAGGTTTGGAGGGGGAAAGGGGAAGGCAGGGAGGTAGACAGACTTAAGACTGGCCTGGCCGCACCACTCCTCATATACACCAGTCTTCCACTTGTCCTATCCCTTCCCATGTCTGTACTCTCCTGACCCTTAATGGACAGTTTGGGTGCTGCACTGAAATGCAGACGTGCAAATATGCCCATGAGTAAATGCAATGAATAACTGCCACGGAGAAAGGCATTGGAGCTCTCTTGCTTTGTGGCTGCAAGCTTGTGTTGTCTTGTCATCTTATCTTTCTGCCTGTTCCCTTTATAGAAACAACTGATTGGGGAGGTTAAAATGGTGACACGTGTTCTCTTCCTCTTCATACCTCTGCCGATGTTCTGGGCCCTGTTTGATCAGCAGGTACGGTACTAAAGCAACCTGAGGACATGGAGCACTACACACCTCCTAGGTGTCTAGGGGCTTGACCCATTGTCAACACTTGTTCTGCCTTTGCAGTTTGCACAGGAGGGTGAGAAAGAAGTGTGCCATGCCTACTGACAGGCAATATAGGGAGGGGAAGGAACAGACAGGGGAAATAAGACCTCCAGCCCTATTGTCTTCTCTATCTCCATGTTTTCTCTTCTATAGGATGCCTTAAAGGCTTCACAGCTGTCTTTTTTTTTTCTTAGGGATCCAGGTGGACTTTGCAAGCCACAAAGATGAATGCTGATTTTGTAAGTACTTACTGTCACCAGGGATAAGACCAGTAGTAATATCACTGCTCTTGCTTTTTAATTGGAGTCTTACAATACTAAGAACTTCTGCTTAATGAGTCTGGATGAGTTGCACTTCCAATGATCAGAAGTAAGAGGCTCTGTGTGGCCACGTGCAATTCATCACAGCACATCTTGGCACGGCAAGGAGCGAGGGCTGGGAAGCCACCGGCAGCCTGCAAAGTCAGGAGTGCTGACATGCTCGCAACTGGCTGCTCAGTGACCTTGAGCAGGTAGGGTTTCCAGCCTGCTAACCCCACGCAAGGGGGAACTCAGGGAAAGTTCACGCAGCCCTTGCAAGGTATAACAAGAGATGTTATAGTTGTATGTCTCTGTTCTGGCTGACTTGGTGATACATTAATGAAGTCCCTAAGGATCAGCAGGAATCTTGTGCATAGGGTAGAGATGGGGTACTGATTAATTAGTAGCCATAAAGCACTTCAAAGATGTGAATGGCAGGGTATAGTGGCAGATAAATGTGGATTAGCTGTATGGCTCAAGATGTCACCACCCAGGGCCAGTTTCCAGTCATCTATATTTTAATAAGCCATCTAGATCTTACCTGTGGATGTTCACATTGGAATTTGAGATCATAAATACCCATTTTACAGTTCAAAATTGACCTAAGGTCCCAAATTTGAGCCTTTCTATGTCTTTCCCATTAAAAATTTGGCTCTCAGCATGTGATACTCATTGGGCTTAATTAATTCAAATGAGGCATGAAAAAGACTACACAGTGGGTAATATTTTACCCACTCAAGAAAGACAAAATAATGAAAGTTCCCGAAGTCTTTGTGATGTGTATCTAGAAACTTTGTTTTCTGTTGTTGTGCTTGCATGCACTTAGTGATCTGTAGCAGAACATCTAAAAATCTCCAGGAGTCACTTATTAAACTCTCCCTGGTGGAGACGAAAACTGTTGGGGTTGTTTTTGTTGCACCAGCTTGGATGCTTTTTTGGCTTATTTCAGTCTCTTTCCCTCTCAACATCCATGGTGAGCTGCCCCAACCCATGAAGGTGAAAATTAACTGCAACATTTGGGCAATTTCATTGTTAGGCTTGTTGGAGTTCTTGTTTGCAAAATTCCATGTTTTCGCCCTCTCCAGCCCAAGTGCTCAGCTAGGAAGGCTAGAGTTAACAGGGAGTGATTTACTGTGAGATGAAATGTTTTAGGCTTGTTTCCTAATGGCACATTTGTATAGTGTACACAAAGTAGCAGGGGGAGAAGGTATTTGCCTGATAACTTTTAATTGCAAGGCTTCTTTGCTGTGCCCAGTGCTTTTTACTCTCCCAGGAGGCAGCTGCCAGCAGAGACAGGTAGTCATTCCACATTCAGCTCAGGGCAAGCCTGGCAGACAGGAGACAAATCCCCACAGTGCTTTCTCAGAAAGGTACCATTTCCTTCCTAATGTTTTTCTCTTTTCATCTTAATTTCAAATGAAAAATGTAGTGTGGAGTTCAGACAAATGCCAGCCCCTGCCTGGAGACAGCTCATCTGCCCATTTTGGGGACTGGGGTTCCTCCATCCATCCCTGCTGGCCTCACCCAATTGCAGGGGCTAAGCACGGTGGTGCAAGGGTGAAGCAGCTCCTGAAACCTTAAGTACTCTTGCCTCAAATTAAGTCACAGTTGAACAGCTGACCAAAGCCCGTATGGTGCCTTTAGCAAATGCAAGGAAGAAATGGGTGTTTGTACAACCTGCTGGCTCAGGGGTGCTCTTCTGTTGTCCTTTTGGGGTGCTGGGAACAAATGCCAACAGAGCTCAGAGGTCTTGAAACTTGAGGGCATTCACTTGCAGGATTTGGGCTTTTCCATTAGAGAGGAAAAGGAGGAAGCTCTGGATTCAGGTCCTAGCTTGGACACTAACGTTCCTGTTCCTCACCACTCACCTAGGTCAGGGCTCAGCAAGTCTGAAAGATGGGTTTCGGTACCTGTGACAGGTGGTGTCCCAACTGCCATATATCAAGGGCTGAGCGCAGCTTGCTTGTGCAAAATGATTCTTATCACACTATTTGTCTTTAGATGACAAGTGTCAAGTGTCAACGAAAAACATTTGAGGAAACCACCTTTGCTACTAAAGCCTATCCTATGGGCTGGTTGCTTATTTGCCATCAACCACATACACTGTCATATCATGGTGTTTATGAATCACTTGGAATGTCTTTTTGTTTCAGGGAATATATGTCCTTCAGCCTGACCAAATGCAGGTAAAAATACTTTAGGGTAGGAAATTCTTTTAGAAATTATTTTTCTCTCTTATTCTTATTTTTCTGCTGGGACCAGTGGCCCATTTCTGCTCCTTTTGAAGATAATAGCAGTGCTCCTGATAACTAGTGTGCTGTGGACTCTTGCTTACTGCTCACTAGCTCTTAAGCAAGCTTATTGCCTTGATGTTCAGAAGACCCCAACGTTATCCCAACACAGAGGTTGAATCCTGTAGAATAATGCAGAGGTGTGGGGGGATATGCCACTATAATAGCTCTTGAACTAGTGCTGGCATGTGGAGGATACAAACTGTGTATCATTTTAACATGGCTTTGCACTGGGATCAGTGTTACACCTGAAATATGTTTCCTTTCTCCCTTCCTGCAGGGCAAATGAAAATGTGAAGGCTCTAACATGGTGCCATATTGTCACAGTTGATTACAGTTCCTACACTGAACAGCTCTGAAGAAATACAAGGCTGTTCTGTTCCCCTAAAATCGTCCTTCAGAGCTGAGACTGAGCATCTCTCTCTGCTTGTTCTCCTGTCGCTCTCTGTTTTCTTGCTCTGCCACTGCAGGCTGGCAGACAAGCTCTGCACTCCCAGGAGAAATGCAGTTCCTGGGGGGCTCCCGTGCTGTGTGCAAGTATGAGAAATTGGCAATCTCACAAAATAGTGCCTGTTCCTCTGGGATTTTGCTCAAGTCCCAGGATGTTTCCATTATTGCTGATCTGTTGTAAGGTCCCACCACAGCCCCTAAGGTTGCCTGCCTCCATCTCCGTGGGTTTTGTACTCTCTAAAAACATAATGCTTCAGTTCTCTCTTCAGGGAAATGGGGCTGGTGATGCTTGCTTACCTCTTGGAGAGGAGGATATGAATAAAATGTATTCGGGCCTGTGAAACCTAAATTGCAGAAGCCGTCAAACTGCAAACTGTGATTATATTTTTAAAGGAGGTTTGAAAGTGTTTGTTCCTTTATTTAATGGAATTATTTCTGGAGGACAGTGCTTTATGAGTTTAATTACTGAAAGTTTCTTTCTAGTCACTAAACTCCCATTCTTTTGTATTGCAGTTCTTAAATCCACTTCTTATTCTTGTCTTCATCCCAATTTTTGACCTTGGGCTCTACCCTCTGATAAGCATGTGCAAATTTAATTTCACGTAAGTACTTGGGGACAATGCGGATACCTCAGTTCTTCCTCTTTTGCAGCAAGTGTGCAGAAGAACAGCTTTTAAGAAGAAACACAAATTTCTATTCATCCTTCCCACTACTTGCTTCTGCCTCTCTGGCAGCATCACCATCTTCTGTAGGCCCTGGAAATTCCAGAGGGGAAAATTCAATGGTGTTACATTCTGCTCTATCAACGGATTTTCCCTGAAGCTGATATGAACAGTCCCTTTTGAATTTGATTATGTCCTTCACCTTATCTCCTGTATCATTGTTAAATAATTCCCTTCCTGAATCTCCCAGGGGGACAAACTCACTGTCCCATGCGGGCTGTGTGTGGTCTTGTGAGGGCAGGTTCCACACTAGGATAGGAACTGGTGAGAAACTCTAGAGCAAAATGGTTGTTTCTGAGCCCCAATTTGGTGTGTGTGTTACTTCTGAGTATCTCTAGTCTGTCTCTGTGGACCGATGCCCTTTAGCAGTGGAAGTAAGTTATGTGCACCTGACAGTGCAGATCTAGCTGAAACAAACCAAGTTTCACCACTCCTCAATGTGAAATAAAGTGTGGAAAGAGGGAACAAGTGGGAGATTGGCTTCAAAAGCCCCAGCTTGGCAGAAAAATTCCTGTCTGATGACCAGTTTACAGAGTACCTCACCCAGCAGCACAAACCCACGCACTGACCAGGACTGAATGTCACTCTTTCTGTCCCCTGGATGCTGGATGCCAACAGGCTCCTATCCAGTTTAGCCACAGATGTGGCTGTGGAAATACTGTAGTCGTCAGGGTTTTCGTCTATGTGGCTGCAAAAGTTTGTGCTACACAATCTCAATGCACAATTTGAGGTCAAAACCAATTTGTTGTTACAAGATAGAAACAGTAAATATGTTCTTATCCCAGGGCATGTAACTGAGGGACAGAATTTGGGTTCATAATCTGGATTTCCCACATCCCTGTCAATCTAGAATATGAGTCCAGACCATTACAAGGAGCAGAAACCACAGAATCTAGATCCATGTTTGTTTCAAATCTCAACAGCTCAGTGGACCTGCCTTTCTAGACCTACTTTACACTCTTTTATATCAGTTTGTCTCACATAACTCTGGCAGAGTTGTACTAGTTCTGCACCAGTTTCAGAAGCAAGCTCCTTATTCTCCAGAAATGTAAATCTATTGGCAGGAGAAATAACCCAGAATGATGACACAGATGGTCAGAAATGCTGATGATAAAAACTATACATTTTTTCTGCTCTTCATTCCTGCTGCTAAATAGCATGCTACTTATCTTTTGCCTTTCCCAAAAGAGACTTGAAGATGTGTCATTTCTAGTGCTCCTTCCAACATCACAGGTTAACATAATGCCATGAGCTACTCCCACTAGAAGAGCTAGGAAGAAGATTATATGCAGCTTGCAAGCATAGAGCTTTTTTCATGGCATATCAGTTTTAATTGGCCTCAGTGCTGGCCTCATACAGAAAAATAGAATAGTTTTAAGTTAAATGATTGGCAATTTAAACAGCACGTCATCCTGAGTGCCACCTGTTGGACAGTTTATTATGTGGTTTTGGCACATATTAGGCTCTGAGGAATTATATTTTATATTTTAAATTACTTTCTTTTCTTAATGGCACCTCTTTCATTTGCTCCTTAGGCCTATTAAGAAAATGGCAACAGGTATGATCCTTGCAGGGATGGCGTTTGGACTTGCAGCTATTGTAGAAGTCAAAATAAATGTATGTATAGCACAAGAGATTTCTCAAAAATACTTGGCTTTCCCTAGGGTGTTTTATTGATGCCTGTTGGGTAATCCTTTACCCGTTGTGATCCTGGATTGTCACCTTCAATTTGTTCTTTACAACTAAACATACTGATCCAATTGCTAATTTAAATTCTTACTGTCTGTGTCTGTCTGTCTTTCTGTGTCTTTGTCTCTCTCTTTTTCTGCTCTTTGCAGTTTTGCTGTGCCAGTGACCTGTATTGGTCTATATTCTATAATTCCATCATCAGTGCTTGACAGACACCTAGTTAATGCTAGAGATTAATTCCCAAAAGGTAGTCTGGTCTCTCTTCTATTTCTTGCTGTAGATTGCCTGTATTTTAGTGTTTCAGTTTATATTATTCCCTTTCTACTTTGGGTGGGGATGTGTTTTTTACACAACCAATTCATTCTCCAGTGATGCGGGTGAATGCAGTCATGGACACCAGGGGCTGCTGGCCATCCCCAGACAGAAAGCCAGCAAATCTCTTGTAAATTCAATGTTAGCCCCTGCAGATTTGTGCCATTTGTTTCTGGCCCGCGACCAGCTTTGTGCAAACTTTGGCTGACCTTTGGCTTAAGAAAGATACTGTAGGATTAATTTTTAAAGCTTTCCATGTATACTTAAAGTGTTCTGTTACAGAGTGGCTGGCACACAGCCCTGGATTAATATTTGCTGGCTCCTCAGATGAATCCATGGATGAGTCTCTCATTGCAATAAGACTGTGGGCTGAGGTCCTTTTTGATCTCTTTTCTTGAGCAATGAAACGCTCTCATTGCCAGCCACAACAGCTCTCTCTAAGCACTGAAAGTCTGCTCTGGCTGTGGGCAACTCATCCAGGCAGAGGCACAATGAGTTAGATGTTGCCCCCTGCCTATCCATGGAAATTTTACCCTGAAGGCCACTAAAAGCTCCAGCGAAGAGGGACATATGATGGCCCACCTTGGCTTTCTGTGGGTAGTGCAAGTGAAAAGCCAAGGTAGTGGGATTTGCTGAATATTAATAATGGGAAATACATGGAAAACAGTGTCACTCTATCTTTTCTGATGGTGTCTCCCCTCCAAGCTAGGTTCAAATTACCCTGCCTGCCATACCTGAATTACAGGGTGAGATAGAAAAAAATTGATAGCTCTGATTTATTCCTGGCAGCTACTTGAAAATAAAGTGAGAGGAAAAAAAAAAGTAAAAGAAAATATACAAACAGCAACAAAACATAAAATCTCAACAAAATTAAAAAAATAGTTTTAGATCTGCAGCACAAGGCTGACATTGATTGAAGTACTCTTTTTAGGAAAAGACTCCTGGCAGAAAGAGATACCTGTGTACTGCAGGCATTATCTTCCCTTTCCTAGAACACAGGGAGCAAGGCCTGTGCTGAGGTAACACGGTGTCAAGTGATGCAAAAACACCAACTACAGACATGGAGCTGAACTGGGATTTCTATAACTGCTTAGCTTCTGGCCTAATTCTTTTCCCAGCCACTGACTGCAGTGGGAAAACAAGTATTCTGGTCACTGCTTTTGAAATCTATCACAGTTCTTCCCTTCTGACATGGCAGTTGGTTAAATCCAGATGCTTGGGAACTGTATAATGAGAATGACACTGTTCTACCTGCCCAGCAGTTGTGTAGCCTCTACATCTAGTGATGTGAAAAGCAGCCTTTGTGAAGAAGGGTAGGTTGGCTATTGAGCTACTCTGGGGAAGCCTCCCTAAATAAAATTTATGTTCAGTTTTCTCCTCTGATGAGGAAGGGATGGAAAAATGTCATTACAGAGAGGAAGACTATTATGACTAAAAAGGAAGAGTTATTAAAACGCTAATAAAGCATACAGATGGCACTTAAAGCCTTTTATTTTAATTAGGAAACCGATTTGCCTCAACTTGTCCCAAAAGAAAGTTTAATTCAGGTCCTGAATTTGGCAAAGAACCCTGTTCAAGTGACAATCCAAGACCAGGACCTATTTCAGCAGCCTGTGGAGGCTTTTCAGGTAAGTGTGTGTGGGGGGATGGCACACCTGACCTGCATTCCATTGAAAAAAGGGTGGGCTTACCAATAAAACCCCCAGATGCTAGAGCTTGCCCTCTGCCACCTTAGAAGTGCATGGGAATGGCTTTGCAGAAGGAACGCACTATTTCTAACCAGACAGAAAGGGAAGATTTTGAGAAGTATTTTCTTGACAAAGGGTGAAATGGCTGAACACATTCACCTAGAATTAGGAATGAAGGAGGAATGTCCCAATATGAGGCATTCAGATCACATCTCTCAGTGCTCAGGCACAATCCAGACATTGCTGTTGGAATCTGGATGGCATCTGAAAAGTATTTACCTGCAAAGGGGGAAAGAAGCAGGAAGGTAGTTAACTGGGTATGGGCACTGCAACTTGCTTCCTATTTCAGCTTCCAGATTACTTCCAGGTCAGCCTACTTTGGGTCTCAGAACAGCAGGCCGTTGGCCACCAGCTGCCTGCCACATTTTAGGTATGGTTTCACAGTGGCAGAGCAGGGCCAGGGAAAGAGTAGCTGTGTGTGAGAAGGTTCCCTGGCCTTTGGGTTACAACTGGCAAGGGAAGCTACAGCAAGCTCTGAACTGACCATCCTGAAGCCTTTCTCATGTGAAGGAAGTGTGTAACAATTTTTTTTTCTCTTTTTTTTTTCTTTTCCCACAGAACCCAGCTGAGTACTCAAATTTGATATTGAATGGTGAGCAGCAGAACCTTCACTTCATCCTGCAACATCAAGGATTGTCTCTCACTTTTAACTACACCGTGAAGGAAAAATCAGTATACAGCTTAATTGTTTTTGAGGCAGAAGGAAGCCTCTCAAGTCGCCTAGTGAGTGTGGGAGTGAAGTGTAAATACAGTATTAATTCAATAGCTGTGATGATACAATGGGTAAGGGGGTAATAGGCTCATTAATTCATTTTTTCAGTTGCAGTGTCTGTCTGATTGCTCTCAGATGCTCTAAACCTGACTTCTTAGCTAGAGGCACTGGATCTGTACACATTTCTGCTGGTTGATTAATAGAGGCGTTATGGCATCTGAGAGTTGCTAGGAACACTTTAATCCAGTGAATGCTGCAGTGGGAGAGCAGAGCCATGCCTGCTGGGCAGCAGAGCTTGTGAAAGCTGAGGAAGCAGAGAACCAGAGATTTTCCCCAAAAGATGGTTCTATAAAGCAAAGATGTTAAAGAGGCTCTAGGGCTGGGCAGAGAATAAAAGCATCAGAGGAATGACTCTGGGCTTAGTTATTACAAGTGTTTAGTGAAAAAGCACAGAAGGCCCATTTGTTTTGTTGAGCAGAATAAATGATTAAGCTCATTTCCGGCTCTGCTGCAGAGACGCCTTTGTTTGGACTTCTGTGTATTGCTGCAATAACTGTAGAGACGTATATGGGATATGTAGGGCCAGATTCTGATATCTTTTGAATGCAGCTGTATGCCAAGAAGCTCTCTTAAAATGAATGGTGTCATTCCACGTTGTGGTAGGTGTGTATGTATGTATAAACGCCATCAGAATCTGTTCTCATGCTGAAACACCAATTCTCTTATTCTCATAGCAATTCCTCAGCCTCCTGCCTTGCAGAGTTGCCACTGCAAAGGCTTTCAATACTGTGTAGTAGGAATTGCGTAATTGGTTTTAAAAATGCAGAGTTTAAAGAATTTATTTTTTTCCTTTTTTTTTTTTTTTTTTTTTTTTTCCCTTCTGTTTTATGGTTTGGAACCTGGGGCTCATTTTCACACAGTGCTGTTGAGTTTCCTTGAGACCCTGATGATTGCTTGCTGCTTCCTTTAGAAATTGATACTCATACACTGATTTTCATACAGTCTCTATGAAAAGAAAGCTTGGGACAGACTGAAGCAAAGCAACCTCTGAACCTCAGTACATCTCTGTGCTGCCTCAGCTATCTAGCCTGTGCTTGAATTAATGCCTACCGCTGGCATGGGCAGGCTTCCATGCAGTGCTGTTGGGTGATGTTACTGACTTGTCATTCTCAGCACTAGATAAGGGAGGTTTGGAAGACAGTGTAGTAAATTATACTGTCCAACATTGCAACACATGACAGGCAATGCCAGCATTGCTGGTGTGTTGTGGGGCTTGTCCTGGGGTTGCTATGGACCACACCAGTTTCCCCCAAACCCATGCTAGATTTGGCTCCCCCACTCAGATGAGGATGCTTTCTTGGAAGGATCCAATCTGAAACTGGTTTCTTCTCCTTTGTGGGTGGTTGAGTGGGCAGCAAATGAATTTGAGAGCTCTGGGGATCATTGATGAAAGCGAGTAATAATTTGTCTAGCCTGCCTGCAATGAACTACAGTGTTAATCCCCATGTGCCTCCCACTGAAAGAAATGATGTTGTTGTTTATTATTTATTGCTCTGACATTTATTATTCACTACAGCTATTTATTATTTAGGGCATATATTATTTCTGGATCAGCATATCACACTGAAGTAGAATAGACATTTTATAGGGATACTGAAATTTTGGATCCTTGCTTAGAAGCACACGGTTTAACACCAGGAAGAAAGCATGAAGAAAGGGCTAGAAAATTGGGCAATCAGGTTCCCAATCCAAGGATGTGCCTGCAGAGATTGCGACCATGAAATAGATCAGTGCATCTTGGTGTCTCCTGCTCTCTGCCTGCACCATGAGACATTTCTCTCTCTTCAATAGCGAAGGTCAGGGAAAATGTGAATGATGCATGATGATCAGAATAGTAACCTAATGTTCCCTGTTGGCTTTAGGCTCTGTGAAGCCAATGAGTAAGCCAAGAATCAAGCTCTGGAAGTTAGGCAATTTGCTGGTTTTGTAGGAATGTGGCAGCTGTGTTTAGTTGTAATTAATCACTGAAAATTTAACGTGGATAATACTCTGTTGCTATCTTCAGAAAGAGAAAAATACTTATTTTAGAGGGTGTTACATGCCTCAGTAGAAGGATAACTGGCTGAAACTCTGTAGCTTGTGTTATACAGGAGGTGAGAAGGAACATAGGATCTCATCTTAAGCCCTTGGTGCAGCTGAAATTTTGCCATTGGTTTCATTGTACCAAGGCTTCACTTCTGTGGCCTGATATAAAGCTTATGTGAGAGTCCAGTCAATTTCCACAGGCTTTGTAACACATGTAATTCCACAGGCACAGATGTTTTCTCTTACACGTTGTTTGTCAGGCAATATTAATGCAGATTTTTTTTTTTTTTTTTTTTTTTTTTTTTTTTTTTTCCTCTCTTTAGATTACAGACTTGAAAGCAAAGCCAGAAAATGGTTTGGCAGCTGTTAGGTATGAATGGCTCTTTTTGAGGATTCAAGGGAGGTGGGGTGAGGGAAACTGCTTTTGCCTAATACAAACTTTATGTACCATAGCCTAGGTGTTCTTGGGTTAGAGTCTAGTCACTGCTTCTCCTGCAAGAAAAGACTCAGCTGTCAGAGTGCTCAGTGTGTGCCACCTCCCACACTCACCACACAGAGCTGAACATTTACTGCCTAGGAGAAGCTGGGCTGAGATGGCAACGTAAAAGATCCCCTCCCTCGGGAGGGCGATAAATTAATCTCCCTGTGTCCCATCTCTTTGGGAAAGAAAGGGAAGAAGCAATCTAGAAAGGAGCTGCTGCCGTTTGTCCTCTGCAAATTGGCCCAGCCCATGACATTCACTTATCTCATCCGACCTCGTGTACAAATTTGTACTGAAGTGGATACAATGAGAACAGTATGTTCATGGCCCTGTGTTTGTGAAGGCTTCTGCTGACTAAACAGCACCTTGGGGAATTGATCAATACCCGCAGTCAGGAACTTTTTATTTTATTTTATTTTCCTGTGAGCATTTTTGACAGAATCCCAGAACTTTCTGTTCTAAAATATGTGAGGATGTTTAACTAGGAAGACATCCTTTTTCCCCTCTAAAGTTACTTTTGTAAAGCACTTGCCTATCTTCAGGGATTTCCCCTCCATTTTAAAAACTGAAAAACAAAATATTTTAAAACATATTCAGATCAAATTAAGTGTTTGGTTTCACTAACAGCCCCAAGCCTGTGCTTTCCCATGGAAGACTGTTTTGAAGAAAACATGTTATTTTGCTAGAAAACTTTCCTACTAGCAGAAACTCCCTGGAAAGTATTCCAGCATGGTGCACACACCCATCAGGACTCCCACCTTTGTAGTTTCCTGGGGGGCACTGGGGCTCTGTCCTTGATCAGATGCGGGGGAATCTCTGAAGGTGTCTGAGAAGAGATTACTTGTAAGTTCTACCTCACAAGAAGTGGGGGTCACTTTGACAGGGGAGAAAATAAGAGGGGAAAGTTACACAGCAATAGGGAATCTAATCTTTTATTGAAAAACCGGGCAATGAATCAAGCTCATATTTTGTAGCTTGCAGGACAAACTAGTATAAGCCTATGGACTTACGGAATGCTTTGGGATAGAGAGTGCACTTCTAAAGTGTCAAATGCTGTGCTTCTCCTGCCCTGTGTGACAACCTAATATGCTTTTATTGCAGATTCATTAATGGTCTGAGCCAAGATGTCAACCTCACCATTGACAGCAAACAGTTTGTTGCTGTTCAGAAAAACTACAGTGTTTCTGAGTACCTGCTGCTAGAGAGGGACAAGTAAGTTTCCCTTGTTGTGCTGAAGGTCCTTGTTGAAGCCTTTCCTTGGATACCATGGGGCTTTTCTCAGGCAAATAACAAAAATTTCATTACCGTTGTCTTGGTATTTGGTTGTGTGGGCAGATGTTTGTGAAAAAGGAGAATTGTTGTCTCTATGCAGAGCAGGTGCCCTGGACCACTTGTGTGTGTACAGAAGCACTGTGCATTTAGTCTGCAAAGTGTCCAAGTCAAAGGATAGCGGATCAGTATCTCTGCATAATATCTAGATGAATAGATTCATGTTCCAAACAGCGCCTGGGATAGTTCCCTTCCCATGGCTGTTATTGCTCCATTAAGATAAAATCATTGGGAACAGAGCTTGAAAACATTTCTGCTACGACATGAGTATAATGCCATCCTAATTTAGGCAATGATTTTCTTAGAGTCAGGCCAAAGGAATCTTGGGAACCCAAAAAGCTTTTAGAAGTCCAAATACAGGGCTTAGCTTTCTCTGACCTATTATTCACATTGTGCATGGGGTTGGAGGGAAGAGAATGTCCATTCCTGTGCAAAGTAAGGTGGGAGATGGAAAAGTCCCCTTTGCCATGTGGCACCTGCTCTATTTTGATATTCTCTCAGGCCCGAGCTCTTCATGTTAGGATGCACTCAGAGAAAGACCAATTCATAATCCAGGCCACAAAGTGTTGGTATGTGGGCTGGTAACATCGTGTAACATCACATGGTTTTGCAGACTGGGCTTGTTAGACAGGAGCTCCATATGGCCTTGGTTTGGCAGCACTGGAGTTGGCTCCTGGAGGATATTTCTGGCCTTTGCAATGTTTCAAAAGCCTCATGGCTTTTCTCTGCATCAGCTCCATCCAAGATACTTATTGCTGCAATTTAGAAGGATGTAGCAACCACTGTGGCAACGCTGTTGAGCATCTGTGCCATTTTACACATTCAAAATCAGAAGAACAAGTACGATGGCTAACTTGTTCTATTGAAAAGAAGCAACATGGCTTGTGGGTGTGTACCTCTGATTTTCTGATGGCTGCCTGAGCCTGGCTAACTTGACTGGACCTAGATAGGTGTCTGGTTCCTGAAGGAGTGAAGGAAAGTTTGAAAGTAAAATAAATCTAGGGGAAAAGAGAAATCCATGCTAGGAAGAAGCAGTATTTAAAAATGCTAGTAATAGCCCGGGTCATTAGGTGAGCTCTGGTCAGTGTCTAAGTGTTTCTGGAAGGTAAATATGGCAAGAACTCTAGAGATCCTCTGACATTAACATGACTGCAGCTTTACATCATTTGTCCTCCCTAGTCCTTTGTAGGGGCATTTTTGTTAGCTGTGCTTTGTGTTCTTTTTCTGTGAGAATAACCAGAAAATACTGTGCTTCCTCCTTGTATCTAGATACAACAATGGAAAATGCATAACTGAAACGGGGGAATTCACCCTGGACCTTGGGCTCCTTGATTTCGGTGCATCGTACACTGTTGTGGTAACTAATGTAGGTGACCTTGTGATGGTAACAAGTGCATTCTGCTCTGGTCTCTGGCAGTGCTTTTGTTCTTATGTTGGTGACTTTCACTTGATTTCTCCACTCAGCAAGAACTGGGCAGTAGCCATTTGAAGGCAGTCCATTACTCAAGGACTAGTAGAAGGTTTTGGCACTTATACAAGCAAAAAGAATGGGTACTTAGCCCACCGTACGTTGTGATCTTGCCAGATCTTGCAAGCTACACAAGAAGTAAGGTATTTTCCTTGATGGAAATCCTCAGTACAAAATCATGTGACCTGTAGTTTGTGCCAGCACATTGCAAAGAGCTACTGCAGACACTGCCAAGAGCTAATGCTGCTTGTGGTCTCTAAAATACTGTACCTGGTAATACCTCATACCTGAGGAACTCTGCAGAAACAGTTTGCTTTATCCTCACATTTCACTTACTGACCTGAAGGCTGATCTTCCAAGGCTTGCAGACATGCATGGGAAGAAAAGGGCAAAGTGCTGATGGAGGTTGGTGAGATTGTTCATCTGTTTTTCCTTCTCTCGCCCTGTACAGCTCATTTGGAGCTTAGTGTAAAGTCAAGGCACAGCTTTCTGAACAACCCAGGGGTGTGAGCATCGCAGAGAGAGTGGAATCCTTTGCCTGCCTGCCAGCTTCTTAGGCGCACTGCTCCAGCTCTGGTCCAGCTGGCAGGAGCCACGGAGATGAACGTGATCAGCTTAGTACCCACTTTAACCTTTCCACTGCACGGGTTCACAGACAAACCAGGTCTGACAGGACACACTGCTAAGCTGCCCTCTGGGGCTTTGGCTACTGTGTTGTGATGAGCAGAGCAAAGTGATGTCAGCTACTCCCTGGCAATAACATCTCCCTGTTGGGCAATTAATGGAATCTGTTCATGTCTGTGGAGCCCAAATATGTAGGGGGAAAATCATAGCTGCAAAACACCTGGCTTTTTATTTTTTTTTAAACTCCAGTAGCTGGAATGGGATGCACAGCCCTGGAGGGAACAGGCAGATGCTGCCATCTGTGAGTGCAGAGATTTATGTACATAAAACACACACACACTTGAAGGGATATGGGCCAGACCCTACCTCTGTGGCTGCAAGCCTCTTTCCCCAGATGAGAAGCTGAGTTTAGTTTCATGGAGAATATTAGACTAAGAATATTGCCCAGAGCCTCCAGTAACACAGCTGAGTCAGGGCCAGGTGAGGTAGGTGCATCCCACACTGCTGTGGGTAAGGATCCCACTTGGTGGTCCTATATACAAATATCCTTTTCGTAGCCATGGCTGCTCAGGAGTGGCTCTGTGTCTCAGCCCCTCTGTGTCTCTGTTTTTCCATCTCTTGTCCTGTAGTTTCATTCTTTTGTAGAGAGTTTGCTCCAGGCCAAGATAATTGTTAATTGTTGCAGTGATTTGTACTGTGCGTTGCTCCTCTGCTGGGAGTGCTACATCCAATACCAAGAATACAATACATTAGTCGGCTAATGTGGCTGAACTGCAATACTTAAATCACAGGGATGCTGCCTTCTACCCAGCCTTCTTCAGCGTGTGGTTATAGTATGGTGCTTATGACATTTGTTTATGGGCTAAAGAGCAATGCACAGCTTTCCTCTTTTAGCCTTCTGAAATACACTCCCTTGATTTGTCTCCCTGCACGGTGATCAAGTACATTTCATAAACATCCCTTGAATTTTCCCATAATACTCCTTAAACATGAGGTTTTCTGCCTGAAGTCATTTTGACCCAGTGTTTTCCTCACTGCTTGTCAAATCTCTCTCTGACTCCCTGTGCATGAGAGGCAGTACTAATTACACCTAGGAAAGCAAACAAAAGGAATTAGGAATACAGCTAAATTGACTATATGAATACACCTGATACGGGACAGCCTATGCTGCTCTTTGAATTCCTGAAATGGATTTGTTTGTGTGTTGCCATTATAGTAGAGGAGTTGTACAGCACGGATGAAATGGAAACGGTGGCCATGTAGGTGGAATGAGCCCTTGCCAGTCTGCAGTAACTCATGCAGCTCTTGCAGCCCATGAGCTAGCTGGGATATTTGCATGCTGCCAGCTGTGCCGTGTGCAGTAGGAGTCAGCCCACTCCCAACGGTCTTTGATATGGCAGGGATCAGACCCATAGTTTGCTTCCAGGTCAGAGCTTTGCTTCTGTCTTTGCTTTAAGCTTCATTTTAGTAAATTCTCTGTTGCAGTCCAAGCTAGGAAGAATCTGATCTTTCAGCAGCTAATCAATGTGCATTTGTTTTCCTGCTAGGTTTCTGGAGATGCTGTTAAGACATGGAAGTCAGAAGACATCAAAGCCAATAGTGTCCATATGGCTTGGCAGTTACCACAATACTTACTAATATCTGCTGGAGAAGTGATGTTCTCCATTACGGGTCTGGCCTTCTCCTATTCTCAGGTACTCCACTTAAAGATAAGAGGCTTACAATTAGACTTTGGGATTTATTCCTGCATCTGCCATTGACTTGCAATACATCCTTTGGCATGACTTTGGCTTTCTAACAATGTTATCTGTTCTTCAGTTAAAAGTAGGATTATAAAGCAGCTTGCTGGGTGCCTTCAAGCTAAATTCATTCATACTCTGAAGATAGCTTTTCTCAGTTATACTCAGGAAACCCCTTTTCTGGTAAAGCTGAGAAAACAGAACAGAAATGGATAGAAGTTAATTTTAATGGGAAAGCTCTGAATGCTGTAATGCCAGGTTTTCCTCCCAGCAAGAAAGTTTTTCTCCCAAATATTTTGAGTACGTATTTTTCAGTGAAAAAAAAATGCAAAAGTATCTCAAGGACTACAGGGTAGCATGGGGGCTTGGAACCTGCTTTAAGGTGAGAGATTGAAGGGGTAATGAGAATGCAGTGGATAAGTTGATGGTGGTGTACTAGGTTGTCTGGGGAGAAGGTTTATGAGCAGAGAGGACTGAGATACTGCAAGATCAAAAAGCGAAAGCTCCTATTTGTCCTTGGGGAGTACATTGCAGATGTTTATTAATGACGGTGATTAATCCAGTGGGACAATTTGTTGTGAAATATAGAAAACCTTACATTGCCAGGAAGCTTAACATCAGGATCCAGCCTCTTTTCCAAAGATGTGCAGCCACAGGGCACCAGGCTCCAAGATTCAGAACTTGTTGTGCGAGCCCCTGGGCTTCCTGATTTTACAGTTTCAGCTGATGAAGGTCAGGGTGAGCCAGCTCTGCAACAGCAGTGACTTTTCCTTCTTCATGTTATGGATGACATGTTTTGAAACCTCCTTATATGCAGCTGTAGGACTTAATAACAGAGGAAGCACTGTGCAGAGGAAATTCCACAATCTCCTCATAGGCTGGGTCCAGGGATGTTTTTACCTGGCAGGATGTCACGGGTGGGGTGGTGGGTGAGCTGGGCATATGAGCAGCACACTACAGGTACTGAGCTGGCCCTTCTCCTTTTTTCAGTCTCCAGCCAGCATGAAGTCGGTGCTGCAGGCAGGTTGGCTGCTCACGGTGGCTGTTGGGAATACCCTTGTGCTCGTCGTTGCCCAGGCTGCACCAATGGCACAGGTATGGTTCGACACTTTCAACAGAATTAATGCTTTAAAACCGGCCCTGGGTGGTGCTTCTGGACACCTGTGCTGTGGAGACTCAGCTTCTCTGCCCAGCCCCTGGTTCCTGCACAGGGTGCTGGCAGTCTGCCCCAGCTTCCTTCCAGCCAGGGCTCTGCTTAGCCTCTAGAGGACAGACTGTGATAGTAGTGCTAGGGCTCAGTCAGCTCTAGGCAAGCAGGCTGTATTTGGGCCCACAGCCTGGAGCTGATGCCAGCCGTGTGTCACTGTTGCTTACCAAGGCAGCTTGCCTTCACCCAGCTAGCCTGGTGGGCAGTCAGCCTCCTCAGGTGTCCTGCTGGGGAATCCTTGGGGCCAGCTGCCTGTGGCAGCCCGAAATCCTGGGCTCTGCACCAGGAGGTTGTTTTGTGTTGGTTGTTTCACTCGGTCTGTCAGACTGCTGGGGTGATGGCATGAAGGTATGAACTGGGGCTTGGTTTTGGCTAACGGGAAATTGCCTCTCCCTAAGGCATCTTGTGGGCAAAAAGCCCAAACAGGTGTGCTCCAGTCAAGGCAGATTTGTAAGAAAAGGCTTAATGACGCTAGCCCAATGTAACCAGTCTGTTTCAAGGTATAGTATGTACATTCATCATTACACTATGTCCACATGGCTTACCAGAAAACAGGATGAGAAAGTTTCTACCTTGTGAGCAGTCTTGGATGCTGGGAAGTAAGTTTAACCTTGTGCTTTGAGAAGTACTTGGAAGTGCAAAAGAGACTGGGAGTCTGGGGTCTCCTGACCTGATTTTTTTTTTTTTTTTTCTTTTTCTATCCTAGTGGGCTGAATTTGTCTTGTTCACTGTTCTACTCTTTGCTGTGTGCATTATTTTCTCCATCATGGGATATTTCTATGTCAGTGTGGATCCAGAGGACCTACAAGAAAAGGAAGAGAAGACAGAGACCCCAAGCAGAGGAAACATGATTAGTCTCATTACGCAGAAAACAAAGCTCTAACACATCATGGGTTGGGATATATATATATTTTTTTTCTTTCTTTCTTTCTTTCTTTTTTTTTTTTTTTTAACTCAATAGAAGGTAGGGTGAAAGAAAGATGGGGACAATGTTATTTTATTTTATAGCACTGCAGTCCTTATTACTCAAAATGTAGCCACCATCTAAATGGGACAAAATAGCCCTCTATATAAACAGTAGGGGTCCTGAAATCAGAGCAAAATTCCCTGGGAAAGCTTGTCTGGTATTAATTGAGCTTATAAGTAAATACAGTGTAATTTAGAACCTGACCATCTTCCTAAACAAGGGATACTTCCCTATGATTTTGTTTTAAACATATATTTAGGGCAGCAGGGAGGAAGGATGGAGGGCATGCCAGATGACAGCAAAAGCTGGAGATGTTGGGGGAAAAGGATGAAAACCCAGTATAGGAATCAGGAAATAATAGATGTTAGATATGATGGAAGATTTTTTTAATGCAATCATCACGGACTGGAAGAGTTACAATCCCAAAAGGTTTAATCATGTAACTCTCCTTATGAGTATTTCACCCCATTATTGCAAATTATGAATGGCCCTGATTTATGACTTTCAGCTTCAGGCCCAGAAGTAATAACAGGGAATTAAATGCTGCAGGCTCAAATATTCCCAAAACACTACTGAACAAGATATGCATGCTACCATCTCTCTGATAATACATTTTTTCTTAGAAGTTTGCAGCGTCTGATAGTATTCTTTGATTAGACATGATTAGAGAATTGGTTTGCACTTTTTAACTTCAGGAACCCAGGCAGTTATTTGCAATCTTAAGCCTATATTGGACGTTTCCTTTAACAGTACCTGCCACTGCAAGTTAAGGTATGGCTGTTTTCTCATCTCATGCTTCAGTTATTCCCCACTGGGAGACACACTGCAGCAGTTTCTATAAAATTCCAGGTATCCCACAGTGACTTAAACAAGGATGCACTTTATTATTTTTTTTTTCAGTCTACAAAATGAGACCATGGCATATGAGATTTTTCTTTTTTTCTACATGATATTCTGTCTCTCTACCAAACTTTGGATGTAGGCCTTTTAGCAGAATTGTGATATAACTATCTGATTTTTCCTTCCTTACATGAAGCTGTGATTGTTGTTGTTCTGCATTAGAACTATTTCAATTATTACTGATCTAGTAAAACTCCTAAGCCAGTCCTTGCCTTCCTCTGCCACTCCAAGGCTGCAGTTGGGCCAGGTATGGCCTAATTTACAAAAGGGCTGTCAATAGGATTTTCATGTTCACAGAGAATAGATTTTTGATGATACTATCCTCTTCCAACTTGGCATTGGTTATATCATGAAATACACGTTTAATTTCACTCCTGTTCAGGGTGGTGCTAGGGAATATGCTTAACTTGACATCTCTGGTACTTTAATGTGATCCTGTGTGTGTGTGGTCTTGAATAAGACTGAGAAAATCCCACGTTTTGGTTTGCACCTGGAAGACTCTCAGTCTCAGATTGCTTTGTTTGCTTACCATCCTAAATGATCATGAGCTTGCACTATGAGTTCTGCATCAGCTCCTGCCTGCTGTGAAATAACATCTGGGTCTTGCGCCAGAGGGGGACCGTTGTCTAGGATAAATGACAACAGGCTGCGGGTGTGCGCACAGAAACGCTTAATGTGGTTCGGTCGATGCAGAGCCATTTATTAAGCCATGGTAGCTGGAACCGGGCAGCTGAACCCTGCGACTCAGTGGGGAATGAAGGGCACTGAAAGCCATCTATTAGGCCATCTGACCTGCTCCTCAGAAGCCAAGCGAGGATTATTCCCTCTGCTCCTTTCTGATATTGTTCTCTTGCCATGAATCTTTGTGTGTGTTCTTTCTCCTCCAGGCATTGTTGTTTTCCAAATCCTGTTTTATGATACACTGAGAATCAGCTCAGAGGCTGCTGAATCACTCTGCTATGATGCTGTTTGACTGGCTTCCAATTTGAAGCGCTAATAGAAAGCATTTCTTCCCCTTCTTCCCCCTGCAAACAAAAGAGAAAACCCCAAACTGAAGGAATGGACAGGCTCCAGTAGCACTGAACAGCCACGATTTAGAATTATTGGAGCATTTAATTTTTTATAATCCTTGAATTTGGAAGTGTGCTTGGCTTTGAAAGCATATGTGGTGAAAAAGACAACTGAAAATTATTGGAGCACTTTCCTTGGGAAGCACTTGGTACATCGCAGCTCAGTGTCATGAGGGAAAGCAAGGTGCTCAAAAGATGTGATCTTTAAGACTGCATGGGCTCAAAAACCTCTTGATTTTTATGTTTTATTTCCTTACTGGCGACATTACCAGAAGCTGTCACACACTCTGAGCTTAATTTAAAGGAATCATTCCAAACTCATAAAAGATACATTTAGGATGTCATCTGTATCTGCTTTTTAGGCTCCTGATGCCAAATTGTCCCTTTCCAAACATCTCTGTGTTCCAAATCATCGCCATAACGCTGGGGGGAGAAAAATTGCAGTTCACAGTTGGGAAGGTTGCGAACAGGAAGCCAATGCTGTAAATAAAGTGCTAACATGAGGCTGGGGGCTGCTGCTGCAGCCCCTCTGGGGAATCTTTTGCCCAAGGGAATGGAGGGCTCTGCTCGTGTTTCTCTTCCAGCTGATGCAGTTACTCCCCACCTGCCCACCGTCGCCTGTGGGAGGTCAGTTCTTCCTCCGATCCAGCTGCTCAGTTGCTGGTGGGGCCATTCCTCACTGCCTCCACTGCAGCTGTAGAGCTTTGCTGGCTGGAGCCGTTGATCTGAAATGCACCAGCAGTTTGGAGGGGTTTTCTCTGGGCATGCTGACAGACAGCAAGGACCAGGCTAGGGGCTGTAAGGAAGAGCTGCCCCTGCTGTAGCTGTGAAAGGTTGCAAAATGGCACATTCTGCATTGCACTATTTTAGATCCACAGCGCCATCCTAGGAGCCTTTTCATCACCTTCAAATGGACTCAGGGCAGTATCAAAAATTTCAGACCTGATTCTGTGGGGGTATTGAGGTCTCCAGCTTTTTTCTTATATGCAGACAGCCCAGACACAGGGGCACTCTCGGCTTTTAACACCCAGTTTTAGAAAATTGTTACTTACTCCAGCTGATCCTTAGAATTTGGATCAGAGGGGGAAGCCCAGACTGTGACTGAGTATGTAACTCTGTGTGAACCCCTGAAGGGAAATAGCAGCCTGCTGCCTGGCTGTCTCTGGCTGTCTCCGAAGGGACTCCCAGCTGATGGGGGAGTTTGCCCTGCAGCTGATGAGGGGAAGCTCACACCAGCTGTTTTGGAGGCTGACCTGCAGAAATGATCATCTCCAGCTAAGGGACAGTAATGAGCTGATGAGGACCTCCAGGCATAGCGCTGCACAAGCCTGCGTGGAGATTGCAGAGGTTTGCTCTGCTGTGGAGGTGTGTATATTTGTTTTTCTGAAGGACACGTTCTGATCAAGTTTTCTTTTAGTGCAGCAAACTTCCCTTCAATTGCACTGGCTGCTGTCCAACATGTTTTTCCCCTTAGCAGGTTTTAAGCGTGGCCTGTGTTACTTCCTTCCAGTTTTGCATGAGATAAGCATAAAAATTAGATTTCAAACTCAGCAAAACAACTTCTTGGCTATGAGCTCCTTACATTTACCTCTTATTTCTAAGGCACCAGGGCATCGTTAGGTAGCAAGCTGCTCTGTGCAGCTCAAGGGGCTTGCAGCTCTCTTCTTCCTTCTCCCTTTCCCCACAGCCGAAGCCCTCTGAGCACCTCACAAGTTGGCTGCCTGCACCCAGAGGCACCTGGGTGCCTCATACTAACTCCTCTATAGAAGGGGGGTAGCCCCATCCTCTTTGCTGTCACTGTCCCCTCAGGAGCCTTAAGTGGAGCTGGGCCAAGGTAGCTTGAGACCTAGACGGGGATGGTAACCAACAGGTTTAGTTAGGGCCACATGCAGAGGAATAATCTCTTCTCCTCTTTGTGTTGAATTTCTTTTCCTAGCCACAAGAAATATTTTCTAACAACAGCAGCTTAAACCTGGGAGTTCAGCTTCGTGGCAAATATCACAGCTGCTGAATCTTGGATGGTACCAGGCTCTGCATTTTGTTAGCACATGTTATTGTGATACGATTTAAACAACAGCATTTAAGAAATGTTTCTGGTTCCATCCAGCTGGTTTAACTCTAGTCCTTCATGTCAATGTGTGATAAACCTGTCACATATGAGGAGATGTTGCGAGGCCCTTGGGTTTCCTGAGCAATTTAGAAAACAAAAACAGAATCAGTGAGGCTGCCTTAATCCGAGCTGTGGCATTGCTTCCCTGGGGCTTTGTAAGACTTTTCCAACTCTTGCAAAGTGCTTTCCAGAAAGACAAAAATGGGGGATCCTTAAACTTTTTGCCTTGAGGAGTGCTCATTCCATGTTACAGAAATTTCATGAAGGAAAATAATAGTTTTACTTAAAGCTTCTCCTTCCTTGCCATCTCAGGTGGTCAATAAGGAAGCAAACAGGCTGTCTCTTAGTGTGCTTTGGATCAAGCAGCTGCTCAAGCAGCTCAAGCTCTTTCCATGCTGTGTTGCACCAGATCAACATGAGCCTGCCTCAAGTATCTGTAGACCAGAAGACTGCCAGGATGCGGTGCAGCCACACCACAGGTTCCCACTGCCAGGTGATCAAATCTGATCTCTTGGTTTTTAATGAGTACTTTTAGCAGCTATTCTGCAGGGCTCAGCCAGAACTGACCTAAAATTAGGGTAAAACTTAGGACCTGAGAGACTCTTAGTCAACAAGGTAAACAGCAAAATTCTCAAAAACACCTTTTAATGTTTAATTAAAATTGTAATATGCTTGCAGAAAGTCAAAACCCAAACCAGAAGGTAGCAACTCAGTCTGAGCAATGATGAGCTGCAGCTGGAATCCAGCAGCGTGGCAACTGGCAGCCCAGCTGAACGCACAAAAATCAACCAAACATCACTTTATAGATACATTTTGTTGTTGTTGTTGTTGTTGCATATGCAGTTCAGTCTGTTTGGCCTGTCCTGTTCAATGTACCCATGTGTGTAAGGAAAAGGAGCCAAAGTGACCTGCAGAAGAGGGTTGTCCTGTGTCATGGTGCCCACGTGGCTGACGCCAGAAAAGCCTCTCACCCATGGGACCACTGTGTCTGGGCAGGAACCATGCAGAACCAAATATCTGGGTGCTAACAGGGCGTCTGCCCTCAGTTGCTTTGGCTCTGGCCTCTTGTGAGAATCTCTTGTGGCCCCACGCATCTTGTGGAGGCAGATAATTCAGAAGCATACATGTTTTATGGTCAGGCTGCTCTTTCCAGCCTCCCACTGTTGCTGGAGGCTCTGGAGCTGCAGAGCAGAGCTGCTCCTCCTGGCACGGGGACCCGGGCCAGCTCTGCCCACCTGTGGTGGGCACTTTCTACTCCTTCTTCCAGCTCACAGGTGACTGGTGTCTCCCAGACCTTGCTACGTTGTGTGCAATGCTAAAAGCACGTATGTACCATGTGTATGGTGATGGGCACTTTTTCCTGCCTGCCTGGCTTGCAGGTGGTTTCAGCAGTCCCTTTGCGGGCACCAGGCAGCCAGAGTAATTGTTTGCATTTCAACCTTTGCTGGCTGTGGCTTTTCTTTTGGAGCTCATGTCTCTGTTTTTCTTCTGGTTTCCCCCCAAAGGTTGTTCTGAGCACCTGTGTGCTCTGCGTGAAATAAATAAATGGCCCTGCCTGTTTGCTGTCAGCTGGTCCATCCATCTTTGGTGGAGCCGTGAAGAATCCCCTCGAGCTAACGGTGCCAGCAGAGTCACATCCCCACTGGGGGACTTCCTTGGCCCTTCTTTGCACCACCCGTCTGTATGTGCTGGTTGAAACCCTGGGGTTGTGCTTGGTTTCTCTCAGCCTGCAGCGCTCCTCGAGCTGCTGTAATGCAGGCTCTGAGTTCCCTCTTCTGTTGGAGCTGAAAACTATAAAACACCACCGAGTGCCTCAGAACCAGCTGGTTTTGTGCAGCAAAGGCTCTGATGTCAGGCTGCTCTCCCCAGAGCTCCTTCCTTCCCCTGGCCCTGCGTTTCCTTGCTCTCCCTGGACTCATCCTCTCTAGCCCCTCCTTGCTGGGTCTCTCAGTAGCAATAACTCACTCCACGGGAGCTTCTGCCTCCAAAAAGGCAATTTTTTTTTGACCAGTCTCGTGATATGATTCATGGTGACACCCACCACGAGGTTTATCTTGCCTGTTCAGTCTCCAGAGCTGATCCAGGTTTCTGCTGTGATTTCTCTTCCTTTCTCTCTTGCCAATTTTGTTTCCCTCGCCATGGCTTCCCATTAGCAATGCTGTGCTTGGAGGCCAAGTGCCCTTCGTGCCGCAGATCTGCAGGCAAAGTAAACTCAGCAAATCATTAGGGCAGGCTTTGATGGCCGCTGTCTTCATCAAAGACTGAGATTAAATGAGGCCCCTTTGATAAACTGAGCTGATGGGCCAATTTGGCTTGTGCACGTGGTACTTTGGGCCTCATGGGGCTTGTGATTAAAAGACATAAGAGAATGCAATTATTTAGAGAGCTACGGGGAGAAGTCTGCAACTCACTGGTCTCTTCTTTGTCAGAACAAAAGAGGAGCCTAATTCTGCAGGGTGGCAGGCACCCGGGAGGTGTTGCAGAGCCTCTAATTGCGGGGGGAGGCGAGGGCACATTGGTCTCCTGCAGGTTTTGATGCATGTGGTGACGCTGTGGGTGGATGCTGCTCCAGCCCCTTTGGTCCCCAAGGCACTTGCTCCAGGAATGAAACCTTGTCCCCTTTCACATAGGTGGCTGCTTTTTCTAGTTCTACATTCTCTCTCTCTCTTTCTCTCTCTCTCTTTTTTTTTTTTTTTTTTTTTTTTTTTTAATTCCCCCCCGTCTAAACTGTGGTTGTCTTTGATTGCACCAAGATAGATTTTGTCTGGGTTACCTTGCCAGACTCTAATCAAATCCTGACCTGCACCAGGAGCTCAGCACAATCTGGTTGATTTCCTGCATCAAATCCTCAAGCCGGGGGCTGGATCCTGACCC
>CM021771.1:25200561-25210699 GCA_011076525.1 Nettapus auritus | reverse complement strand
TTTTTTTTTTTTTTTTTTTTCCTTTCAGGTTACTGAGTCAGAGCTGGATGGCATATGCAATTGCAGTAGGGCTATTCTTTTGTCTTCCTTTTCCTTTTTCTTTTTCCTTTTCCTCTTTTCCTTTTCTTTTTCATTTCCCTTTCCTCTTTTCCTTTTCCTATTTCTCTTTTCTTTCCTTTTTCTTTTCTTTTAAAGAAGCATTCATGCTGCATTTTAATTTAGAATACATCCAAATTAGAATTTAGAATACATCCAAATAGCTTGAGCTCAAATTGATCTTGTTTTTCAGCCAGAAAGCTTGTTTTTAATCTATTATAATAATAAATGCACTATTGATAACAGTTTAGGTGCAATTCAGCAAAGCTTTGCAGTGTGCACCAGCTCTGGAGGGCCAACATTTTCTTATTATCCATTATTGATATGACACTTCTCTAATATTTTACAAACAAATTAAGAGGTTTTCCTTGTGCCCCTCTTAGTTTTCAATCTCAGTCTTTTAGACAGCTGAAGTCAGCATTAATGATGACCTTGTTTAAAGCAGTTGTTTGCTAGCATGTTTCTTCTCTGAACCTACAAGTGCAGTAAGGGAACTTGCGCTGGCACTTTCAATTAAATCCCATCCTTGAAGCAATTTTTTTAGCTTTATTCTATCCAATTTTCCTAAGCAGAAATCGGATTTGCTTGGTAAAGTGCTTAGACCTGTTATTCATTTCTTCATTTACGTAGTCATTTTAAATATAGAAGCTTAACATGAAGTGCTGGCAAAAGGAGCTCTTTTTCTCTCCCAGACCTGGGCTCGCTGGGCCTGCTCAGCCTGTGAGTGCTTTATGAGGCTGGTTCTGTCTGAGCACGAGCATGGGAGTGAGGAGACCACCCTGAACCTCTGTAGAAAGGAGAGATCCAGAAGGAGGTGCTTGGGCCTGGTCCTCACTGCAGGTCCTCACATCTGCCCGGGGAAGGCTGCTCTGCAGTAGGTGGCTGCAGGGGATTCAAGGAGGGTGCTGCACCGCTTGGGAAAGCCCTGTGCTTCCCCCTGGGTTTGTTTAACCAGTGGGGAAGCTGTCACGGAGATGGGCATCTTCCTGGGGAAGGGAGCAGCAGAATAGAGGCTCAGAGAAAGAAGGAAACAGCTCCTTTGGGGCACGTGCTGGGCGCTGGGCCAGGCGCTGGGCACCACGCCATTGCTGCCCTGCGGCTCCTGACCGTGGGCTTCGCGTGCACAATGCAGGAATTCACTGGTGTGCGAGCCAGACGCTGGAGATGAGGAGTGAGTTTGTTCTCCAGAAGAATCACCTTTTGTTAGCAGAAAATCTGTGAATTGGGTTCCCCAAGGGAATAGTGTTTGAAAAGCACAGATGATTAAAAGATAACACTTTTGAGGGTTTTTCATTTTTTGTATGTGTGGGTGTGTTTTTCTTTTTCTTTTTTTTTTTCTTTGTTTTTTTTTTTTTCTTTTTTTTTTTTTATTTCCCGTTTGAGTTTGGAAGCTGGATGCCACACACAGGTTTCTCCACACCCGACCTGGAAAGAATATATTTGTTTTAATGCATCAAAACCCGAGAGTCCCCTTAAAAGAGGAGCCCCCAGGAGTTGTGAAATGCCAAATGTCACACCAGCAAAAATGTCTGAAGTTGGCAACTCCAGGCGTAGCACATCACATTGGTCTTAAGTGAAAAGAATAAAATAAAAAAGCCAAATCAAACAAGACTTGATGGAACAGAATAAAAGCAGGCAAGCACCACAGCTTGGCTCAAAATAATATGTTAATAGAGAGAGTATTTCTTCATTACTTTTTATCTGATAAGCAGTTAAACCGCAGGTTCATGTTGAGCACAGCTCCTGAGTGCCCTCTGCTAAGTGCCCGTCCCCATGTGCAGGGTGAATCACATCACTTTCTTCCCTGGACATAGCGGCGTGCTTGAGCGTGTCTCCACACGTGTTTTCAGTCCTGGAACAAGCCCCACTGCATGGGTAGTTCAGCCTAATGTTTAAGCCTTCCTCTCGCTTCTTTTTAAGGCTTGCTTAACACTTTTTGAGTTGGTATTCCCAACCTTCTCCCAGTTTGGGAATACAGCTATGGATGTGTTGTATCTCTTAACCCCCCTCTTCTGCTGCGGGGGGTTAAGGCTTTGAGAAAAAACAGCCTGGTGTGCAGGTCTGGGAGGTGCAGCTTCCACATGGACACACCGAGGATAAACCAGCTCCAATTACCTGCTTTGCTTGCACCGACTGTATCACATGTCAAACCAGCCACAAGGAACCAAACTATTCAGCTGCTTTCTCATAATCATTAATTACAAAGATACCATCACTCATTTTTGTCAACTATGAACCATCCTGTGATAATTGATTTATTTTCTTTCAGTTCAGGCAGTTGTAATGCTGAAGCTGCAAACAGTGCTGGCAAGAGATGCTGGCAGGGGCCCAATCCTGCAGGCCTGAGTGGGTGAAATCTCCCTTTTGTCCCATGAGGCCAGCGCCGGGACCAGGTCTATATCCCCCCCATCCTCTTGGCCACCCTGCCCACTCTCTGGGAAAAGCCCCAAAGCCAAATATGCTTACATTTGGCTGGCAGAACATCAGGCAAGTGTTTGACACTCTGAGAGTCAATGTAGGGAAAAGCTTTCATGCAAAGAAAGTGTCACTCCAAAAGCTACCTCTGGCATCTTGAATGCCCCAAAATTTTGCTGGGATCCCTCAGTTCTGGGTACTAATTTTCCCTATCCCCCTTTCCCACCTCCAACATGTTTATGGGCAGTGAGGGGGGCTGTTATCCCCCTTCCCAGAGCAACAGCAGCAGGGATGGGGAAATCCTCATCCATACTTTTCCTGGCCTGCCCTGGTTCATGCTGCTGGCACTGGGCCCTCCTTACACGTCTCCACCCTTTCCTGTTGCGGGGAAGGGCAGCAAAATGGGCCAGAAGAGGAAAAGCCCTCCAAAGTTGCTCTTCCCACCAGGGTCACCTGCTGCCCAAGCTGGTCTGGAGCCTGAATTACCAACAGGACTTGCTAACAGAGCATCTGGGACAGTCTTGCACTGTTTTCTCCCATAACTGCTTTCTGGACAGATGCCTCCCAGCTGGTCGGTCTCCTCAGATGTGCACGTGTCCATGCGTGTGATCAGATCACTGATAGATGCTTCGCAGCCATCTGGATGTAGGGGAGAAATGACAAATCTCCTCCCCCCCCCCCCGCCACCAGCCATACCTTCCATGAGATATTGATGAATGGGATCTTTATTGGCTGCTGGGCTAATTAAATAAAAGTTGCATCAGCTTCTAGCTGACAGGCTCTAATTGCTTCTGAGCAGATTTTGAGAGGACCAGATGAATAGGAAAATAAAAGGAAAGAGCGTGGATCGGATCCAAGGAGTTATCTGTTTCTGACGGGCTGGGAGTTTGTCCCACCTTTCCCTGGGGCCTCCTGAACTGTGTGACAAAAAGCCACATTTTATGCAGATAACAAGAAGGGGAAATCAGAAGCATGGTTTTAGCTAAGAATTTCGGAAGCCTTATCTTCGGCCTGGTCTCTAACTTTGGCCTGGAACAGCTGTTGCCCCCTGCTCTGTGCTCCTGTTGCCCATCTCACACAGGACTAGCCATGCCACAGGCCACAAGCATATCAGGGATTTTTTAAACCCCTCTTGCCTCCAAGTTGAGTTACAGGTGCCCAAACACAGCCAGAGGAGTGTCAGGGAACCAGGAGCCCTCCAGTCCTGCTGAGGGCTTAGGATAAGGATGCTCAGCACCAAGGCTGTTGGGGTTTTGAGCCCATCCCTTCGCAGAGGAGAGGTGCTGTGTGTGCCTGATGGTGCAAGCCAGCTGCCAGCAAAGGGCACAAAGCCCTCGCGGCCTCCTGCTGCTGCTCCCCTAGGAGGAGCAGGGGCAGGTTCTGACTTGCTTCTGTCCTCCAGGCCTGGATGGTTCGAGGGCCCACTTGCAGGATTTGCGGGGTGCCCAGGTTTCAGGTGGGCCCAGGACAGGGCAGACCTGGTACCCAGCAGGTCCTGACTCGAACACGTGTTCTGAGATGGGTGGAGAAGCTCAGAGACTTCAGCGGCATCGTGTGCTCTGGGCGCTAGATCTGGGCACATCCGCTCCAAGAGGCTTGTCCCATGTTTAATTTATGGGCTGATTAATGAGTTCTTAGCATAGAATGCATTTAATTCCATTTCAGCCTGATTTATGGTGTGATGTGAACTGCATGTGAAGTTTTTAATTCAGTAGGTGGTGACTCTGATTCGGTATATGGAGTGTGACAGAAGAGGTGATGGATTTGGTTCTAAAGCCATGCATCAAGTTCAGTGCGGAGTGCATCAAATCCATCACACGGCTTCAGTGTACAACGCCCTGGTGCTGGCCATGCCAAGCCGGTGAGCGGGACCCTGTCCCTGCATCGCCGGTGTCCCACCACCTCCCAGGAGGGACATGGCCCTTGCTGGTGGTCTATCTTCGACCTTGCGGGATGAGAAGAAAGCTATCAAAATGGCCCATCAGGGGCTGGTCAGAATATTTGTCTTCATTCAGCACGTGTCCCAGCCCCTTCCACACCTTCATAACGCCAGCACAGGTGAATCCGGTCCTGGCACAGGGAGCGTGGTGAGTCACTAATGTGGCTGAGAAGGACGTGAGGGGTCTGGTGAAGGGATGTGGTGCCAGGCTGAGCAGCAAGGAATTATTTCTCTCTTCTCCTTCCCCGACCATGGCCAGCGAGCTGCCATCTGCACCCCTGTCTTCACCAGAGCCCCAGTGTATGGGGTGGTGGGTGCGGATGTGCCAACCCTGGTTGCCACCACACCTAATGCGCAAGGGTGGCTGGAAAACCTGCCAGCAAAATGTTTCATTTTTTCTCAGAGAAGAAATAGAAAACTTGTATTGGAGAGAAACAAAGCCCCGAGGCAGAAAACTGATGGCTGAAAAACTTTGTCTTCAGACATGATAAAGGGCTGCGGCTGTCAGGGGGGATAAAGAGGAGGATGTTTTCCATCAGCCCTGTTAATCTGATCTGTCCCCACATGCAGTCCTTTTGGGGACAGCTAAAATAAAGCAGATCCCCACATGCTGATCAGCCAAACCCTGTCGCCATTTCCAGCAGGGTCTCTGAGCTGTGGGGAGAGGTAGGGAGGGCTCTCCTGTGCCTTGTCCCCCAGAGAAGGGTGCTGAGCACCAGGGATGGGTTCGGTCCATGCTCCAGGCTCCCCAGACCTCTGCAGCAAACACATCACTGCTGGCACCTGCAGCTGGTCAGCTTCAACCCTGGTCTCCAACCCTCCAAAAGGGTTAAATAAACCACTCAGCCATGCTTTTCATTTTGGTACCACATTACAAACTACTTCATTAATGAAATGCTGGGTTTGGGAAGCCCCTGCGCCCACTCCACCATCCCCCAGCGCCTCAGGGAGGATGCTCATGCCCTCCTGTGCCCTGTTCTGGGCACCAAGTGATAGTGGGGACCCTCCCAGTGTGTCCCTACGTGGAGAACCTCAGTGGCCAAGTCTGCTGGCAGTTGAGGTGGGGATGCCGGTCTCTGCCCCGCTGCCCAGTGCAAATGCCCTGCAGAGCTCCACTGCTGCCAGGAAACATCTCAGTTGTGGAGAAAAGCATTCATTTTGTTTCTCCGTTTCTTTGCTTTGCGTGGGAGACAAGGCTGCTGGTTTATGATGTTGAACAAGCATTTTAGCTGAGTGCAGTGGGCCCCATAAATCAGTTGCTCTCTTCGGAGCAGCAGCCATCAGCAGGAGCCAGCAGCTGCATGGTACCTTCTGTCTTGTCCTGCGGGGACCCTGGCCGAGTCTCAGCAGGGGACACCTGGCCTCACAGACAGAGGCAGCCCCAGCAGATGTGCGTTCCCCATCCATCCATCCATCTGCCCGCCCACCCATCCACCCACCCACATTTATTTACACTGCAAGCTCCTGGCACAGGAACTCTCTCTTTTCTCTCCCATTCCCTGAGTGGCAGGTTCTTTTTGACCTGCAAATACACACAAACCCAATTTCTGTCCATGAACACAAGGATGTGGCTGAGCTAATGTCTCTCCAAGCTGTGTAAGGCTGTGTTCTTATTTTTATTTTTAACTGCAGTCTTGAATTCCCGCTGGCTACAAAGAGTTTTTTTTTCCCCTTGTGACCCACACTGGGTGTCCATGTGGCCACTCAGTGGGGTGGACATCACCAATGGGGCTCCTGTACCCTCTTCCTGCTCCTGGGGACTCATCACACCTCTTGTGATCAGATGGTTGCTCTTTTGGTTGTGTGGTTGGATTTCCTGGGGGATGTCACCGTTTTGTCTCACACTCACACACTGTTCTACTTTTTTTTTTTTTTTTTTTTTTTTTTTTCCACAGAAAAGAGGAAAATGCGCTCTGAGGCCTCCGGGTGAAATCCATCCCCTGCAAGCAGAGTGCAATGCACCCTCAGCTGGACATGGCCCTTCCTGATGGTTGGCATGTTTTCTGTGTAGATAGAGCTAACCTTAGCTGGCTTCATGTGTAAAATGTCCTGTTCACATCAGGGGATGTTTCAGCTAACTGGTAATCCACACTGATGAGATTTCTATGGACTATAAGACCCGGGAGGCTTGAGGAGAATATCTGAGCACATTTCTGCCTTTGGCACAGTGCATTCACAGACAGCTCAGATCCAGGCTGATATCAGTGCCTCTGCTTTAAAAGGATTTTAAGTTATAAAATTTGGGCAGCTCCTTGTTTGTTTTGAATCTGCCTGGAAATCAGCAGGCTCCCTGATTCCCACCACCAGCATCTGGTGCGGTGTGGTTTTACCATTCAGGTTGCAAACATAATTGAAATTTCCAGACATATGGTACTCGGCTCGCAAGTGGTAATTGCATCAACTTAGGATCAATGGAGTGGAATAATATCTGCCCACTAATAACGGCTTAATAAAATTAATAGTGTTGGCCCAGCCATGAATTACTTTAAAATAGGGGTTGTAGGGTAGTAATGTAAACAAGCATTGATTTTCCTTGGGAAAGTGGAGTGCTGTAAATGAGATACGAGTCTCTCCAGCATGGCGTGGGTCCCAGATGATGCATGAAATTTTGCAGATTTCTCAGAAGGTGGTGGAGAGGGGAGAGGTGCAGGAGTGTGCATGGCACGGGGGCAGAGAGGTCAAGGCAGAGAGCCAGCACTCTGAGCTGCCTGGCGCTCACAGCTGCTGCCATCCAACACAACCCAATTAACCACAGATTAACACCAGACAGGTCTGTTCAGCACGCTGGGACTGTTAATTGAAATGGCATGAAAAAAGTGACGGGACCTGCAGCCACATCATTGCTTGGTGCTGCCACTCTCCCAGCCATGCACCCCATGGCCCTGGGAAGTCTCAGTCGATGCGAAATGCCCAAATCCACAGGTTTTTGGGTGGCTGTGTGGCTGACATCCGTGTGTCTCTGCTCCTTTCAGGGTTGTGTAGCCGCAGGAATTGTTCTTGGCCCAGCGGTGACAATAGGGCAGAAGGACAAAAGCAGCTGCAAAACCAGAGAGAAATGGGTTCAGAGGGAAAAGTGAAAGAATGACTTTGAAAATGGGAAATTACAAATGAACAGAAGGACCTCCAGCCACTCAGTGAAACACTCCTTAAGTCCTTTGTGTTCGTTTCAGACAATAAAGGAAAACCATCGGGGGCTCAATTAGTCACCACAGACAGGGGTCCTGCTGCTTGCACAAGCCTTGGAGACCAGCTTGTGCTCAGGAGCTTGTCTTGCAGGGCTGGTACAGGATCACCAAACATGAAACACTCTGTGCTGTTCGCACTGAGTAATGTGCTCGCAGGGGCCCTGCGGTAACAAGAGATGGGTGTGTTTGGAGGAGTTCAGCTCTGTAAACCAGGGACACGCAGAGAAATACAGGAGTGCTTCAACATCACACCAAGGCAGAATGCATTCAGAGCAGGAGCTGAAGTGTTCTGGTTTATTATTTATTTACAGAATTTGCAAATGTAAATGGATTTAGACCTTTAATTTTCAGAGGCTTGGACTGCCTTCCACTCCTTGTTTAATATTCAGGTGAAAAGCTGCCACATCTGTCTGCAGCATGTCTGTACAGCACAGCTGCCTCGGCGCGGCATTTTGGCTGCTCTTTCTTTGCATTTGTTCAAGTTGGTCCAAGCTATGTTTTGCTGTAAAGCACTTAAAAAAGAACTAAGTGGCACAGCACACAGGAGCTGGTTTCAGCTCTCCTTCCCCAGCAGCACCTTGCAATCCTGCCCAGAGAAAGCCAGAAAAATTTTGGGCCACTGCATTCATGCAGATGAACATTTGGTGTCTGGGTAGACAATGCAATATAAAGTAACAAGCATCTAATTCCCATCCATCTGGAATTGCCATATATATTTAATAACAGCGAAACACCTTCAGACAGGAGACTAAGCCCGTCAATGTGCAATAAATGGCACAAGGCGACGTCAGACCACACAATACATCCATCCTAATCCCTTGCTGGAAATCAGGGAGGTTAAAAATAAAAACCTTTTGAGTTTTGACTGTTTACACAGCTGTAGTACAAATATTTAGGTTTACAAGAGAAATGCTTGCTCAGCCAAAACCCCTCTGAGACCTCTGCAGTCAGCAGCAGGGGGTTTATGGAGGCCTGACATTTCCTCAGAAAAACTGAAATGGATCCTAACAAAAGCAGAGAGCAATGCTTATCCGTGGGGCCGGTTGCACGGGGGTGGGCAGAGGGCCAGGGGAGCTGCTGGTGACACCGGTGTGTGGGCACTAGGATGTGGGGACACAGGCTGCAGCCTGGCCCTGGGCCCAGCCACAGACGCATTGCCGCGCGTGGTCCCGGCCCAGGCCGCCTCCTTCCACCTCCCAGTTAAAAGTTGCTAAGTGGATTTCCCACCCGGCAAGCCATCGCTTTAGGAATATCGCACGGCACAGCCGTTATTAAAAAGGGGATCTTTCCTAATGCGCCTACTGTGTCTTCATTATGTCAGTGCACCTCCGTGAAGAGATTTGTGGAGGAATCCATCCATTCACTTCCACGCGTAATTCCTCAATAGCCTATTTGCTTCAAAGACTTTTATCGACTTTTACTACTACATGAATCCTCAGATATTTATTTTTTAGGTCCCAGGGGACCCATTGAAGGAAAAATTCACTTTATGAAGTTTTACAGCAAAGGTTTTGCGGTAGATAAAAGCTTCCCGTTATTTCCAAACTTCTGTTCTCCACACAGAAGGCTTCATGGGGTCTGATCCTAGACTGGCATGGGGCACTTAGAGCTAAAAATTTAGCTCTAAGGAATAAATAAGGAAAAGAAGAGGAAAAGTACTTCTCCCCCATGCCTGGTGTTTCTGGCCTTGTTGTCCCCATGAAGTTTGGCAGGGTGTTTCTGAAGCCTGTCTGTGCAGGGATGCAGCTTTTTGCCATGCTGTCGGTACCATCCCCATTGTTGCACTGCCACCTGCAATGTCCCCCAGACATGGGACATTAAGCCAGGCTGGCCATAGCAGTGGTGGAGGTGGCAAAAACAATACTGTGAGCACCTGATTTGTCTCAAGCCCTCCAGGTTTGCCTGGGAAATTGCTAGTGACAGTGAACCAGGGCAATTAGCCCTAATCCTCCCAGGTAATCACCAGTCCTCCTCCGTCCCAGCTCCTCTCCCTTCTTTTCCTTTGCTCACTCATTAAATGAAACAGGAACTTTCTGTCACCACTGACTGTGGTACCAAATAACAGGTGCCTGGAAGCATGAAAATAAAAGCTGGGAAGAGTGCTCTTTTGGCCCAAATAAACAGGTGCCAAGGAATGTAATCTAATCATGCCATGATTGAATTAAGCGGAAGAAGCTGCGTCACACACACACACAAAATACTCATTCTGATTTGGCCATTTGCTGAGGCGATCGGCTCCGGGGCAGACGCGTTCTGCAGCGGAGCGGGGGATCGGGCCAGGCAGGGCTAATTTTCCGGCATCGAGCCTACTTGAGGGAGCCGCCACGACCCGGCAGCCCTCGTGAGGGACGTGACGAGGCGGAGGCGGAGCCAGCAGCGCCCCCTCCCCAGCCGTTCAAAAGCTGCCCCTAGGGAGCGCGAGGGACCAGGAGCGCGGCGCGTCAGAAGGGAGTGGTGCGGCAGTTAGCGCGGCAGTTAGCGCGGCAGTTAGCGCGGCAGTTAG
>CM021771.1:25131456-25200551 GCA_011076525.1 Nettapus auritus | reverse complement strand
GCGCAGGCAGGGCGAGCAGGAAGGGCAGGGCGCTCTCCCCTGCCCATACGTAACACCTCCTGTAACGACGGCCGTTAGCTAGGAGATAATGGTCTCCACCAGGCACGGTGCGCTCTCCAGGAAGTCGGTACACACCCAGACCGACTACCCGTTAAAAAATGCAGCAGTTCAGGTCACCGGATGCAGGGAGTGTCTGAGCCTGTTGCTGCCATCGGCGGGAGGCAGAGAAACTGGGTGCGTGAGGTGCGAGCAGGTGGATGACCTGGTCCGCATGGTGGCAGAGCTCAAGGAGGAGGTGGAGAGGTTGAGGGATATCAGAGAGTCTGAGCGGGAGATAGACTGGTGGAGCAACTCCCTGCAGGGCCTCAAGGAGAAGTACCGGGGTGAGACATCCCAAACGTGGGTGGACCCCCTGCCCTGTCGCCGTCAGGCAGAGGGAGGGGATCTGGGAGTTGAGGAGGAATGGAAACAGGTCCCTGCTCGACATCGCAGGCGACGTCCTCTCCTTCTGGCCCCACCTTCCCAGGTGCCCTTACATAACAGGTTTGAGGCCCTGGAGCTTGAGAGACCGGTGGGTGAGGAAGAGGTAGCAAGAGTACCCAGGAGGATGCCTAGGATGAGGAGGTCGACTCCACGCCTCAGGACTGCCTCCACCAAGAAAGACAGAAGGGTTATTGTTGTGGGAGACTCTCTCCTCAGGGGAACAGAGGGCCCTATTTGTCGGCCTGACCCTACCCGTAGGGAAGTCTGCTGCCTCCCTGGGGCCAGGGTCAGGGATGTTGCCAAGAAGCTTCCCAACCTGGTCCGCCCCTCTGACTATTATCCTCTTTTGATAGTCCAGGCAGGTAGTGATGACATTGAAGAGAGAAGACTCAGGGCTATCAAACGAGACTTTAGGGGACTGGGACAGTTAGTGGATGGAGCGGGAGTGCAGGTGGTGTTTTCGTCCATTCCTACGGTGGCAGGGAGGGGTACAAAGTGGACACAGAAAGCCCACCTGTTAAACACGTGGCTCAGGGGCTGGTGCCAACACAGAAATCTTGGGTTTTTCGACCATGGGGCACTTTACTCGACACCCGGCCTGATGGCTGCAGACGGGTCCCTATCTTTTAGGGGAAAACGGATCCTGGGCCAGGAGCTGGCAGGGCTCATTGAGAGGGCTTTAAACTAGGTAAGAAGGGGGACGGGGCTGAAGCAAGGATTGTTGGAGCTGTGCCAGGGGGAACAATAGCAAGGCCGGGGGATAAGGCAATGGCCCAGCTGAAGTGCATCTACACCAATGCACGCAGCATGGGTAACAAACAGGAGGAGCTGGAAGCCATCGTGCAACAGCCAGGCTATGACTTGGTTGCCATCACGGAGACGTGGTGGGACCACTCTCATGACTGGAGTGCTGCAATGACTGGCTATAAACTCTTCAGAAGGGACAGGCAGCACAGAAGGGGTGGTGGTGTGGCTCTCTATATTAGAGAGTCTTTCGATGTTGTAGAACTCGAGGCTGGGAATGACAAGGTCGAGTCCCTCTGGGTTAGGATCGGCAGGGCCAACAAGGCTAGCGTCCTGATGGGGGTCTGTTATAGACCGCCAAACCAGGATGAGGGGGTGGACGAGGAGTTCTACAGGCAGCTGACAGAAGTTGCGAAATCGTCAGCCCTTGTTCTCGTGGGGGACTTCAACTTCCCTGACATATCCTGGAAGTACAACACAGCCCAAAGAAAGCAGTCTAGGAGGTTTCTGGAGAGCGTGGAAGATAGCTTCCTGACGCAGCTGGTTAGTGAGCCCACCAGGGGTGGCGCCCTGCTAGACCTTCTCTTCACAAACAGAGAAGGACTGGTGGAGGATGTGATTGTCGGGAGCTGTCTTGGGCAGAGTGACCACGACATGGTGGAGTTCTCTATTCTTGGCGAGGCCAGGAACGGGACCAGTAAAACCGCTGTATTGGACTTCCGGAGGGCTGACTTTGAGCTGCTGAGGACACTGGTTGGCAGTGTCCCTTGGGAGGCGGTACTGAAGGGCAGAGGAGTCCAGGAAGGCTGGGCACTCTTCAAGAGGGAAATCTTAATGGCGCAGGAACGGTCTGTCCCCACGTGCCCAAAGACGAGCTGGCGGGGCAGAAGACCAGCCTGGCTGAACAGAGAATTGTGGCTTGAGCTTAGGAGAAAAAGGAGGGTTTATAATCTCTGGAAAAGTGGGCAGGCCACTAAGGAGGACTATAAGGATGTTGCGAAGCTGTGCAGGGACAAAATTAGAAAAGCCAAAGCTCATCTGGAGCTCAATCTGGCTACTGCCGTTAAAGATAACAGAAAATGTTTTTATAAATACATCAATACAAAAAGGAGGACTAAGGAGAATCTCCATCCTTTACTGGATGCGGGGGGAAACTTAGTTACAAGAGATGAGGAAAAGGTGGAGGTGCTTAATGCCTTCTTCGCCTCAGTCTTTAGCAGCAATACCGGTTGTTCTCTGGATACCCAATTCCCTGAACTGGTAGAAGGGGATGGGGAGCAGGATGTGGCCCTCACTATACATGAAGAAATGGTTGGTGACCTGGTACGGCACTTGGAAGTGCACAAGTCGATGGGGCCGGACGGGATCCACCCGAGGGTACTGAGAGAACTGGCAGAGGAGCTGACCAAACCGCTTACCATCGTTTATCAACAGTCCTGGCTATCGGGGGAGATCCCAGTTGACTGGCGGCTAGCAAACGTGACGCCCATCTACAAGAAGGGCCGGAGGACTGACCCGGGAAACTACAGGCCTGTCAGTTTGACCTCAGTGCCAGGGAAGCTCATGGAGCAGATTATCTTGAGAGTCATCACGCAGCACTTGCGGGGCAAGCAGGCGATCAGGCCCAGTCAGCATGGGTTTATGAAGGGCAGGTCCTGCTTGACAAACCTGATCTCCTTCTATGACAAAGTGACGCGCTGGGTGGACGAGGGAAAGGCTGTGGATGTGGTCTACCTTGACTTCAGCAAGGCTTTTGACACCGTTTCCCACAGCATTCTCCTCAGGAAACTGGCTGCTCGTGGCTTGGACTGGCGCACGCTTCGTTGGGTTAGAAACTGGCTGGATGGCCGGGCCCAAAGAGTCGTGGTAAATGGAGTCAAATCCAGTTGGAGGCCGGTCGCTAGTGGCGTTCCCCAGGGCTCGGTGCTGGGGCCGGTCCTCTTTAATATCTTCATCGATGATCTGGATGAGGGGATCGAGTGCACCCTCAGTAAGTTTGCAGATGACACCGAGTTAGGTGAGTTTGTCGATCTGCTCGAGGGTAGGAAGACTCTGCAGGAGGATCTGGATAGGCTGCACCGATGGGCTGAGGTCAACTGCATGAAGTTCAACAAGGCCAAGTGCTGGGTCCTCCACCTGGGACGCAATAACCCCAAGCAGAGCTACAGGCTGGGAGATGAGTGGTTGGAGAGCTGCCAGGCAGAGAAGGACCTGGGAGTGATGGTTGATAGTCGGCTGAATATGAGCCAGCAGTGTGCTCAGGTGGCCATGAAGGCCAACAGCATCCTGGCCTGTATAAGAAGCAGTGTGACCAGCAGGGCTATGGAGGTGATCGTCCCCCTGTACTCGGCTCTGGTGAGGCCGCACCTCGAATACTGTGTTCAGTTTTGGGCCCCTCGCTACAAGAAGGACATCGAGGTGCTTGAGCGAGTCCAGAGAAGAGCGACGAAGCTGGTGAGGGGCCTGGAGAACAAGTCCTACGAGGAGCGGCTGAGGGAGCTGGGATTGTTCAGCCTGGAGAAGAGGAGGCTCAGGGGTGACCTTATCGCTCTCTACAGGTACCTGAAAGGAGGCTGTAGCGAGGTGGGGGTTGGTCTGTTTTCCCACGTGCCTGGTGACAGGACGAGGGGGAATGGGCTTAAGTTGCGCCAGGAGAGTTTTAGGTTGGATCTTAGGAAGAACTTCTTTACCGAAAGGGTTGTTAGACATTGGAACGCGCTGCCCAGGGAAGTGGTGGAGTCCCCATCCCTGGAGGTCTTTAAAAGACGTTTAGATGTAGAGCTTAGGGATATGGTTTAGTGGGGACTGCTAGTGTTAGGTCAGAGGTTGGACTCGATGATCTTGAGGTCTCTTCCAACCTAGAAATTCTGTGATTCTGTGATTCTGATAATCAGTTTGAGGCAGTTGCTGTTTGGTGATGTGCTTGGATGTCCCTGCCAGCTGGTGACATGGGAGAGGCTGGGAGACCACAGCCAGGTTTGGGAGAAATGGGGCTGGTAAGCATCAGCCCTACTGCACCCTCTGATAGGCACTTTGCTGGGAGGGTCCATCAAACAGCTATTCCTGTACACAACGTACCTTCTGAGCCAAAAAAAAAAAAAAAAAAAAAAAGGCTTTGGCGCAAATGAGCCTCAGGCTGGGCTGTGTCCCTGTGTCCTGCACTGAGGTTCCTCCAATGGGATCACGAAGTGGAGCCAAGGAGGTATGAAAAGGAAAAGCTCATTGTGCACTTGGAAGGGAAATCTATGCAAAGTTTATACTGGAGGAAAGAAAATGAGAATTTACAGCTGCAGAGACTTCAGGCAGGGCCCCAGCTCTGAGCATACCTCAAATCGTGATGAATCTCCCAGCTGCTGGAGTTAATGCATTATATATTGAAATCATTTGTGTTCATTTGCAGCAAATAATTACTTTAAAACATTATTGTTCATTTGGGTATTTGACTTCTCTATTAATAGTGTGAATAGCCATTTAAAAGGCAGCATTTAGGTTAGTGAAAATCATCAGCATTACTGCCTCTCTTGTTGGAACTGTGGGGAACTACAGAGCCCTAGACCCCTTTGTGGCTCAGGGTGGCTTTGCTTTTCACTCCTGAGAAAAAAATGAGGTCTGAAGGTCAGTTCATGCCTCAAATCTCACGTTTCTCTCCCAATTGTTGGGAAATATGCCCATTTTCAAGCTAAAGGTGCAACCGTGTCATTCCTTGCTTCCCTTTGATGTGAATATTCTGTCCTGTGGCACCTAAAAGAAAAAGCAATCTTCTTGCTCGCACCATTTTATAACACAAACAAAGGTACAAGGTAAAATGCAGGAGTGCAATGAACCCCTCCATTGTGTGCCCTTCAATCTGCTGTGATAAACAGGGATTTGGCTGGAAGATTTTTCATGCATTAGCATGAAAATGGGAACAAGGCTATTTTCCTTCCTTGTGAGCTGAGATGAAAGAGCCATGCCTTCAGGCTCAGCAGCACCCCTCTTGATTTCAAGGGGGGGGGGGGCGGAGAAATTAAATAAAGTGGGAGGGAAGGAAAAGTCTGGGGTAGAGGATTGTTAAAAATTATTCCTGGGGCTCTGCCCATGCTTCCTATGTTTCGGGCAGGTAAAGCCTTGCCAAAAAATGTTAAAAGCAAGTGATCAGTTCTTCTCCCAGAAGAATATATTCCAGAGAAATCCCAAGGGAAGACAAATCTCTCTGTGTTGAATTTGGTTGAGATTTGAACAGCACCCAGTGGGGTCAGCACTGGGTGCTGAGCCCCCGCCGCTCGCCCTGCCGGCAGCCGCCTTCTTGAGCCAGGGCTGCTGGCAGCAGAGAAGGACTTTGCCTTCCTTCCAGTCACACAAAGATGATTTAAGGCACCCAAAGTTTCAAGCCAGGACTTTTAACTGAAAAGAGGCATCGATTTTCTGTAGCTGGGAGAATAAAAGGCTTGCTCTGGTGAAAGAAAAAAAAAAAAAAAGAAAGCTGTTCAAGAAGCCACCTTGGCATGTGCTGTGCATGTGATTACCTGCACTGTGCAGAGCAGGCATGGAGGGGGCCAGCACCTGGGTCCCCTCCTCGGGGGTCTCCCTTTTTAGGGGTGCAGAGCTGTGGCCCCGTCTTTAGGCTTGGGCACCGAATCACATTCCTTGAGCAAAACCTGTGATGGATGGAGGGATAAACACCATGGGGGAAGAATGGGGAAGCTGTGTTAATTTTTCACAAGAGATGTGTTAGAAGATATACAGAAGCATGGTGGCCCATCAGCAGCATCTCACCCTGGCACCCACTTTCCCCCATTTCCACCAAAGTCCTACGTCCAGGTGCCAGTGGGGAGCTGGCAGAGCTCCCCCAGCCCTCCCTGGCAACACTCATTAATTCCCTGCTTCTTCCTTAATTGCATTAAAGCAGTGTCCATTCTACCATTGCTTTACAATGCCGCAGCTTAAATCCACTATTAAGGTAGGACGTTGTGGCTCGGATCCTTTAATTATCATGAGTGATCTCACCTTTGTGCACAGCATCTTTTTCCATGCTATTATATTGGGTAATTGTTAAACTACTGACTGGCTCCGAGAGGTCTGTACTTTCATCAAAATGTCCTGCTTTTCTGACCCAGCAACTTATCCACATTTTTGAGCCTAATATTTTCAGGTGATTTGAGTTAAATCAAATTGCAAAAAATCAATGAATTATTTACAGTGCTGGTGGTCTCCAGCTATGAAACGTGGTTTGGTCAAAGTTCCCCCCATATCCTAGGAGCATTAAGGTGCTCCCAGGGAAATCAGCTCCCCACTGACCACAGCTATCAAAAGAATTGATCAAATTTATTTGAAAACTTTCCACACTTGTGGGAAAAAAAAAAAAAAGCATTAATTTTTAATGTCCCCTTTCTTGTTTCGTCTCTTGCTAGAAAAAAGGCAGGGAAAGAAATGAGGGGCTCTTCCCTTAGGACAGAAAAGCCCTTCCAACTCTTTTGAGCTGTTAAGAAACACTACCCACGTTTTTTGTTGTTGTGAAATTCCATCGAAAAGGGAGCAGGGTGGGGAAAGAAGAGCCCAGATGCACAACCCAGAAGTCATCTCAGGACACTTTGTCCCTGCAGGTGAGCAGTGATCTTGCTTCACCACTACAACAGCCAGGGGGGCTGCAGCAAGCCTAGTGTCACCTTCCCTCTGCAAGGGCCAGGAAAAGGCTGACCCTCAACACACACACCTGATCCTTGGTCTTCTCTTCCCCACCCCAGCTTGCTGCCCCAGGAGCAGCTGTGGGGATGAACTGGGACCAGGAGAGGGAGGAAATCCCACACATGCCACCTCTCCCCCCAGTGCTGGAGGCTTGGCCTCTGCCATGGCTCCCAGCCTGCAGCAAGCACCAGCTGCACCTCACAATGCCTTGATGGCTGCCATGGTGCTGTTATGTCTGCAGGATGAGCTCACAAAGGTTCTAATGGTCTTGTCTGGCCTCACATGGGCCCTGGACACCATTTAAGCACAGCCCTGGGTCAGCAGCTCTGGTTGGGCTGTGCTGTGGGCCTTGAGCCTCCCCTCTGGGGTGGCTTTGGGCCTGAGGGTAGCAATTTTTCAATCATGTCTCCTCTTGCTCCCAGCTCACCTCCCTGGTGGGATATGGGATGCGTTTTGTGGCTTTTTGTGTCTGGGACTGTTAATGGACCCCGTCGGCTGCCCTGGTGGGACTGGACACCGTCAGCCCCCTGCCTGTCCTGCTGCTCCCCAACAGTAAGTTGTTGCGCTTCGGATGGTTGTGAAGGCACAGCAGTGCACTTACTGTGTTGTTACACAGGGAAAAGGGCAGTGTAGGAGCCAGCAGGCACCTAGGATTAAGGGATTGTCTTAACTTTTACCATGCTCTTGACCTGTGTGTGGTTTTTCCTGGGTTGGGTCTGCTGTGGGGTTGGGCATCCCATTGAGAGGTGCATTTGAGTCCCCCAAACTGTGGAATAAAGGCTGTAGTGTTACTCTTACTGTAAGAACAGCCCTGTGCCACATCAGTGATGCCCAACCCCTCCTTGCAGAGGTGGGATGAGGACCAGCTCCATCCCCATGGGCACAGGCAGCTCGGTGTGGTGGTGCCAAGAGCTGTGGCTAACTGGGTTAATTATATTCACGTTGCTAGGAACACTATGAATTATGTTAATAGCAGCATCTGGGGAAATTACATCTTCATTAATTGGTCCTGATTGCTTTTTGGCGGATATGAGATGCTTTTGACTTTACTATGCAGGACAGAATTTATTGTAATTGGTGCATGCACTAAATGCACAAATACCATTACCGTGCCCTGCTAATTAACTCTCTAAAGAGGCAGAGATGTGAAAGACCTGCTTGGTCATCTCTGCCTTTCTCTCCTGTCCCAGCCAGGGCAGGTCTGTTTTCTGTCATACTGTGCTCTGGTGATTCTTCTAACAGAGTTTTAAACATGATTTTGAAGTGAGAAGTGACAATGTAGCTGGTGGACACAGAAAAGTAGCCATGGGGCTGGGAAGGCTTCTGATGGTATGCGTTGTATCCTACAGTTGGCCTTGTTGCTCTCTGGCTCTGATTTGCCCCTAAGGCTCCCCCTCATGGGTGAAATTTGGTGGCAATCAGGTTTATTCATATGCTTAGAGTTCAGTATGTTGGCTGTTTGGAGGCCTTTGGTCCCTCCGTGGCTGGGGAGGAGGCTGGCCTGGGCTGGGCTGGGTGGTCCCCAGGGAGCAGGGCTGGGTGGGTGATGGGGCTGTGGTGGTGCCAGCAGAAGACAGTTGTGGCTAAACTGGGGATGATCTATGCACAGCACGTAGCATGGATCCTTGTGATTCTTTAGCTTTCAGTCAATGTGTAGCAGCAAACAAGAAATTAAGCCACGTTTCGATGAACGACTGTTACACAACAGAAAGCCCCATTTTTAACAATGGCAATGATCCTAATCTCTTTGGATAAAAAATCTAAAGCTCTGAGCAAATGCAGAATGGGGCAGAGGCGATGCATTACCTCCCTGGGGAAAATGGTCTAAAACTCACTTGAGGCATCGAGCTCCTCGTAAGTTATGAGGCTGTTTGTCTGGGGATGGCAATGAGTTGTATTATGGCCCTGCTTGTTCTGCCTTCTATTTACACAACATCATTTTTCATTTTAATGGTGGTTTTTCAGTCTGCTTTGTTAGGGCTGCTGCTAATTGGAGTGGATTCATGTGCTGTGCCAGGGCACAGAACAAGGCCAGCATTGGTTTAATGGGAAGGGCGAATTTTGTTGCCAGGTGTTTTGAATAGGCATGGTCCAGGAGGAGGGGGCATGGCAGTGTTGTGGGAGGAATTTAGGAATGAATTTAACCCTCTGGCTGCCAAAAATTCAGAGGTGCCCCTATGGGTGTGGTGGGGCAGGGATGGCTCTGTGTTGAACCACAACAGGGAGGAGAGAAGCCTTTTTGCAAGCCACCTTTCTGACCTTCATCAAAGGTGCAGGCCTACCTCCTTTGCTGGGAAATAAGGTTTAAAAGTTCTTGTAGCTTGCAGTGTCAGCTTCAGACCTTCATGAAGTGGTTTTCATGGGTCATCGCAGGGAACTGAAGCTCACTGCTAGGACAATCTTACCAGAGCTTTGGAAGGGGCAAAGTTTATGCCCTCCAAACACAGCACTAAGTTTCACTGGGAAACTATAATATGCACACTGAACTGGGGGCTAGCAATGCATTTTCCACCACACTGCCTCTGCAAATAGGTAAGCGATGCTGCAAGGGCCAGGACAGCTGTAATGCATGGGAGATTTGGCTGCTGCAAAGTAATGTTTCTGGCTTACCGGGTACACTTCTGCCAGCTGCAAGGCTTGCCCAGTCCCTCAGCATGGATCCTGGGGAAGTCAGAGAGACCCTGGGTTTCTGCTCCAGTTCCTCATGGAGCATCTGGTTGCAACGCCTCCAAGATGAGTGGCAGTACAGACATGGCAAAATCTGTCTCCAAAGCACCAAACCATGCAACAATTTCCTCCAGCACCCTGAGGCCTCCCAGCAAAGTTGTGCAGTGGCTTTTCAGGCCTTGCTGTGGGGTCAGACCTCTTTATCCAGAGAACAGTAAAGTGCAGTGCAGTCACTAAAACTAAGCAACTCTTCTTCCCCATTGAACTGAATCTGGTGGTAAAACCCTTTTGCAATGGTTATTCTGCATCAGCCTCAGCTTATTAACACCAGAAGTGTCAGGAAACTCCACCCAAGGAAGGCTGCCCACACCACACACCTGAACGTTCATGCTTGTAACTAAGAAATAAAGCAAGGACCTTACTAGTGGGCAAACACTGATTTGTAGCACTGCTTTTATTTTTAAAAGGCAGTTAGTACTGCAGAAAGATTCACTCTGCCTCCTCGATGTGTCGAACTTGTTAGTAGTTAAAACTCTGATTCATGGCTCATGCTGTATCATATGACACTGCTCTGTGGTATCACGAGAATGGTGCTGGAGCAGAATCCCGAGAGATGCAAATGTGGGGGGGAAACAGTGCAGTGGAATACAATGCTGCCCGCTGAAATGTAATAGGGAGATTTTCTGTGAAAGACAAACTGAGGAGGCTGTTGAGGGTTTTTCCCCAGCCTGTTGTCTTAAGAGGTAGAACTTTTTGTTTTGGAAATGCATTTTTTTTTCTTTGCAGACAAGCAATGGGCAAATCCCTAGGTGAGCGCTGTGCACAGGGCCAGTGGGTAGTGATGTCCAGCAGCCCTGGAGTGATGAATGGGGCCTGCCTATGAACCCCTCTGTAGCTGCTTTTGGGGTTCCACTGGGCAAGTGGGACAGACTGGATGTGTGTGGAGATGAGCATGCTGGCCCAGCATGATGCTTGGAGAGGCCCCAGGGCTTTAACTTCCACATCTGGCCACATGGTGACAATCTCTTACTGTCACCCAGCTGTGGTAGGGATGAAGAGCATGTCACTGCTGGAACCATCCTGGTGTTGCCTGTAGGTCACCATTTGCTCAACTGCTGCCATGCCCATTGCTGAGAGTGAGCAGGGAATACTTTCTGTGGGGGGAAGAAAGTTTCCTTAGTGATTGCAGAGAAAAGTAGTTTGCTTGCAGCTGTCTTGTCTGGAGGGCTTGATGGCTGAGTTTCCTGCTCTTTCTTTGAGCCAGGCTGTCACTGAAGAGGTCAAAAATCATTTATTTTTAACACCATGAATATGTAGAAACTTGTCCAAGCTTCTCCACAGAGTGGCCATGAATTTAGAAACAGAGTCAGAAATCATGGCATTCGGTATATGGCAAATCAGGTCAGAGCTATAAATTTCTCTTATTGGTCTGTGGGCCATTTGCCATACGTGACTTTCTAAATTTGTGGTCATTTCTCTCTCTACCCCTGTGTGCTGAGTGTATGACTGTGATTTTATATTATGCCTCTGAGACATAAAGTCCTTCTGGTGCTTTCACCTAGCATCATAAACAGCCTCGCTCTCTCCTCCTTGTCCCCTTTGCTAATGGTTTTTGGCCACAGCCTGGCCCTTAAATCACAGGCTGCACCTGGACAGGCATAAAATGCAACTCTCCCCAGACACGCAGGGTATTTGTTTAGAGCGCTGAGTGATGTGCCTCTGAACACATGCAATTCAGCCTTGTGGTAACAGTGTCTCTGAGACAGATCCTCCAAAGTAGGTAATGGAGCCTCTGCCTATGGGGGCAAGTCCTGCAAAGACCTTAAAACATTCAGCTGTTACAAGGGCAGTCATTCTGAATGCAGAGGGAGAAAATGTTCGGTGTAGCTATTGTGGAGGGTGATGTTAAAATGATCTCTGCTGTAGGGGGAAGAGGAAAGCTAAGGAGGTGTACATTTGGGGACTGGAAGGTGGTGCTGTTGTCCTCCTCCTCTTCAAACTTTACTGCTCTATCTCCCTCACCTATATCCACTCCAGACATAAAAGCTTTTTTTTTTTTTTTTTTTATTGCAAGACTATTTTTGCTCAGTGAATTAAAATGAACCATTTGCAGCCCCCTTGTCCCAGTGCAAATGATCCCAGCAGCAGTGATCTCTGGCTGGGCCCTGCCCCTGTGGTCAGCCTCAGAAAAAAGAAAGGTGTAACAATAGGATGAAAGTGGGCTGTCATTAAAGCACAGCTCTTTTGAGATATACCAATGTACTAAATGGTGCTGCCTTATTCTACAGATCTGCTCCCTGGGAGCCTGGTGAATCACTAAAGGCAGCAGATGTGACTAAGACATTCCCTAACTCATTTTTAATCCTTTTTGGCACAGCAGTGCCAATACAAAAACATGAACTATCTGAACAGGACTGTTCTTTAAATTCTGGTAGTATTGTGGTGGTGCAATCCCACTGAAACCATTTTCATGTTTGTGTCAGAGCATGGAATTTTTTTTAGATGGAGCTAAGAAGTGCATCTTGCCAGCAGGCTCTTTGTTACTGCTGATGATATGCCCGTGTCATTGGGGTCTGAGCCCAGTCAAGAGGACAGGGATGGACAGTCTGAAACTGTGCACATCTGGGTCAAAGACAGAGCTTGATATGGCTTCCTACTACTAACTCAGTCACTTTTCAAAGCCCATGTTGCTACCTCCTGAAATGTACAGCCTGCTTGTTTCTGCATGGCTGCCCCAGAGCGATTAAATTGCCTCCCTCCCTCCACCCCTCTGTTTGTGCCTGGGGACCTGGGGCTGCTCTTTGGCTTCCAGTTTATGCCACTTGTCTCATGTATGGGCTTGCACAGAGCAACAGATGATTCAGTGATGCTCAGAGCTGTACAGTGTGTTAAACCACCCATTCACACAACAAGGTGGAATTATAACTGTACATTCTATTTGTAACGTTGAGGAACTCTGACACACCTTTTTCTTCCCATTCCCCATTAATCAGGTATTATTTCAGCGCTACTTCATTTTGCCACTTAATCATTAGCTGTGTTTGTCTACATTTTAAAAAGTATTTGAAACAGAAGTAAAACATTCAATTATTACCAACCTTAAACAGCCAGAACAAGGCTGTTATTTGACTTCTTTATTTCAAATATGTTAAAGCACTTGAGCATTAAACTCCTGCTCTCTCCAGCAGCAGCTGAGCCACTAAGCTGATGACATGTGGATTAACCAAACAGTCCAGCAAATCATTGGTAGAAATGGCTGTTTGGGAGGCATTTGGACTGCTGTCTGAATCCATTTGATTTGCAGGTGTTTCGCGGTCATTACTCATTGCCAATTGCTTCCTGGTGCAGTGTAATTTTCCAAAATGTCCTCCTTCATTTTCATGGAGAAGATCTCTATAGTCACTTTCAACTGCACCCGTTGAGCTTGTTTCTTGAGACTGCGGTACAACTTGAATGAGGTGAGGCCCAAAAGGTATTTTCTGCAACTTTTCTGCTTTAAATGTTGAAAAGCCAAATTCATGGGTTAGTAATTTGCAGCCCTTTGGTTCCCAGCCAACTTGCTTTTTTCTCCTCTTGCGTGAGGCACTCGTCACTTGCTCTGCTTCAGTGCTACTGGGACGTGTCTCCTCTGATATGCTTGCCTTTTGACACCTGAAATATGCAGACACTGCTTTATTCAGGTACTGGAGATTGATTTCATGGGATGTTGCCTCAACCTAAGAAAACACCCAAAATGCACTTGGTTAAAAGGAGGAATGTTTCAGATCAGCGTTACATGATTATCTTCCATGGATTATTTTCCCTACTTAAAGGGAAGGAATTTAAAAAAATTATTTCAGGTAGCAGAAAGAATTAAGCAAAATGTCAGTAATTGTATACTATCACTGCTATAATGGAGCAAGAGTGCTTACCTCTGTGGGATTTAGCCAGATATCTTCATCGCTGGGATTTTCTGCTGATTTTATGGCACATACCAGGGTTCGCGTTATTGCTTCTTCTACACGGGCTTCATGATCTGCATCCTGCCTCAAGGGAACAAAGTGTTTGAAGACAGGTTAGCACTTTAATGGCTATAGGAAGTTGGAAGACCTTGGCAAGAACTAAACGGATGCCGTATTTGGAAAGCCATTCTCATGTATGTAAAGTAGGTAGAAGGTTTTGGACTTCTGAAGCTCCTACTCATGCATACAGAGCTTACCTGAGTAACAGCACAGGCTTTGGTGTGACTACTCATGCAGATAAGGATTTTAAAAAAAAAAAAAGATTCTAGTGTATATATAATCTTTTTCCTTATTAGTGTTCTTTTAATTGAATCTGGTGCTTGAAATTACAAAGCAATGTTAGCATTTAATTAATATATGTATTTATAAGACTCCTTAGGACTAGAAGGACCGTGGAAGTACATAAATTTTATAGATCTACATATTATGTCTATTTAAGTATTTAAACTAAGGATGTTACAGCAAGACAGCAACTATGTAAGGTCTGGAGATGAGCAAAAGTGAGGCTTAAAATTCAGGAAACATTTTATAATGGGATAGTAACAGAAGTTAACATACTACTGCAGTTTTAAACATAAGCAGAAGGGAAAAATGCATTTCCTATGAAAGCTCTCCTGCCAAACTAACAACTAAGTTAGGAACTAGCTCTTGGTTTTAGGCCTTCACTTCCTCCATCATCCCCTTGGGTAACTGGTACCAGTTAGTCTGGAATAGCAGAAATAAACTTTATAGGACCTATTTTAGTTTTCTTTCCCACTTAACTGGATTTCTTGTATGTGGAAGGAGAGAATAAGACTGAACAAGATGGGTGGTTTAGTTATTTCAGTGACAGATGCCTAGGAGTGGATACATAAATTTGGTTTTGTTGAGATACTTAGACATATAGGCTCTGGAAGAAAGATGTAACCTAGTCAACACACAACACTGCATTGCCTAATTGCAGCTTCAGGGAACATGTCAAGCAAGCCATGCATCTTGGTGGTAGAGTGGTGAAGGCAGTAATTCATCTGGATCCCCAAGCAGAATTTGGGATACAAGCAAGGGAAAGCGTAGCTGTGGATGCTTTGCTTACTAATGGCCTTATATAGCAAGTCCCCAAAACACTGAGTTTATTTAAGTGTGGAAATTATTATTTAGGGTGTTGCACTCTTGGGATTCATCCTGGTCTGATGGATAACAGGGCTGTACTGATTGCATGAGAATATGTTAAGAAGCATGGAGTGCTTTGAGCAGCTCACATCCAGCTGAAAACAAATTAAACTTCTACTCTAAAGACTTGCCAATATAATTAATGGTTTCCCTAGGACTATAAATGTTGGCATGATTCACATCTGTCAATATGAAAGCAGCTGGTAACAGCTGCAAGCAAGAACTGCTTGATTTGGTAATGGAAGTAGTCTCAATATTGTTTCTCGGCCTCTGTGTCAGAATTTTTATAGATGTGCTGCCACCATCATCTATAGGGATAATACCTGTAAGGAACTTTCACCTGAGTTGCAGTGGTTATATTTATGGTTGCTTTTTTTATCTTTTTTTTTTTGGGGGGGGGGGGGGGAGGGGGCATTCATTAACAAAATCCAACAAATATTTATCTGCAGATCATGCCATCTGTCTGCTCTTGCTGTCATGAACAAGATCTGTCACTTCACCAAGACTTTTATGACCAGAAAGGCCATGGAGCTTAGCTCCACTTCTGTGTGTGTTGTGTTTTTTTGTTTTGTTTTGTTTTGTTTCCCCCCCCCCCTCCCCAGCCTACAAAAAACCCAAACAGATCATACACAGCCCAGCCACGTGGGAGCTATTTGCCCAGCACAACTGATCCAGTTCTCACCTGTTTCTCCAGTGGAGGGAAATTTGTGAGGTACAACTTAGGGTGTGAGTGTAGAGGTTTTCAGGAACTTGGGGTGAAATTACTTCAAAGGCTGCTCAAATTTAAGGCAGGCTTAAATAGTTGCTCTCTAATATTGCTGGTGCTTTCTCTGGCACTGGACTCAGGACTGTGTACGAGGTCAGTACAGACCTGCTGTCCTTTCTGTGTATGCGGTCTCATCTGGAAAACTTCTCCATGAGGAAAATACCCATGTTTGCCTCTGCTCTGCAAAGGCTTGGTTTGATGTCGGTATGAGAAATGTATTGTGTAGTTTGAACGGCAGCTGAACGCAGTGTTCATCCCCCTGCAGATTTCCAGCCTAATAAAGGTGCAAAAAATGCAATACTCATTTTGGTGAGGCAGCTTTCAAATGCCAATTCAAAGGGCCTTTTTAATATTAAGCTAGGATTAATGAAGAAGTAATTTGAATCAGAAAACCTTCTGTAGCATTGAGATGATATCCCTGGAACCATCCCATATATACTGGGAGAGCAAGAAAAATCAGAGCCTGGGGGAAAGAAAATTAATTAAATACATGAGAAAAATCCAACTCCAGGCGAATCAAAACTATCACAGAGAAATGAAAATTCAAACATCCTCTGCCACCCCTTTCTATCACATTAATCTGATTTAAATTCTAATTTAGCTTTGCATGTAAGCATGTGCTTGAGATGAAGCTGCTGTTTGTCATTCCCTATTCAGCATAATGTCAGTTAGTCCATGAGAAATCAGACATGAGAAGTTTAGCTTGCGTTTAATTGTTTGCCTGATTGGGGTAAACTTGCATATGACTGAACTGGTGCTTTCGATCTGGAGCCTTGGAAGGTTCTTCAGGGAAAAACTAACCATAAGGGCTCTTCCCTCACCAGCTGCTGAATACAGCAAACCTGATAGGGCTGAACCAGATGGGCAAGGGACAAAATGCTTCAGCTGTAATCCTTGCTAAAGGTCCTGCTCAGTACAGCTGAATAGGAAATACAGCCTGAGTTCTGAGTGGCATCACTCCTCTGTCTAGGTCATATCCTTGTCACAGTTTTTGTTAGAGATGCTTTTCTTTTCTCCCTCCTGCTTTCTCTAGAAAATAAAAACTTGAATCAAATGTGCCAGTGGCATAGCATAGCTGCATTTTAATGGTGGCTGACAAATGATGCTAGTAGAATGTGCAAGTCTGCAAAGTCCTCTGCTATCCCTGAGGACAAAAGAAGCTATGTAAATGTAAGAGCACACTGAAACCACTTGAATTGGCTCATGGGGTCATCAGATCTGGGACAGGGTTTTATCTGCTTTCCTACTTCTTATAATGCATGGAAATAAATGCATGCACGTAACACATGGAAATGCTACAGCACCATGATATAAAAAGGAAAATACCAGTTCAATCCACGAGTTTATGCTGATGGTGATGGGGTCGATGGATTCCACGTAGTGCCACCAGTGCCTTGGAACGAGCAGGACCTGGAATCAGAGACAATGCATTGGGGTGCTAGCAGAAGGTTGAGAAGAAAGCTCAGGTGATTTAATCAAACTAGCATGGGATGCAGAGGTAGAATGAGGCAAAGAATAGGAGGTGGGAGATGATCTTTGTTTCTTCTGAACAGCCTCTCCTCAAGACTTAGATGCCCCTTTGCTACTCCCATTGCATCAAATACTATTATGTGGATGTTATCCAGAACTACCTCTCATCAAAAATGTTCTTATATACATGACGGTAACCTTTTAACTGCGCCAGATAAGCAAGGTCCAGCTGCACGAAGGGACCGGAGCTGGTGTTGATGTAGAGCAGGGCTTTAGGGAAAGTCTCAGCCAAGCAAGCAGTCTTTTGTAGACACTGCAACTGAACAGGCTTCCCAGTTCCTTTAGAAGGACTGCCAGCTGGCTTCCCCCAGAAGCAGGTATCCTAATACTAATCTAGGTGATTAACAACACATAGCTTCAATTCTGGTAAATAATTACCTGTATTAAACTTGTCGCTTCTAGTAGATAGGCTTTTAAAAGAAGATGTCCCAGAAATCCTGACAATCTAGTTTAGATCAGAGCTTTACAACTATATCAGGATGATAGCTGTGACATAAAATTGATTCTAACCCATGGCTTTTATGGTACAAAGACATTAATGTTGTTTTGATGATATAGTACAAGCTTTTCAGATTACTGAACATTAGATTAACATAGAGCTATCAAGAAAAGCATAAAAGATGGTTTTTGCCTGGGAATGAAAATGGTCAGAGATGGATAAAAATACACACTTCGGAATGGGGGAAGTGAAGCAATGATCTGTATCTGAATCACAGCCAATTTTTTTCTTGTTGCACGCAAATTACTGAAAAGAATGTCCTGCTAGCTAGGTAGCCTTGTGATTCATTGTATCAAAACATCGCTAATGAGAAAATGTCTCTGACGGAAACAATGACTGTAGCCCTGGTCCTGCAAATGCTTATAGCCCAGTTTTGGGCGACAGGCAGAAATGCTCTCCACAGGTTTTCAGTCTAAGGGGGAAAAAAAGTATAGTCTATCTAAAGGTCAAAAGCATTTGGAAATTGTATTTTAATCCAGTGCAGCATAGAAAACAGAAGGAACTGAGAGAAAGGGGACAAACAACTGTGCCACTGATGGCACAGTCCAAGCCTCCTGTTGAACAAATGAAATGCATTGCTTAATTAGACATGTGGTTGCAAACATCAAAAGCAATTAGCTATGTTTGAATCTACTACCAATGGCTCACGCTGCTTAGTGTGATACCTAGTTATCTGGAACGCTTTCTCAGCTTTGAGATGTCCCCTCTACCAAGGCAGGATTTAGCTACAGAGCTGAACATCAAGCAGTCACGCTACCAGACAAGATGCTAAGAAGTCAGAACTGAAAGGGAGAATAGTAGGAAATACAGTTTTGCAGGTGTGGGTGTGCACATATGCAGATGCAAAAACATCACACATCCATTGGTATGGAGCTCAGGATTCACAAATGTCAGTGTATTGCAGATAAGATTGTGGGGGCATGGTATTTAATGAATATCACCGATCAGTTCTTACATCTAAAAGTGGATTAAGCCCTACACGGAAGCAAAAACATGGTTCTGCTCAGAGCAAGTTTCAGAGTAGTGTTTTCATCATGCAAAGATACACTTTCAATCCAGAGTATAGCTGCATTGAGACTGTGTTAGCGAGCGTTTGCTCACATTTTGTTAACAGAATCATACAAAAAAAAACAAAGACTCTTAATAGGGGATCTTGCACGACACCCATTGTTTAAGAATCTCAGTGCCATCCAAATGACAGGGTATAATGCTGAAGCCTGGCAAATATTGTTATATGCTAGAAGGCAGCATAGTGTCTGGAATAAGTACCTGTTTCCCACAACTGGGTCCTTACTGTAAGACTCTCCTGGGAAGAGCATTTGTAAAATGCTGGAGAAGTGGAAGATGATGTGATAGAATGGGGTATAGTGCAGAGAGTATGCAGCAAGGGAATAACAGCAGGAGACAAAATAAGGGAAGTGTGTAAATCTTTCAGTAAGGGGGCCTATCTGGAAAAACCAAGATGTAAATCAGGAGTGGAAGCTGCTAGCTTAGCATGCCTTATGTGCAATGTGGAGACAGAATTGCTTTGGAAGGATCAGGTATGGCTAGGAGGAAAATACAAGCCCCCCAGCTAGTCCAGTCTTTTCAAACCACAGAGAAGGAAGTACTCTGAGAAATTAATGAGACTTCACTTGCCAGCAAGTTAAGGGTAACTGAAGTTGTGTATTTCTGCAGCTGGCACTATTTGCTGATGTGATTTTATAGAGGAGCTACAGAGCTGTGACTGTAAGAGGCAAAACAGATACCATAAAGCTACCTGCTCTCCCTCTTTTATTTTTTTAGTAAGCTTATGCTTCTTAAGATAAGGTTTTATGGCAGCAAGAAAATTGAAATTATCAAAATGCAAAACGGCTAAAATTTTAAGAAAGATGGAGAAATGGGGGGGGGGGGGGGGGGGGGGAATTAAAACCAAAAAACAAAGCTGGCAAGGGAGCAGCTGAACCAGCAAAGACAAAACAATAAAGCCAGCAGAGAGAAGTAGAGTGGGATTCTAGCTTTGCAAACTAGGTGGAAAAAACTATCCATTCCACAACAAAACCAAGCAGACTTCCCTATTTATGAATATAGGGCACAATTTAACTACATTTGAAACTACACTGAGATAGAAAATGTGAAAATAAAATGGAAATGCAGCAAACATTTCACAAGGGAAAATGCAAGTTGCAAAAGCAGGTCAGGATTGTTCCAAGCCAAGAGATAATTTGGTGTTAGCCTGTTTTCTACAGTGTATCTAGCTTTGTGGGTTCGGAAGATACCAATCTAAACAGCAACCAATCAGGTAGTGCTAATATTTAGCCTAGTGACAGACAAATATAGCAGATGAAGTCAAAGTAGGACAGAAATCTCAAAAGATAAAAATGAAATTCTAGATTGCTAAGAGGAGGGGGGGGGGAAATGAAGAGAACAGTTGGGAGAGTAAGTGGAGCCAATGCTGAAGACTTGTACAGCACAGAGAACAGAACAGGTTTAAATTCTCAATGGACATGATTAACTTGATACAGTGCAAAGGTAGGGCAAAGGTGGAATTGCTTCAAAAAAGAGCATACCCTGAAGTGAAATATCATACCTAGAAATTCCTGCTCATTAAAAAAGATATTTGCGTAAATGCCCAAGAAATAGGAGCACCGAAGAATGCATGTGTGATGGGAGGAAAAAGAGAGAAAGAAAATAAACTCCAGAGCCACTTGCAAACCTGGCAGCAGAACATAAACACCACAAAACACAAAACCAGCCCTGCTCTCCTCTCTCTGCAAACCCCACGCTGAGGTCTGGCAGCAGCAGCAGTGAGGATGACTCCTCACAAGTGCTGCCACCCCGTGCCCCGTCCCAGCCTGTGCTGGGAAGGAGGTTCTTACCCTGCCTCCTTCTTCCCTGATGCTCTGGTGTCTTCCCACCTGCTGAAACAGAGTCCAGGGCTGCTGGTGGCAGAAATACAGGTTCTGCCCTGGGGAGAAGCACGGTGTGCAGACAAGGAATGGGACTGTCACCGCACAGCTGTGATAACTGTAGCTGTGGATACAGACTGGGACTGAGACATTCCTCTTGCCTTTCAGAAGGCAGGTAAGCAAATGCAAGGGTGTCAAGGTTCTGAGCAGAAGTTCACACTGACAGGTAATGGCAAAACAACATATATATTATATATATATATATAAAAGGGTGGAGGATAATAGAACAGTGTTTTGCACCATTTGCAGTCTTTTAAATAGTATCTGCATAGTTGTGACAACAATTAAGGTATTACTAAAAATATTGTAGGATTTATGAGCAAATAGAAGAAAAATGCTTTGGGTGAAAACTTGCTAATTCAGTGAGGGCAAATCCACCAGCAGTTAACCTCCTGCTCCATGCTTACCATTCAGCCTTGCCACAATTACATACGGGACCAAGTCTGTATGTTTACCAGGAGCCTCTACATTTGTGTAACACAACTTGAACTTGTAAGTTCTCAAAAATTTAGTTACCTAATACTATAATCTGTATTGAGGACATTAATGCGTAACCAGTGTTGCGTTAAAACCTCTGTGGAAATTTATCCCACAGCCAGTGGTCAAGTAGAGAATGTACCCTTATAAAACCTGAAGTAACAGCTGACTACTTCAATTCACGAGAGATTCGCCTCTGAGGAGAAAAGTGAAAGTAGTGATAAGGCACGAAGGATGCAAACGAAGTGCACATTATACATTGGTACAATGTTATGTGAAAGAATTCTGCTTTAAAGCCTTAAAGAAGTGTAAAAAATGGCTTGTAGCAAAAAATGACCAGAAGGTGGCATTAGACACATTAAGTTTTTGATATTCAAAGCTGCAATCACCTTACATGCAGTTGCTTTCTTGAATACCTAAGAACACCTTTGTCTTTATTTTTCATCCCTGCATTGTTACAATATCTAATCCAAAATGTTCTGCATACCCTCTGGGAAGGAGATGCTATAAACTACCACAAAATAAAGCTCGCTGCAAATTCTGAAGCAATTGTATGTGTTCTGTATGAAAGCAACTGCTAAGCTTGTATCAAGATTGTTATTATATAGGGATCCTCTTGCTCCTTAACAAAGGAGTTCTAGGTCATTCCTTCCTCTCTACCAAACAGCAGCAGTCCCCAGCCAGATGCCCCAAAAGCTTCTGTATGAGATCACAGCATCGCCCAAAAGGCTCTGATAAAACAAGTGAAGGCAATACATCACTGTTCCTTCACTACCTGTGTTACTTTGTATCCCAAAATCCAAACAGCATCTCCTTCATGGAAATGCAGGGGATGTGTATTACTGAGCAGGCTCAAGATCTTTATTCCTAGCAAGATTAATTTGTAATTGCTTTAAGCCTAATTAAAATTAAGATCATATTAAAGGTTCACTACCACACTTGATCATTCTAAAGGAGATTATAAATTGAAATAGCATTGGGGATCATGGATAATGCAATGCTGAATGGACGTGCCATTTTTACCAATAGTAAAAATGTGTTCCTGGTGCTTTGTATTATTGAACAGTGTTACCTTACAAAGTGCAGGTGGCAAAACTAATCATTTTGCTTCAGGAGCATGACTAGGAGTAAATGTAGTGCATCCAATGCAACTTGATCACAGACTCCCCTCCTTTTGCAACTGTACCAGCAGAAGAACACACTGAACCCAGTCAACAGACAATATCCTCTTGCTGGAAACTACTATCCTGCTGCAGTCTGACACCTCCCCAGCTCACAGGAGCGTTCCTCACTATGCATCACCAAAATTAGCTGGATTAACAAAAATCTGTTCTTCAAACATTTGAAGACAGATGGGTTTGCCAGCCATGGGTGAGGGAACACAAAGTCACTGGGCTGGTGGATCAGAAGAGGTGACAGCATCTGGCAGGAGGATGGTGAAAAGATGCTAGAAGCAGCAACTCTACCACCTTACACAGCCAGAGCAGTTTGAGATGCAGAGGAGTGCTTTACAAGGACATGTACTGCTAAACAAATGAAAAAGGGTAATTCACTCTAAATACAGTCCATGTTGATTGAATAAAAGAGGACACTATCTACAACAAGAGATTAGGAATTAAGAGACCTGAGTCCTATTCTCACACTGCTATACTACCGTGACTATAAGCCAGGCACTTGTAACTGAATTTTCTCAGTAAAATGGGGTTAGTAATATCCTCGCATCCTTGTAAAGCACCATGAAACCTCTGGGTGGTATGTGCTTTAAAGGCAAGTAGCATCACTATAATGCTCTGCTACTAAAGCAACAAGTTAGGCCAGTGCTCCCTGGTGAAAGTTACTCTTCACTATCACCATCTGAGTTCCTTTGCTGGCTCTACATTTTTACGCACACTGTTTTCAGAGTAGACAGGTTAGAGTACTCTTGAAGAAAGTTTTAAAACAAGTTGGAGGTGATTGCAAGAACTGTTATCGGGTAGTTATCGAACTAACTCTCCAAATGTTTGTGTGTTTTGCACAAAAAATCTAGTAAAATAGCTGTAAGTGAAGAAACTTTCCATGCAGAGAGATCTACCTTATTAAACCTGAGTGCAGAACGCTGGGAAAGGGAAATACCAGTCAGTTTGTTAAAACTGCCTAGCCTTTAGTTAGCCAGTTAAATAAATTACTAGCATTTTTCAAGTAACATAAAGCTGATATAGGAATGGTACCTGTCCTGGACTGAGTGTAACCACGTGGGCTGTTGTGTTCCTAAACTCAGGAAAGCATTTCAGATCAGGCTTGGCAACATTGACTTTGCTGAATATACTGGATTCCTCATAAGGGATCCTGGTGGGATAAAGGAAACTGGTGTCACCAGGTGGGAAGAGGTGCCATCTCTTCCTGAAAATAGAAGGAAGATAAAAATGTATTCAGTGCATGTCAGCTTCAGCAAAGAACTAAAGGCAGTAGCAAGGTTTTCAATAAAACATAGATCTTCCTCGCTGTGTGAATCTCCTACGCAGTGAGAACATAGGCAGTGCTTGCTTACAGGCTGTCTACTAAAAGTGTTTTTAAAATATTCCACTTTTTAATTTTTCAACTGAGAAGATTTACACTTTCTCACCAATTATTTTTAAAAGGCAGATAAAATGATTTTTTTTTTTTAAAAAAAAAAGCTTTCCCATCTGGTTCCTCCTTCCTCCCTTCTACAAAGCAACGTGCAGCATTTGCAGATGCTCACAGAGCATTAGAATTTGTTCTACAAACCAGGGATAATAATTTCATTAGAGACAGCATACATTCATTCACTGAATGAATAGCTGCTGTACCCGCGTTTGTTTTAAAAGGAAAGTGTTTTTGTTTACAACAGCAATAGTAAAGGCGTATGGATGTGTTCTGCTATTTCCTATCACCTTGTTTGGTATCTACGTTGGCTCCAAACCCCTCGTTCTTTGTAAAACTCAGCTAGTGTCTCTATTTCACTTACACAGACCAGATCACAGACAGAAAAAAGAATAGGCCAGAACTGGTGGTGCCAGTTTTATGGGTACTATAAATTAAATGTCTTAGCAGGTACATGTGTTATTTAGAAATTGAAATTTTATAGAGCAGTACTTCAGGTAATGGAAATAACCAGAAAGGAATATACAAGGGGAAAATTTGTTACATTTAAGAAGTGCCAGACAATCAGTACAACAGTAACCCCTGCACTAAGCAATTGAAAAGTAAAGGCAGTAACTTTGCAGCACATTTGGACCATTTGTGCAGCTCTCCTTTATTTCTGACTCTTGCTAGACCTTTCCTTTTTGTCCCTTTTCGTGGTACTTGCTTTTTGCGTAGTACTTTTGGTTGTCAGTTCTAAGTCACCGATCTGAAAATGGGAGAAAGGCAGCCAAATGGCACAGGAACAGAAGAGACAGGAATAGCAAGGTAGCCAGAACTGCAGAGATAGGCACAGATGGAAGTGCCATAGGTCGCTGATGCTTCTTGGTAATTACCAAAGCTACTGCTGGGTGCAAACACAAAAAAATAGTTCACCTGGAACCTGAGCCCTACTGGAATTTGACTTTGCCCTCCAAGCTAGACCTCCAAAGAGGCATCAGATAACTAGGTTGGGAGGCTCACGGGTTAATCCTGCAGGCTCCTGACAAAGCAATATCATGAAGCAACAAATTAAGAAGCCCAAGGGATGCAAGGAGGAAATTCAAGATAGCAACAAAAGGCTAAGGAGTGGTCCCTGGCTTTCCTGCAAAGGCAAATCTATTTAAGTTCAGCATAAGCTTATTTTCTGTTACAAAGCCTGTCTTGTTTGTGAGTCTCAAAAGGGAATCTTTCCGCTCTGAAGAAGCACAGGATGCACAAGCCTGTATAGGTTTGTAGTCTATTTATAGGCTTTGCTCTGAAGAGGAAAACAACTTTGTCTTTTCAGGCCATGCAAAGGCTTTAGGATTCTTCTTTCCCTGAGAGGAACAAAGATTTTGTTCTACCAGAGCAGGAGGGAGTGTCTTGGGAAGGCAGGCAAAATTGCAACGTGATGCTGGAGCTCTGGCTGGAGTTCAACACCTAAAGGTAGGGATCAAAAAGGAATGGCAGGTACTGGGTCTAGATTACTATACTTAATTAGCACACCCAGTATTTAGGTGGATCCTTAGAAGATACTTAGGCATGAAAATCTCATGGGTTTTCATTGAGATTTCTAGCTCCTAAATACATTCAAGAGTCTGGACTTCAATGCCTCACACTTACTGCTGAGATACAGTCTATGGGACTGGTTGCAGCAAGAAGTGCAGTTCTGAGGGGGGCTTCCAGGGTGTCTGCGGCACATTCACCCAAGGATGTGAAGGCTGTTTACAAAGGTTGAACGAAAACCAGCCTGAGAGCAAAACAGAATTACCCTTCTTATAGATAAGATGATGACACATTAACTTGCCTCAGGCCTTAAAGCCAGTCAACCTGTGCCAACGCCCAGAAAAGAAGCCTGCCTGCTTCCCCATCCTGCACCTTAATCACAAGATGATCATGATTTAACTGTTTTATAAAATGTGTCAGAGTAATTAATCACATTAAAATTCTACCTTCAAGTTACTCCTTCCACCATGTACTATCAAACCTAAAAAATGCATGCAACTTGTTTGCTAGCGTTAATCTAGTAATTATAGATTGAAAAAAATAAAATGAGGCCAATATGCAAGGAAAGCAGGAGAAAACATGGAAAAAAAAAGACAGTGGTAAGCAGGAAAAGAAATAGCAACAAAGCCACATGTCCCCCAAATGAGTTTGGAGCCTTAAATGTTCCTTTTAACTTTGCTCACAGCTGGCTGCTCCCATCCTGATGGTCCCCCTTTAAATTAATTGTAGCAGGCTATTAGAAGCTCTTGCACAGAGAATGGCATAAAGTCTAAAGTAGTTTACTTCCATTTTGTTTCCAGGCTTTCTCTTTTTAACTCTTTATCTCCTAATTCCAACTTCCTGAATTCATAACTACCAGGAAGATTAAAATGTTTAATATTGGACCATATAACACACAGCCAGGAATGATCTCCATCTAACTGAAGAAAATAAAATTACATCTTACCTTCATGCTCCAGTCAAGCTCCAACCCCCTAAATTCTGCCTATAAAACAGTTCTGATGCTCTTCAATCACTCAGAGCTCAGAAAATTAAAATTTTCAGGATCTATAATTAATACTCCAGGGTACAAAACTAACTTTATAGCACAATATGACTTTCCTCTATATTTGCTGTATGTGTATTTGTTACCTTCCTTGTACTTGCAACACTAAATTGCAGCCGTAGGAGTCCAAATGGCAGGGAGTGTTTGCTCCTTCAGAACCGATCCACAGTGTGCTCTCTTTTCCACTTCTTCCAGGAAAACCAAAGTCAGACCACCTTATATCCTACAGCAATAAAAATGTTATTTATGTAAGCTGTTACACAGATTCAAATCTTCAAATCCAGTGCTCAGTTCTCTGAGTCTCCTGTGTTCTGCCTCCCCCTCGCAGTTCCTCTGCCTACTTCAGTTGCTACTCCTCGGCAGGGGTTCCTGCATGCATAACCTTTGCACCTTCCTCCAAAATTCTCCTCTCTAGGAGCACTTGTGCTGACTTTCTTCTTTTTCTCACTACATAGCCTCCCAGATCTGTCTCCATTTCTCACCCCAGCCTTTCATATTGTGAGGTACTTGTTTGTTCTATAGGACTGCCCAACTGCTTCGTGGCCACACATGGCTTCTTTTCCTGCTTTTCAAACTTTTTTTTTTTTTCCATTCTGTATTCTTAACCATCCACCCAAACTCAGAATTTGTTTGAAAAATTCTGATATGTGGCATTTAAAAAAAAGATGAATAAATGAAGGAAAAATTCCCATCCCCTTTTCAATCCACATGGCACACTTGCTCTCTGTCTCTCTGCTCCTGTCTCAGCTTTCTTCATGTATTCTGGAAACACAGACTTTACCCCATCTCTGGCCCAGTGGTATGCTGTTTTTTATTCAAGTTATCATGTAATGGACACGTTCTTCTCCTGCCTTTGTAACTGTGGAGGCAGTGAATGTAAAACAATTCAAATACATGGGGAGAAAAGGCAGAACAGGTATGTGTATATTGTGTATATAATCCTAGAGTTTCCTAGTACATTGATCCCTGACCAGGTTTTGCAGGCTGACTGTATAGCTTGAATAAAGCCTTCCCTTCTTCCTCTCACCCTGCAACCTGCAGGGCCTGATCGCTGGAAAACATTTGAGGTATGCCAGCCAGAGACACTGGTGCCTTTTGGCTGGAGCCCCAGACTTAGCTTTGGGAAACAGATTCAGTTCCTGGCTTCCTGATGGTCTCAAGTAAATCACTTCATTTCTGAGCTTTATTTTTTCCATCTTGAAAAGGAAGGATATGAATGATATTTGCTCTGTTTAGTAAGGCACTTCGAGGTTCATTCACCTCACCTGCCTTTCGGAATCTAATCTGAGTTTGGTTCCTGCTCTTGTCAAAGCACTCTCAGCCACCCCTTGGAGAAGTCTCTCTTTTTCCACCATCTATAAACAGAAAATAGGAGTCTAGCCTCCTAATTTAAGTATGTAGGCTTAAATGCTTGCAGACAGGTGGATGACCATCACTTTTTAAGGTCTATGAATGAGGAAAACTACAGCTAGATATTATTATAAGGGTAACTTCACCATGACTCTGTATTAGTTTCATTTTATGACTCAAAATGAGTGCCAGCATTCCCAAAAATTAGGTGTTGCTAAAGATTTTAAATTTCAGAGGTATTGATTTTAAAGATACCATTTGAAAAAAAAAATGCACATCTAATAAAAACATTTGTCAAAAGCAGCAAAAAATCAAAAAGAGTTGCTCCTATAGATTTCAGCAGCCATAAAATTTAAAATCCAATACAAGCATTTCAGTGATAAAGTTAAGCGTAATATCATCTCTACACTTTAATCTCACACCTAAATAGTTTTTGTATTTTGTTACAATTTAAGTGGAAAGAAAGCACACATAATCAATATTAGATTTAAAAGAACTTTTTGAAAATGCTTCAACTGTAGTAAATAGTTGAAATGATTATGGGTAAGATAGTTTTTAACCAATGAACTGAAAAGGAACTGGTAGGATTTCTGAAATCTTGTCACAGTGGGCTCCTTTCCTACAATAAAAAGCCATAGCAAGAAGAAATGCTCTAAAAGGTGTTCCAACCATAACAGATGGCACATTACTTGTGAATTATATTTATTTCATTTGCTGCTTATAATGAAGTTAATTTGTACCCGTATGTCACTTTAAAAGGTCTCATTTCTATTTAAACTTCACGCATATATCTTGCTTCTGATTTATATCTCAAATTCTGTAATGAAATATCAACTGAACAAAAAATGTAAGATGCTAGATAGTGCTCATAGATTAGAATAATGGAATCATTACCTTAGCCCACACAACTGTAAATGATAAACAGTGCAATCTAAATTTCAAACAACTTCTAAATGGCCCTATTAATCACTATAAATAACAGTGCAGTTGGCCTTCTTTTCCCCTTCAAGTCACCTTACGTAAATCTAAATAAAATCTAAAATGAAAAAAGGGGTTATCATCAAATTCACACAAGAGTGGAAGAGAATTTCTACAAAGAACTCTTTTGGCTGGTATAAATTTTGTAGCAGTGTTTCAAAATCCATGAGTCTGGAACTGACTGATGCATTTCACTCCCATGCCTGTAAAATCAGCAGATGACATACACCATATTTGCTTGCATAACACCATCGATTTTTTCCTTCCCAGATTCTGCTTAAAAAAAAAATCCGTGGCACAACCATTACGTGTGTCTATTCTAAAATTACAGTACAATCTGTTGCTTGTTACAGGTCAGGTGATGAGGTTGTGGCGTGATACCTGCACAGAAATGCAATTCCTGGAGCCTCAATCTTGTACTTGAATGGGGGCAAGGGGAAGAAGGAGGTAGGAAAATGGTTCTTTCCTTCGAGTGTGCTTTTATTGACCGAACGAAGCAGCAGGCTATTCAGGTCTTCTGAGCTGCTATTATCCTCGTGGCCTTGTGCCACAAAACAGAGGAAAATGCTGTCCGTTGAGGCAGAAAGAGAAGGCCACGGAAGGACCACAGACAGATGAAATCACTCAAACCTGGGGGACCCTGAAACATGCCTGGAGCTCCAATGAGTTTGAAGAACAATACCCAGTGTGCTCCAGGAGGGAGGGGAAAAGGAAAGGCAAATTGGTCCCTGTACCCAAACCTTGCTGTCCAACCACAGAAAAAAGGAAAAGGAGACAGTCTGAAAAAAGACAGTACTGAAAAATACTGATTTTGCTGGTATAAAAGAATAAAAAAATATATAAGGAGCATGGGAAACACTTTCTGAGGAAATAATTAATTTGAAGGTGCTTATCAGTTTGGGCACCCTGTCATCCCAATGATACAGTATTTGCAGAGAATTATGATTCCATCTTCACATTTGAAAGTGTAGAAATGAATAAGGCTTCATTTACTATTCTTTCTTCATCTCTTTTGATAAAATACAACTTTGCATAGCTATCCTTAATTTTGCCCTCTTACAATTTGCAAGGAGTAGTAGCTGGAATGTAGATGAACCAATATACCCACAGGAAAAGTGAAAGAAAATACTCCAGCTAGGTGTCCTAAGGAAACTACCCCAGATTTTGTACTTCCATGGGCAGGTTACTTCATTTCTTTTTACTGCCTATATGGACAATCAAGGTATAATAATCCTGCAGACTCAGAATTTACAACATGCCAGTCCCGCCTGTCATCTCATCACCCTTTTCCTTCCTTGCTTCCATGCATTCAGCAGAGGTGCAGGGAAGATGTTTGGCAGCAGTAGTCACACGTGATTATGGCTCCCTGAGCCTGCTCTTAAAGTCCTCCCTCCAGTCACAGAGGTATGCAGGGCTAAATGGGGAGTGCTGCCAACATGGCAGTTGTTTTTGTTACATGTGGCATTGTTTTTAGGCATATAAGGAGACCCAGAAATTTGGCTGGCTGCCATATGGCACTAACTTGAGAACCAATTCATCTGGTTCAAGCTTTCATTTCATTTCATTTCATTTTTTTAAATTTTTTTTTAATGGGCAAAGGGGATCACAGAAGCTACACTAGATAATTTGCAATGATTAATCTAGTAGGAGGTAATATGAATGCTTTACCTGGAAAATTTCTGCCTTGTCTTCGAATATCCTGGCAATGTACTTGTAGTCAGCATAAGCCCAATATTTGGAGTACTCGAAACAACTGAATGGTCCAGAGAGATAAGGTTGTCCGCTGCTCCAAGCCAAAAACTCTTCAAGTGTAGCTTTCACATAGCTACACCTGGTTTCAAACTGGGGAACTAGAGCAACAGAAGAAAAGCCAAATATTACATGAGCACTGAGTACATAGACAGTAAAAATAGTAATTAATTTCTCCCTGTGTAAATGCAACATAAAATACAAAGTGGGACTAGGTGGACCAACCCCGGTCAGTAAAATGGTTCTCATCACTAACTCATGATTAGTGTCTGAGATTATTGCTTTTTCATTAAGGTTTAAGCTGTTACCTACTGTGAGGTAAAAGCACACCAACAGTTACTGCTGCTCACATGCAAGGCACCATTAAACATGGTAACTCACTAATACACCCAAGTCCCCTAAGCAACTTATGACTCCGTCCTTTGCATGGTCTCTCTTCTTAAATGTGAGCTGCAAATGCACACATGGGTATTTGTGTACCCTTTATTTTGTCTCCACAGATTTCTGTAGATGGACATGTTCATCTTTCCCTTTCCCACTTAAAGCATGACTAAATCAGAGCAGCAGTGCATAGGAAGCAAAGTATGGAGCCACACTTGTCAATGATCCATTTAAAATACGTATGTCCCTATTTTTCATTTGGGACTGAAGAAAACATATTGAGGTGCTTCTTGCCAGACCAAAAAAAAAATAAAAAAAATTAAAAATAAAAAATTTACCAGCAGTATTTTTGCTTCCATTGTGCTTTGGTCAGGCTGGCTGATAACAACCTTTCAGCTCAAGGTCAGGTCATTTGGCAGGCCTACAAGATAGCCCGTACCACAGCAGGCTTTCCTTCTGATTATCAGAGATCTTCATTTCCCACAGCTGCTAATTGTGTCAGCTTCAAAGAGACTTATCCAACTTAAAAAAAAAAAAAAAAAAAAAAAACTACTGTACTGTAGTCACTACTGAGGAAAAAATTACTGCAGCCTGCATGAATGACAGTGATGGAGCTGCAATTTAACCTTGTGTAACTTGCACAGAGCTGTTCAAAAATGGGATCCTTTCACTGTTGCGCACCAGCAGCAGCTCTTCGTTCTTTACTGCCCTCATTTTCTTATCACAGCCATTCCCATACAGTCTCATACATTTGTTCTTATTCCCCTTGGGTGGGAAAACCGCTTTTGCAAACCTTTATCATCATCATTTTGTCATTCTCCATTGTAGTATCCTAGGTAGCAGTTTTCCTTCCCCTCACTATCAAATTCATTAACTAAAAAATGCCAGATAAGCCCCAATATTCAGCAATATGTAACCTGGGTTTCTGCACTAGAAGGGCTCCCTAACCTAAGAACTGCATGCAAGACATATAAATCACCTGCAAGAACCAGAAAAACCTCATATCTGATTCCCTCTCCATGTTGCAGTTCAGTGCTCTCTCCTGATATCCAGTCATTAATGCAACACACATCATTTCACTAAAAGACGGTCTGATGGAAAAATTAGATAAAAGATACAAGCACTATTGAAGTTGGCTCAATATCTACATTATTTTGATGAGAAAAAAAGAGTGCTCGAGACACTGCCTATTTTCCTAGATAACTCAGGAGGCAAGTATTTTAAAGGCAAGAAATATGCTCTTTCTAGCTCACAAAGTATTACACTGAGCTTTATTTCAAAAAATCCAGCTATGAATGGCAAGACTGTCTTCAAGGATACAGTCTCTTCAGAGCGATACTCTTGGTTTAATTTATAGCTAGTTCAGTGCTAAGATGTGTGTGCTCAGGGAAAAATAAATAGTAATAAAAAACAACAGTATTTGGGCAATCTAGACAGATTGTTTATATGGATTTGTAGACTGCAACTAAGGTGAAAATGGTAGCAAAGGGCAGCTGAAAGCAAAAACATTATTAACCAGTTTGCTAATACTTAATGACTAAAAGCTGAAGATGTTTCGTAATTAATAAATTGTAGTTTAAGCCACAGAAGTCTAAAACAAGCTACCAATGCTGTCTGATGACATGACATCTGGAGGCATGACAGTCTTCTTGCCAACCTAATGCCACAGACTGAAAACGGAAGGAGGGAGGAAGTGCTATTTGCACAACAGCAGCTCCTCCTTAGTTAAGGTCTAGTCCTGTCAGATGTCAAGTTCTTTTCTACTCAGGGGGAGTGATTGCAGTGTATACTAATGAAAATAAAAAGGGATAATAGTCTTAGAAGATGTCCTAAAATGCAAGTACAAATTGAAGTGAAACGTTTACTCCATTTCTCTAAGTGTAAAAGAAAACCAGATATCCATTCAGAACTGCCGGGGAATTAAAATTCTTTAAATAATCCAAGCAAGGAGTAACAATTTAACACTACAACAAAGCAAAGGTACACCCAGAAACCAAAAAATTGACCATCCACATCCAGCTGCAGCACTAATCCAGCTCTCAGCTTTATGTGACATTTATTCAGCCTGCAGTGTTTGTACTATACTCTCAGCTTTCTACTCAGCAGTGGGGTCTATAGCCACCCTTGCAGTCCCCTCTATATTAAATCTCAGAGGCTTGAATTCTTCCACTGTCTTTACTGGTAAAACCTCTTGGGCAGATGTCCAAATTTCAGCCCTTTTCTAGTGTATCTGACAGGATCAGCTCCACTACAGCATCTCTGAGAACAAATTCCTCTCAAGATCTCATGACACACAGCTGACCGGCATGACAGCCTCTTGCCCTCTCCAGATTCTTCACAGTAAGCTCTTTGTTTATTCATTTTAATACACAACCAGATAAATGACCACAAGGAAAAGTCTGTATAAAAAAGTATTTTTTGAGTCAGCTTTCTTCTTCCTTTGTACATGCTGGTACGCTCCAAGTGGACATCAGACAGATAGGTAATACTGCTGCATTTTCTCTGCCAGAAACTCAACTTCAGTAGCTGCTGCCCACCCTTTCACCCACCTCAGAAAAATAAATCTTCTAGTGTGGCTGGAAGTAGATAGGTACAGATTTCCTGATTAATTGCACCTTCATTGCTCTTGTAATGAATGTTGGTACTCTCTGGAGGCATCTTATCTCTGTCAATTTTTAATCCTCTGATTGCATTTTTTTTCCTCCAACAGACACATTCTGTTTAACTTGTATAATAAGACAAAATACTACCAAACACATACACTTAGGCATGTACAAATAATTCACACAAACAATACTGCTAGCTCCCATGTTTCCTGTGTTTCATCTGCCAAATATACTTTCCAGACCTGAATGCCTCAGGAAGTTCCAAACTAGCAAGAAAAGCAAATACAAAATCCAAGAAACTCCCACTGAGTTGTCCCATTGGCAGTTCTCACTTTTTTATATTAAGGAATCTTTAGTTTGGGAATCTCCCCACAAGCTGCAGATGTGGTACCAAAGAAAGATGACAAGTTGTCATAGCAAGAGGTTTCAAATGATTTAGGATTTTCCAGTTGAACCCAGTGGCTTAAGTAATCTCAGAAACTCTGAAGCAGTCATTTCAGAGTGACATGAAAATACACTGACAAGAGGAGTTTATTTCCTGCACATTTCCAATTCAGTGCCAGACTAGTTTAGTCTTAAGGCAATTAATCTATTGTTAACATTGGATGAGTATTCAAAGAGACCAATACAATTTTAGTTGTATTCTCCTGTTGCTTTCTCTAACCACACTCCTGCTTCCATTTCATAAGGGAAAGTTAGCATAAGAAATGATAAGAAAGAGAGGCCCTCATCAAAAAACTGTGAAGCACGCAAGAGTGAGATCAACCATTTTCCAAATGACAGTGGCACATGAAATGTATTGCATTATTTCAGACTCTGGGATGGCTTGGCTAATGGCTTCACTAATATATCCTTACAATGCAAATCTTTTATAGCAACACAAGTCTTATTCAGTAACAATATAACCCCTGACAGCTCTAACCATCTTCCGGAAGACACTTCTAGCTCACATTAGCATATAATGGAGGTTCCCGGAGACAAACTGGTTGCTGCCTGGAGATGGATGTCTTTAGGAAAAAGTAAAATACAGATAGATGCAACTTCAAGATGCAAATTCCAGTTTAAGCCCACTCCATATCCCTAGTGATTACAAGTTATTGTTAAGAGGTTAAATCTTATCTACTTAACTGGCAGCATCAGTCCATCGCTTATCCACATAACACTCCATGAGTCCCGTCTGAAGTTTCCCAGTTGGAATACCCATTTGGTTCTCAAAAATGCCTACTAATTTAATGGAGGCTATGACCCAAACTATCCTTTTACCAGTGCTGATGAGCCCTGCATATTAGAATTGAAGTACATTAACAAGGTGCCAAGGAAAATGTCATATATATGCAAACTCTACCTTCTTCCCTGTGGGCAACAGGATGCCTTTCATGTATTGTGCAAGAACTGGCTGATGCTGCACTGAAGTATAGTGACATTGCTGTGGAGACTCGTACCAACATATTAATTCTACAAGACGGTTATCGCGTCTGTAGGAAGCAGACATATAACACCTGCTTTACCAGGGATGACAAAAGGATCATTAATCCAAGCTGGTAATATGCTTTGAAATCCTAAAATGCCAAGCGTTCTCCCTCTAATACTTCCTTCTGTTTCATCACCTCTCTTGCAACAAATTGAACATGAAATAATATTGTCATGATGCTGTGAAGAAAGCAAATTTCACACAGTGTTGTAAGTAGTATAACATGATGTAATCCTACCACTTCCATAGGAACTGGCAGAGCCTCTTCTGGAGTCTCTATGCAGACCCTACACTCCAAGAAAGAGGTGGTCCAACTGCTGAAGGTTAGAAGAGTACACAAATAACAGCCAGAAGGGGTTTAGAAAAACTTGACTTACACTAAGCATTTTTTATTTAAAGCTGTAGTTGACTGGTCTAGAGAAAAAGAAGAGATTAAAAGGAGAGAAGATATTTTGGGCAAAAGGGAGAAGCACATGGCAAACTGTATTTTGGTGTATAGTTGGGAGGTCAAAGGATATGCAGAACGTATTCAGAAAAAACTCATACATATGAATAAACCAATGAATAACCTCTAAAGTCACTAGTAGATTGCCATTTTGTTGCACACAGGTCTTGTATCTTCCCACTCTGGTCTGAAACTCTTTCTGTCCATAGATACCTCTTGGCTAGCATTGTTTAGCTACAGGTGGCTGTTGTAGTATTTAAAATCAACTGCAAAACTTGCATTTTTTCCATCATGTGTTCCTAGATCTCTGAGTCAATCTGGAAAGTTAGAGGTGAAATTATTCTACTGGCCATTAGGTGATTTTATTAATGGTTTATACTTTACAGCGTCTTTCATTACAGGTTCTTAAAGTTTTTTTTAAAAAAGAAAAACCCTACCACAGTCTTATAAAGCCTGTGAGGAAGGTGAGAATTATCTCAATTCTACAGGTGAAAAAAGAGGATAGACTTGTTAATCAGCTAATTTTTTAACACTTTAAGGTTTGTGGATGTAGAAGCTGAGTCTGTCTGAACATTTGAGTCATGTAAAAGACAAGGACCAGCCACATACCCTACAAAGCAAGGAAAGGAAACTGAGACACTTGATCTTATATGCTGGTTTTACCCACCAGACTACTACTACAAATAAGCGCTTAAGAAATGAGACTTGGCCAAACCTACTGTCCTAAAAAGAAAGACTATGATGAAAAGTAAGACATTAGAGACTGAACAATGATAGCAGAGAGAGAGAGAACTCTGCAACCTAAAAAAAAAAAAAAAAAAAAAAAAAAGTTGTGAAGTATATCACCAGTTCATCTCAGTCTCACCTAAATCCATTGTCTTCGATCCTATTCTAAACTCTATTGTCTTTCCATCCAACACCGCAGAAAGGTATTTCACATTCCAGTGCATGGCTGGCCAGTCGCCAACCATATTACAGAAGACTGCAGGTTGCTGTAGAGACATCACAATTTCCTTGGCTGTCTCAGGAGTAAATGGTTTGACATCTTCACCTGTGTAAAGAAAAAAAATAGAGCAGTGAAGAAATGACTTATGATACATGAAGTGCTATCTATAATCTCCGACAGCAGGGGAAATATTAAGAACTAATACTTCATCTATTTATAGTTGATTTTTTCATGTATCACACTTGTAAAAAATTTTATGTAACACCTCTACTACAAATGCTGGAAGAACATTCCTACACTAAATTACAGTTTAAAACAGCGATTAGCACGTAAAATGTAAATAAATAAATAAATAAATAGGCATACACTTAGAATTTTAACTTGTAATTGGGCAGTAAAGCACTGTAGCCAGATGTTTTAGAATTAGGCTATCAATAAAAAAAAATATGAATAATGTCCAGTGTTCAGAGAACATACATTTTTCTAGTAACAGTATTTCTGCAGAGAATTCTTTCCACAAAATGTAGAGCATTGTCAGAGATGGCAAACCAGGTTCCCATGCATTTAATTTAAACCAAGAAATTGCAGCGCAACCAAAAGCAGCAGGTATTTTTTAAGTTTTAATATTTTATCTACGGAATTTTAGAAAATTGTGTCAATTCAAGAACTATGCTAATTCAAGATTTCAATTTAGTCCTTTGCTACTCAGAGAGTTATATGGCCCACTGAAACTGTCAAGCTGAAATGCAGGCAACTTGAATAAACTCAGCACTTTTAGAACAACTTTTCTTTAGGGACATATTGAGAAGGAAAACCTGTTTAAAAAAAACAAAAAACAAAACAAAACAAAACAAAAAACAAACAAACAAACAAACAAAAAAAAACAGTTCCATAGAGCTGAAGCAGTGGACTACAAATGTGGATCATAAAAATAATCCATTTGTTATTTTAACCTCTACTGAAGTTAACTCCTGCAGAATCTGTATCCATATTATGTCTAACATTTAACATACTGTTTAAATATGTCGGGTTCCCCATTACTTGTTTAGAACAAACAAACCTATTCACTCACACTATTTAGGGGTCAAAATATGGTCTGGCATGCTCAATGGGTTAAACAAACACAGGACAAGAAAATTCCCCTTAACGCCCGGTGCCCCTGCTCCCCTCAGCGTGGAGGTGGGAGGACAGGTGTGGAGAACCAACAAGCCCCACAGCCAGCAGCCCAGAGGGCTTCTCCAATAGGGGAAGAAGCACCGGGAGCAAGGGTTGCTGAGGAAGGTTCCTTGGGATTGTTTCTAACATAACAACATGTAGGAATACTGAGGCACGAACGGCATGAACAACAGGATCCTGCACATGCCTTTCACGCCTGGTGACAGACAACTCCAGCTTAAAGCTTTAAAACCAAAGACCTGTGATATTTTATCTCCACAGAACATAAAATTTAAAAAACGGCTTCCAATTCTCCAGGCAGATGAGAGGAAGGAGTATGGGGTTGGGCTTGTTTTCCACATTTCGTCTCAGCCGCGGAGCAGCGCTTGACAGGATGGTGTTGCTGCGACAGAGCCGTCTACGACACTCGGCCTTCAGTCTCGCACTCCGGCAACTCACGCAGCCAGGACATAAGGAGGCCACACAGGGACCGTATGCCGTACCATATGGCCCTCAGCAGCCACGGAAAGAGCCTCTGGGGGTTTTGCAGATAGGTGAGCACACCTGGAGGCAGCTCGTCCAGCGACGGCAGAGCCACCACCAGCAGGCACAACTGCACGTGCCAGTGAGGCCAAAGGGAGCTGGTGCCAGGCAGGGCAAGAGGACAAAGCTTGGTGTGTTTTTCTTCATAGTGATATTGCTCAAAGACTGAATGTGAGGCTTAGTCCAGACCTGAGCACTCCCAGAGGGATTTATATGACTTCTTCCATTGGTGCAATTGTACTATTGCACACAGCCGGTGTTCACGATACAGGAGCTGGCTGGCCTTGCATATCTCCTAGCTTGTTAAAATGAAATTATTCCTGGTTAGGCTAAGTTTATCACCACATGGCTGTCCCTTCCACCGCTCAATTGCTTTTGTTTTAAGGGCAGTACATTTAATTATTTTAAAGGACCTAAATCCACAGAAATATTTTTTGGAGGATTTTCTAAAGCTAAGATTTACTGCAAAACTTTGGGTTCATCCTGTAACTTCAGTCAGTAGTTGGGGTGTTCTCTATAAAAGCAAAAGTTTTACTGGGAGAGACAGGAAGGCTCACTAAAACCAAATCAACTGTTGATTCTGTGTGGCTTTCTGATGTGATTTCCACATACATATTGTGCTTTTGAAAGGCGTGGTTTTAACCACAGTGAATATTCAGTGTGGAGCTCACTGCTCAAGCTATTGGGAGAGTTTGCATAAGTGCCAAATAAAAAAACACAACACTAAATAACCTCTCCACTACTGAACATTAGTCGGAGATTTTTGTTATGTCTCCACACTTGATTCAGTTCTGAACCTGTTTCCCTATAAAATTTAGAAACAATGAAAGAGGACACTCTGTCTGAGACTGATGTTGATCATTCCTATCCTCAAATGGTATTAAAATCATTGTTGAATGAGTGTTTATCTTTTCCTGATACAGATAAAATCATTGCATACAACACATATACTGCTGATAAAATCAGCAGTGGCGTTTGAGACATTTTAGACAATTTAAAGCATTAGATAAATGAACATTACTTTTTTGGAAAAGACAAATGGGAATTCCTGCCAATTTTGTGAAAAGAATCTTTAAGTGTCTTGATTCAGTTTTATGTATTCCTTGGTGAGAACTACAGTCAGTTAAACATAATTCATTCCCCATAATATTTGTCATGCATATCTAAATGGCTGTGACTGAAAAGGCACACAATAAAAGGTAACTATCATGCACTGTATCAAATAGATATTTTGGTAATTTGGAGATCTCTGCTGATGATTCACACAGATTTCTGAAAGAACTATATACTGTATGAGTGATAAAAGATAAAGGAGATACCTGAAGACAGATATCTCTTGGAAGAGGTATTAGCAGGAAAAAAAAGGCAATCTAAAATAATGTTTTCCTTAGTCATTGTTGTCATAGCTTCATGAAGACCTCACAAGATGGACTCTTCCTTCTCCATATTTCCACATTTGAAATTGATGGTAATTGCTCCTAGGCAAAACCTGAGATTTTATAGCATTTGCAAGGGCACAGAGATTGGACACCAGTGTGTATAAGTAACATGCGTATAAATAAAATGTGTAGCAAAGAAACAAAAAGTTCTTGGCATATCCTGGGCATTAGAGATCAAACTCCTGAGGGAAATCAGGTAGCAAGCGAGGATAGAAATGCATATTCCTTTTGAAAAGAAAAAACTCTGTTGGAGTCTTCATTTTCTCCCTTGTACTATGATCCAAGAGAGAAAACGAATACTGTTAAATTAGTTCTTTCCACCAGGCTCAACAAATGATGTGGCTTCACAGTACAAAAGGAAACAGGAATAATTTGTCTCATGTTTTGACTTCATACAAGGGATGTATAGAATCCAACCAGGAACTGAAAAACTGACCAAGTTTTAACTCAAATTTTGTAACTGTGACAACCTAAATAATTGGTGAAAAACCTAGGTGTTCTTTAGAAAGGCAACAGTGTGAAATAGAGATCTTCCAATTAAAAAAGCAAAGCTCTCCAGTCATCTTTACATGAAGTGTTGCCAGATATGAAGACTCGGCCAGACTTCAGCACTGAGGGCAGGTAAAAGAATAGGGATGAATTTGCTAAGTACTCTCCAGCAGACCTTGTGCTTCTAAAAGAAAAAAATAATTATTGTTTCCGATTAACAATTTTTGAGAGTAACTGAATGGTTTGGGAATAAAGAGTTTAGCTCAGCAGGCAGCCTGAAGAAAAGTGACTTGATCAAAGTTGTTCAGAAGTTAAATGTACTGTCATTAAAAAGCTAAATGTACTCTCATTCATTTAAAATAATTTAGCAAATTACAGGAGTTCATTAGTGAGTGGTAGTTGGCTTCTGCCAAAACACCCTGCTGCTTAAATATGAGGTTTAATTGAGAGGTATTAAAATTATTTTCTAAAAGAGGGAGTACAAGGAAATCCCAAAAACAAGTCTCAAATAGGAAGAAGCATTGTCAATTTGTTTTTCTTGCAAATCTGTAATGCTTTATCATCCTTATTTCTTTTTTTTTTTTTTTAAAAAAAAAAAGAAATATAATGTATAACAAGTTAAAAAAAAAATAATTGGCATTGAATAGGCTAATACAGAGCAGTCAAGCCACTCAAAAAATCAGCTAACCTCCATAATCTTAAACATCCACAGGCAGGAGTGGGAAAGAAGGAACAGGGGATGGTGAAATTCCCCAAACCAAAAAGAAACGACTTGGTTTGGAGGTCAGACTTAATGATTTCTCAGTACATTAACTCTGTAAATTAAAAAAATAATAATAATTAAATAATCTGCATGTGATTACAAGGTTATGCACTATAATCAGCCTACTCTGAGCAAACAGAATGCATCTATTTATATCCAGGTAGTTTTCAGGACACACTGCATGAACATCTAGGTATGTCCTCCTGACCACTTATTGCTGTTACTATTATTTTTGACTCTGGGTATGGCACCACTGCAGATACAGCATAGCCTAGGGGCATCTAAACTAGATTTGCATAGATATTTTGGCTACTGGAGGATAGTTAGCTGTTACACGGAGCCTCTCAGGACAGACCTGTTAAACGCGCTTCTGCACTGGTAAAACTGGCACCTAAAGCTTCTTCCAGCAGCCTGAAATAATAAGCACACTCTTCCTTGCCCTGAGTGTCTGCTACTGAGAGGAAACGGAGGAGGAAAAAATAAAAGAATCAGGCTGTCCTTCCCAGGAAAATTTTGGGACCAAAAGGCAAGTGGTGTGTGCACACACTTTGCAGTCCTGCTGCAGCATCTCACAGTTATAGTAAGCCTGAGTGACCCAAGACACGAAGATAAGAGCATGGGCTATGCCCTCAAACCTCAAACTGTCCTTACAATTAAAAAAAAAAAAAAAAAGAAAAGGAAATAGCTATCAGACTTCTTAGGGGGTGGAGTAAGAGGCAGAACACTGAATATAACACTGGGAGGAACTTTGCACCCCAAGATCATGCATAAATTTATGAAACTCCTTCCAAAATCCCCTAGGGCTCTTCTTAGAAAGCTAGTCCAGAACTCCTCACCAGCTTCTGTCCTCTGCTTCTCCTGCTGCCAGCCTATACTGCACTTCCAGAAAGCAGTTCTATCTGTCTTCAGCTAAAAAAAAGAACGTTGAGCTATCAGCTCTTCTGGTCTCTTCCAGTAGAAGAAATGCTTTCCTTTCCCAAATTGTCCCTGTAAATCCTGCCTGCACGTCCTGGCATTTCAAATCCTCCCTTCTCATTCCTATCTCCAAAACCAGGAAAACTGGGATACGTACAATTGAGACAAGTGATATTAAATGCATTTCCAGTGAACATTGTATATGCCCTATTGGCAAAATTGCTGAAAGCACAGTGAAACATGAGACTGCAGCACTTGTCAGATAAATTGGATTTCATTTTCTTCTGAAGGAAAAGACTATGGTCTTTGAACAAAGCCTTCCATCAGGATATAAAAGAGTTTACCCAACAGAGCAGCCTTCTTTCTTAAGCTAGGCTGCTACAATTCCACCTTTCTGTCTGTTTGGCATGTAAATTACACTCCCCTGCTGCTGGGGAAATGCAGTAGCAAACCCATTCCTTCCCAATACCTCACCAGCACTCATATACAATTTTTTTACAACCTTCCTAATACATGGGAAATGTGATACAAAACTGAATATAACATTTGGATTGAAAGTAAAGGAATTGGCACATCAGAGAAATAGCATCTATATTTCTAGGAAAAAAAAACCAACACATTTTGTTCATGTTGTAAATAAACTGTATTTCTATTTCTTTTCCTATTCCTTGTTAGTAGTAAACATATATGCATGACTATATAATTGATGAATGCCCTGCACAAAATTCAGTCACAAACGGCAACCATCTATGCCTTTATTGTTGTCCTATGCTGCCAACTCGATTGACATGAACTTCAAAATGACAGCAACAAAAGACTCTAAATCTAAAATACAACATTTTCTCATAAGCTATTGTAGTAAATAGTAATAGTCAATGCTATTCTAAAAATATGGTTTTCTCATAAGCTACTGTAGTAAATAGTCAATAACAGAAATGAGCCTTTTGAATCTGACCTACAAAGGGGTGATGATGGGGTTATACATGGCTTTGTTCGTTATTGTAATACACTGGATGCACACTTTGATTAATGCCCAAGTTGAGTTTTTTAGAGGTACAATTGTCAGAATTAAATTTATACTTTAAAAGAAGTAACATTTCTGAATCACATAAATTATTAAATAGAAAGAAACTGCAAAGACTCACCATGTGAACCTGCAGAAAAGTTTCTCAAGTGCACAATTACTAATGAGCACAGAGTATTAGTCTCTGGGATTGCCATTATTATAGTAACACTAAGCAAAAAGCATGGCTGTTCTTACATCTGTTTACATTATTTCTTTCAGCAAGCAGAAGTCAGCTTAACTTCTAAGTTGCTATTTACCTTCATGAATGTCCTCATGCAGCAACACACTGACAATGTACTTGTTGCCAGAAGTGAAGGGGAAGTTGGTCTGTGAAAAACTATTCTCAGTGTTTTGTTTTGTTTTCAGTCTTGGGGTTCACATAAGGGACGTAAAATCCTGCTTTAATGCAATGTAGGGCTAAGGATAATTTGACCTGATACAGTTCACAAAAATCTGAATCACCAAGATCTTGTAATTTAATGTTCAATCTTAACATTGGAGTAACATTAGTTTTGTTTCTTAATGTAAATATTCAACATAAAAGAAACAGTTTCTACAGGAAGACAAACTTCTGTGCAAGGAGGCTGTGACTTTTCACAACTCACACAACAAGCTGCTGTTAGGGGTATCGCAGCACACCTACTGTATGATAGCCATGTGTGACCAGCCAGACACACAGAACTGTGTACACACAAACACCCTAACGCTCACATCATTACATCTGGGCAATGATTACGTTATTCCTTGCCGCTTCCATGTAAGACAATAGGAGAACAATGACAAAGTCTGATCATTCACCAGAGACACAATGCACAGACCCGTACCAGCACAAAATGACTAGCTTTTCTCGTTGGCACCAGAGACAATGAGATCAAGACTGAGACAGATCAAGACCCAAGGAGACTGATAGAGATTTTCAACCTGTATTCCCTACATCTTTCATTAACCAAGCCCAGAGGAAGAATCCGCACGAAAAAACAGCTGCCCAGCATCTCCCTCAGGGACCCTGCAGTGGGCTCTGGCTAACCACAAACCACATAATCATCTCCCCTACAATGGTCACCACGCAATGTGGGCATACACAGCCTGTGATCAAAAGGAATAAATGACTGTCCGCTGGATACTATTGATATTTGATTTTAAGAATAAAACTGTTCAGCTTTCATAAGCTGAACATGTCTCCGCATTTTTCTTTCTTTTTGATAGTAGGAAAAAAAAAACCACACACAAAAAAAACATGAGGAAGTACTGTAAAGCCTTTTTCACCCCAAAGTACAAGGGAATCATTGTATGACTGCAGAGCTAAAAGTCTATCTTCCTCTCAGTAAAAGAGAAAGGTGAGAAAGAAGCTGAAAGGTACAGCATACAGACTGGAAGATGCCCAAAACAGGCTGAAAACAGAGGAGATCCTGAACGTGTTCCTGTGTAACTAGAATGAAGGGAATGTCAAAACTAGACGAGGGAAGGACAGGATTTGCTCACACCTCTTCCTAGGTGTTGTGCAAGGACAGAGGGTGTAAGGAAAACCATTACATCTCTCTGCCACACTGGTGCTGTGTATGAGAACTCTAAAACTATACTGTCACAACTCTGACTGAAGTCTAGCAGTTGAGGGAAACCTTTGGAAAACATGCCTTTTATTGGATGCTGGAGGGAATATTCAAAACAGTCTAAACATCACTTTTGAATCTTTAAACGAAGTTAGGATCCTGCCCGTTTTGTGCCAAAACGCTTCTAGCCTTTGCAATCAACTGCCACTTGTCAGGCTGGAAGATATGAGCTGAAACAAGAAAGAACCAGACTGTACACATAACACTAGGTGTTGTTTTGGGAGAGAGGCATCAGAAACAAGGGGATGCTGAAATTCTTCTAATCACTCTGAAAAAAAGTCACATGGGGAGCTGATCTGCCAAAAATCTGATGACTGGAGAGAGCAAGTGCCACTTGCTAATGCGCTAGGAGTTGGAGGTTCCATCATGGGGGATAATCCTCTAACTGCTCAACTCAGCCGTTTCACGATAGGTGTGTTTAAGCTGAATCAGGCTCTCCAGATGCCCCAGGGTTACAACAAACCCGTCAAAGCCTTCAGTTTATCTTTATAAGCCAAGCTTAAAACAGCGCAGTTTAGGTGCCAACTCAATAATGGATCAGCCTGGCCTGTCTCAGGGACGGGATGAGCAGTTGGCAGCACTAACAGTTTCAGCCAAACCATTTTTATCCGTCACTACTAGTCTATCAAAGCGCGAGGCCACCAACTCCTCCTAGGAGGAATTCCAGAGGGTTTTAGCACACATACAGGCAGGCAGGCATGCATACAGAGATGCAACCAACTTGAGAGCTTCCAGGTTTGAAATGGAGCCACCTAACCAACGGATATGCTCTCATGGCTGTGTGACTGATAACTGGAAGGGCTTCTATATCATTATTTTGGATCTAGGCACCGTGGTCTGTGCAAGTCCAGTTATAGGCATTAAGGTTCTGGGCCAGGAGACAAAACAACCTTTCCACTTGCCAGAATGTACGTACGCTTCATCTGATAATATTCAAATCTCTTTAGCTACATTATAATGAGGTTAAAGCAAGAAAAGATTTCCCCACCCCATATATTAGAAATGTCAGTAATGAGAACAGTAAAAATGTCACCACACGGAGAAAAGAGTGAAATTAGCATATTTAGAGAAGTATTATACCCATGAGTGAAATAATGCAATCAGCTAGCTGCAAGATAAAGCTAATTTGGTTTCCAACAGTTTATCAACAATGCACTGCTCCTTTACATTAACAAATTTAAATGGTACCATATCCTGCAAACAAGAATAATTCACACAGAATATTACATTGTGTTAATTAAATAGCCGGAATGGAAAAGGTCAGGCCGTGACTGAAAGATCTGCATATGGGTTGTGAAGCTATGAAAAAGATGGAGTGATTTAGAATCAAGCAGTTAAAATAAATTATTCAAATCGTGATTAAGTCAATAGTAAATAAGCCTAGATTTTCCAAGTCTATTTTAATCTCCTTTTTTTTTGGTCACTGTTTCACACTGCTGGCCCATGCATGTGCCAAAATATCTTTAAAACTCTCACATGATGAGATGAAGTGACCTGCATAAGTTATTGAAGAATTTTACTGCAGTTTCCATTTTACCACGCAGGTATCAAGAGGCAAGTTCTGCAGTTAAAGGACACTGCAAAGCACCACCTGCCTTATTATTGGATTAGTTTCTTGCTACTAGAATAACCAAGAAAGCCCTGCAATTACTACAACTAATTGAAAAATGTTCAAAGAGAGAAACATTTTTTACTTTGTTTACTTTTTCAAATAACAGCACTTTGTCTTTGGCACAATGCCACCAAATCAATTAAATTATAGAAGTAACATAGCCGTTTCAAATTGAAAGAACATTTTGGCACGGGATAAACCATACGGAGGTGGTAATGTATAAAGAAGACCAAGCAAAACAGGGAATTAATCTTACTTGGGAAAAAAAGCACTAACAGAATACACATCGGTCATGATCAAGTCTGAATCTTGTCCAATATTTTTACTCTATTTTTTTTCACCACAGTTCTACATGGCAAGCTGAAGTTTTACTTTACTATCTGTACATCCCTCTGATATGTATTTGTGCACGAATTTTATTTTTCCTGAGGAAGATACTGAAATTTTCTAGACACAAAACCTCATTTTCTTTTTGTTCATATTTCTGATAATTTCAGTTGGTATGTTTCCTTTTTCCACCTTGAGTGCTTGCAACTCCTAATTTGAGCCTCTGTCTAGCAAACAGAGCTGTGTGGGCTAAACAATATGCAATGTCCGTATGTTTTGGGGGGGAAATTTCATGAGAGTGTGTAGTTTTGGCTGCAAAACTGTGGGTTGGGCATCGTGTTTGAATTTCAGTCATGCGCTGCCCAATGTATCAACAGAATTACATTAACACTGCATCTAAAACCAGCCCTTGTGGATCCCACTATTTAGCTCTTCCCAATTAAGCACACAGACATTTATCAAACCAGCTTCCAATCTTTGTGACAGAGTTCCTAAGCGAGCCAAACTGAAATACGTATTTTTTCAGTGAAGATGAAGCATTGTGCAGCATATGAGCCATTAATTTTATGACAAGTGCAGATGGTAGATATACAGATAAATACTCATACAACCTAATGAAATGAATATATACTTCAATCTATTTAAATGATAATAGTTTCTAATGAGCCTAGTGTAGCCCACATGGTTCAGAATTCATCTGAATTCTTTTAAAATGGATTTACATGCAGGCTGTAATTGAATTCTGTTTTTTTCCCCTTCCAATTCAGACTACAGCTGAGTTTTATCCACCTCATTACAAGGCCGTTCCGTCACCTGTTAGGTAGACACCACATTTAGGTGCGCTGCATCCGTCCCAACACTCTTTAGACATCAAGGGACACTTCTGGAAGAGAGCCCTCTTCAAGCCTGACAGAACACGGATAGGCTCTGCTGTAGCATCTCAGTGAGGAAAGGTACCTCTAGGCACTAAGGGGCCAACCCAGCCCTGTCCTCTGTAACTGCAGGTGACCAGGTAACGGGATCACACCTGAGGTGGGACGTTCCAGAGGAGATGCTGAAGATGCCGTTAAGGCTGGAAAGGATGGTGCAGGGCAGGGGTCCTAGCTCCCTGCTAACATACTCCTGTCATGGAGTCAGCCCCCTCAGAAATTAAGGGTCGGTTCATCTCGCTGCAACTCCTCAGGAAACAGGCAGCAGGACTGGGGTGCTCCATACACACCCAACCGATGTGACCCGAGACGCAGGCTGAGGGCTCGTCCTCCAGCCGCAGCGCCGCGTTGTGCGGCCGGGGGGCACACGGCGCCCCGGGGCCCCGCAGCACGCCCGGAACCGAGGCAGAGCAGCCACGCGGCACCGCACCTCCCCGCCGGGGAAACTGACTAAAGCCGGCGTTTTCCTCCCGGTAAGGCGCCGTCGGGGAGGCGCAAGGGGCAGCTCGGCCACACGACACCCCGCCCGCCCCGGGACCGCCGGCGGGCAGCACGCCCGGGGCCGGCGGGCACCTACCCGGCGCGGCGGGGCCGCCGCTCTCCGCCCCGGCCATTTTGTTCCGGGCCCGGCCGTGCCTCCCCGGCTCCGCTTCCCTCCTCCCCTCGCCGGCGGAGGAAGGAGGCGGCCGCCGGCCCTTCCCCGACCGCGCATGCGGCTGTGCCGGGCCGGGGCAGCGCCGCCGCGCTCGGGGCTCCGAGTCCGGCTCGTCCCTGCCCCCGGCCCCGCGCCCTCCTCCCCGGCGGGCCGCCGCCAGCGCCCCGGCAGATGGGCTTAGGCTGGAGCAGCGCGGAGGAGCGGCAGCCCCTGCTGCCCCCGCCGCCGCCCCATCACCAGCAGCAGCGGCGGCGGCCCCAGCAGCTGCGGCAGCCGCGGGGGGCTGCGGCGGGGCCGGTGGCGGTGCCGGTCCGGCGGCTGGCCCCGGCGGCGGGTCGCGTCTACGGGCGGCGGTGGCTGGTGCTGCTGCTCTTCTCGCTGCTGGGCTTCGCGCAGGGCCTGCTGTGGAACACCTGGGGCCCCATCCAGAACTCGGCCCGCCTGGCCTTCGGCTTCAGCGGCTGGGACATCGCCCTGCTCGTCTTCTGGGGGCCCATCGGCTTCGTGCCCTGCTTCTTCTTCATGTGGCTGATGGACAAGAAGGGTGAGAGCATGGCGGGGGCAATGGGCACGGCTGGGACGGGACCTCCGTGGGATCTCCATCGGGTGACTGATGCCCTATGGCACCACCAGCGCAGCTCTGGTCTCAAATAAAGGTGTATCAAAGGCTACTTGTGAGGAAGGTGCTGAGAGATGTTGATGAAGTTTAGGTCTTTTCCAACCTTTGTGATTCTGTAGACGTTATTGCTCGCTACAGCTACCCGAAGGGAAGTTGTGGGGAGCAGGGGGTTGGCCTCTTCTCGCAGGTAACTAGTCATAGGAATGGCCTGAAGTTGCTCCAGGGGAGGTTTGGGTTAGAAATGAGGAGACATTTCTTCTCAAAGAGAGCAGTCAGGCATTGGGACGGATTGCCCAGGGAAGTGGTGGCATCACCATCCCTGGGGGATTTCAAGGAAAGGTTTGGACGTGGTGCTTAGGGACATGGTTTAGTGGGTGACATTGGTGGTAGGGGGATGGTCGGACCAGATGATCTTGGAGGTCTTTTCCAACCTTAATGGCGATGTGATTCAATGATCCAAAAGCTAAGATGGGTTATAGCATTATAGCTCTGCATGGATCTGGAGGACAGCCACTCCGCTCTGGCATTGCCACACAGGCGTTGGCCCTGGAGATGGTTGTGTCACCACCGTTGTTTTCTGGTAATCAGCTGAACACCAGCAGCCACGTCTCAATCAAGAGATGCTGGTGCTCAGAGCGGCTACTGCGTCATGGTAAAATGCTTCATCTCTGAAAATGGATCATGCCAAGCCAACAGCTTGCTTCTGGTGCACCAGGGAAGTGCAAAGGCAGCAAACAGAAACCCAGAAGTTAGGCTCTGTGGTTTTGGAAGACAAGCATGAGGGAGAGTTTCCTAATTCACACTCGGGCCTTTGTGTTTTAGTAGCTTACTTCCAAAACCAGCATTTGTCTTTGGAGAACTTCTTCAAGGCCTGTGAAGTTTATGTGTGGTCACCCTGGGGACTGCTGAAGTGCACGTGTTTGCAGATTTGAGCTTCTGGGCCTAAATCCACGGAAGCATTTAGTCTTTTAATTCCTGTTTAAACAGGCCTCTAAACAGGAGATAGGAGCCTAAATACCCTTGTGGATCCTGATGTTAAGTGCTGCTCATTCCATTTATTTAGGAATTAATAGCTCATTTGTGTGGAGCAAAGGGGAGAAAGTGAAGGAAGACAGGGAGAAAAGTTGTAGCTGAGAAGGCTTATGCTTTGAAATTGGAATTGCTTTTCCTAAAGCTGAAGAGACTTTGGGGGAATAAAACCTATTGGGCTGAAAATACATTCTCCAAATGAGTCCATGGTGGCTCTACAGCCAGCCTTCTCTCAAGCAATTCAAACTTAAGTCAACAATGTCTAGACTGCTGTATAATAGCGTTGTTAATTATCTTGAAATTAAAGTGAGTTATTTTGTTTTCTACAGTGAAGATGACAACCCTGCTTGTGTTATCAAGGAAATAAAACTGAACTTGAACCTGTGCTGGTAGAACTGAGTGTATGTTTTTCTCTTATATGGAGCTGATTTTGAGGGTTTTAAAAAAATACTGGAGTATGTTAAATAACGCCGGTGATTTATTTTTTTCAAGTGAACTGTGTCTTTGATCTTGCTGTGTTTCTGTCCTTGTTGAGTCAATTTCAGTTTATAGCCTTAATGGAGAATCTTAACTCACTGGTTTCATGCATGAAGAATATTTAATGACCCTGAAGCATGTTCTTTGCACAGCAGCGGATGTTGTGGGGGCCCTGTTGTGTTTCATGCTGTTCTTGGGTGGTTCCCATGGAGAATGTGGTGCCGCTCATGTTGGGAAGTGAGTAACGGTGGAGCCCTGACACTTTGCTTCCAGCGGAGCAAGGAGTGCCAGCGTGGCCCAGCTCTCGCGTGGAGCACGTCCCACCAGAGGCACCTCGATGGGACATGTCTGCTCTCTGGAGGAGGAGCAAGACTTCTTTGAAGCTCTCAAGTTGGTTGGGTGTAACCTTGCAAGAGCAGTATTTCACTTGCTTAGGGGTATAAATGTGTGTCGTTAGATTGAATTCACTCTGTACCAAACATCTAGAGAAACAACACCAGTTACTCTTCTGGCTTCAATCATCTGTCACTGGAGTTGGCTGGTAAAGAAACTGTCACGAAAAGAAACTGTTTGTGAAGTGTCAACATTTAAAACCTGGCATGTATCAGAAGTATGACACTGTAGATGATGAGTGTCAGGATTTGTGAGAGGAGATTCTGCTTTTAGATAGTCCTATACTTCACAGTCAGAGGTGTATCTAACTGGTATCAGTACACAGCTGTCTGCTGTCAGTTAAGTCTGATTTTGTGTTATGATGCTTCAGATTAAGTCCAAAAGTATTTTTCTCTTTGTTTTTCAGCTGTTCAGTGTAGCATGTAGTTTGAAATGGAAATTGGTTTCCATACCAAACTTCTGTTGTAGCATGAGTATGTCTGTTTCTTATTTCAGTGCTGCTTGTAAGGGTTTGGTCACTTCCTCCCCCTTTTAATTCAATTCAAGTTAAAAGGTTGAATATTCAGCAATGGGCATGTTTGTAATCCTAGAAGTGTAGAAGCATTTCTTAGTATGTTGCAGTTGCATCACAACTTCTCAAAGAAGTGTGGGGTCCCCCAAGAAGAGAGGGTGGCAGTGTTTAGTAAAACATGCTAAAAAAGCAATAGTTAGCTGCTCTTCTATTTTATATGTAAGGGATCCATGACGCCCAGATTACACTTTTTTTTTTTTTTTTTTGTGTGTGTGTGTTTTAACTTAGAAGGGTTTCTTTGTCTCTGTGACCTTTTCCTTCCTGGCCTCCCTACTATGTTTCCTGGATTTTTTGCAGAGGCCTGTTTGCAGTTGACACACGTGATGTGGTTGGAGCCTGGGAGGATCATGTAGGCTGGGAAAGGCAGAGATGGCGTCACTTCTCGCACCTTGAGGAGTTTCTGCAGAAGGCACTACAGAGGACTTCTCGTGTCCCCTGTGGGCTTCTGTGACCCAGAGCGGCTGTGGATGTCAGGAGTGGTGTGACAGTCTTGGTCAGCTAAGTTCCTATAGATCTGTAGTGATTTCCTGTTTTTTAAATTATGTGAATTTTCACCAAGAGAACAGCAGTGGTCTTCACAAGACTGTATTTGCAAAAGGTCCTACTTTAAGGTCTGAATGCATTCAGTGGGAAGAGGCGATTTTTTTGAAGGGTGATAATGCAGTAGTTTAAAGAGTCTTTGAAGCCTCGGAGCGAGCATGGCATTTCACTAGGGTATGTAAATTGAAAGATCACTTTTAATTTTGCCGAGCTCATGTTGGCCTTAAAAATACGTTAGTTTTCAGACACTTAGCAAGGCTCACGTATCGCAGCAGGAAATTCTTCTTTGGCCCTGTTCCTGCCTCCCCGCTTCCTCTGGCTGACCGTGTGCATGTACCAGCACTGTTTTGGACTTGGCAGGCTGGAGCAGCTTTTCAAGCTTCTGCTTCCTAGGGCCTGATAGATGGGCAGTGGTGATATCCATCATGTTGCCTAGTCCTGGGCTGGATGCATGCTGAAACTGAGGGATTATGTTTGTGAATGTCACTTTTGAGTATGTGCTACTATGAAGTAGGCTTGAAAACCCATTTCTCTAAGTGGAATTAGAGGGGTTTTTGTTGTTCCTGCCAGCCTGTATCTTGGTGAGGAAAGGCAAAGAGATGGAGTGTGCACAGGAGCTAAATGTGTCTGGTTGCATTTTCTTTAGCAATAGGATACAGGAGTCATTTTTTAATTATAATTATCTTTAGAGATTTGGTAAGACTGAAATTAAATGGAAATTGATTTCAGTGTGCCATTGGATGGACCCTTGGTGTTTACAGGATTAAAATTAGCTACGATTTGTCACGTGATGCCCGAGTGTTTATGGATGGTTTGTGCCTCGAGTGTTTCATTTCATGGGAACTGTAGACGTGTACAGGTCTGTTAGGGTGTTTGTGTCTTATCTCCTCTTGAAGCCTAAAGCTTAAATATGTAAATTATGGGTCTGGTCCTCTGGTCTTCTTATAAGTTAAGTTCATAGTTACGATGCAAGACACAGACTGATATTTTGTATTTCTTCTTCATTATGTTCCCACATAAACAAGGCAAGCCAATGAAGAAGGAAATACTTTGTAATTCACATTAAACTAATTTAATTGCATAGTGATATTTTTCATTAACTTCTGGAATACAGTTTTATCTTGTATTGAGTTTGAAGAAATGTCACTTATTACTGGTAAAAGTGAAATGTAATCTATTTCTTGGTCCTTCTTTGTAAAATTGTATATTCTTACATGGATCGTATAGATATTCTTAGTCACGTTTTTTTTTTTTTTTTTGCTAAAATTAAATTTACATATTATTGTTATCCTAGTGATTAAATTATAAAGTAGAGAGAAATTTTCAGTAATCTATTTTTTTCTTGTTTTAGTGGAGATTGGCTTGTATATCGAAACCCTTAGTGTTTTTCTTGTTTAAATAGTTATTCTTTTTTTTTTTTTTTTTTGAAAATCAAGCTCCTAATTTCATTGCTGTCTCCTAGCTTCTCAGTTTTGTTCCCTTGAAATGTTTGATATAGTTTTTACCTCTTTCACCAGGGAATTTTGAGGTTAAATCCTTCAATACTGTCTCACAAAATAGTAATGAATATTGAACGTGAGTAGTAAATCAGGCCTTACCAATATAAAAATGCACTGATAACTGTTCTCTGTAGAAAATAAACTACACGTGATAGATAAGGAGAGTTCTGTAAAATAGCCTGCATACCTGAGGGTCCCAGATTGTCACCTTGTACTGCATGCATGGAGGAGCCGATCTTGCTTTCGGGGCTTTGGATTGCTCTAATTCACATCCAGGGTCACGGACAGCAGGAGAAGACTTCAGATGAGCATCCTCTCCCCTGTGTTAGAATGTCATCTAGGAAGTGTTTGTGAGATGCCTTTGGTTTTTGAGGGTTGTGAGGTTGAGCACAGTGAGCAAAGAGGAAGCAGGATGTTGTTCTAGAACTCGGTGCATTTGTGAATGGCTAAGTGAAGCCAACAGATGGGGAAGATTTTCTTTCTATTTGGTGTTTCTGTTGTGCTTGGTGTCTCAGGGTCCTGATCTGTCCTTCAGGCTCTCAGACCGTGTGGCAGCAAATACAGATTGGAGCATGTTACTAATCATTTTCAAAAAGTTGTAGCAGGTCTAGTTGCTGATAAGTATCACTGCTGGCATGGATGGACAATGTGAAATACTTCCATGGTGACACTCACTACAACATGCTGATGTTTTCTTGGTAGTGCTTGTAGTTCTGTAGTGTCCCAAGCAACTGTAAGCGTATGGAACTTTGGTTAGCAGCAGGTCAGCAGTAGGTGAATCACAAACCTTTAAAGGTTCATGACTTTAAAATCTGCAAGTTTTCATCTTGTGGCAAAGAAACACATTTTCAGCAACCTTTTGTCATGATCTCAGAAATAGATTTTTCTTATCTCGGGTGTGTGACTGCAAGATATAGAGCCAGTGTTTCAAAATGACCAATTTGATAACTCAAAGGTCAATCTCAGGTGTGAGCCTCGGCTAAAGCTTCCCAGGATAAGTCTCAGTGTAAGGCAGTAAGACTTATGTAATTTGGTGAGATCAAGCTAAAAGGATTTACGCACTTTGAGAATAAAAACGGTTTATACAGACAGGGTTTTGCTAGGTTAGCACAGCCTACGGGAAATAGATACCCATGGGAGAGCTCACAGGTATGAAAATGTGGGCAGCATGGCAAGGAGCCAGGGAGAAAGGAAAAGGCAATGTTTCTGGCACTCGGCTGAGGTGTGCTCAGGTTATGAAGTGTGCTTATCATAAGGATCTGATTCTACTCCGTAGCATTCAGATTAATGGCAGAGGTCTTGTTAAGGCCAACAAGAGCAGCAGAAGGCTCTTTTGGATTTAATGAAAGCTAAATGTGAACTTAATGCTCTAGTTGGAGGAAAAAAAAGAGGGGAGAGGATGCCTGGATTCATTTGAAGTGAAAGCTGTATATATTTGGTGAAAAGACAAGTGATTTATATGCTTGAGTGAAATGCACAGAAGTTTGAAGGAAAATATCTGTTTTACCCCCGTCTGTTTCCTTGCATCCTGTGGAGTGCTGTCCTCCTGCGTGCTATGAGCAATGTGGGTTTCATTGTCTGGTAAGTGATACTGATCCAAGCCTCTCCAATTCTGTGGAAGGGATTAATTTTCCTAAACTAACAAATCTCAGACGGAGTGAGATGAAGTGATGTTTTTATTGTGTGGAAAGCTGAAATAAACAATTAAAGAGCTGTGTATAGGTAAATCCCACTGGAGTAAATATTTGAATAGCTTGATTTTGCAAAACTTACTTTGAGTTGCTGTGTGTGTGTGTCTATATAGACCTGTTTTGCCGCTACACCATCAGGGAGACCAAACCAAACTTAGCTTCTGTTGCTGAATTTTATACGCTGTGGTTGCAGTGGAAGTCCGCAGAGCATTTGTGCGAGTGTTTGCAGAAGTGAGGGCTCATTAGAGAATTGATTGGCCCACCCTCACTGGAGTCAGACGTGCTCCAAAAGATCACTTGAGATACACAGAGTGATTAGCAACATAGAGTGGTTTAATTAGGATCTGATGAGTTGTATTAACTTGATGCCACTATGATTCATCACAGCGATGCTAGCGTGATTGGTAGCAGCACTTCCCATACCTCCTGATGGGCCAGGCTGAGTAGAAATCAGGGCTGTAGCCAGATGTCCTCTTCTGGAGGTAGTTCTTTCTTTTAGATGGTGGCAGCCCCAGCCTCTGCTTTGTGCCATGTTTCCGCAGAGGTTTGTCTCCATCCTACTACCCCTTAAGCAACCAACATGCGATCCGCATGCTTTGCAGCTGTCGCAGTGGTGCTAGGACAGCTGTTTGAATCACCGCACAGTGAAGAATATCAGGGAGCTGCACTCTGGGTTTCAAATAACTTTGTCTTGATAGAAAATATATTCCTAACATAGTTATGTAGCCTACAAAATAGTACTGGCCGTGTTACTGAGGATCAGAAGCGTTGGGGCCCTGTACATAGTCATGCTGACCGTGGGCTGTGTAACTAGCTGTGTGTCTGCCTGCTGCTCTGGCTTGCCAGTCTTGTGCTCCAACTTCCCTCTGTCACCTACTCTGCACGCTTTGAGGAGTAAGAGAGGTTGGGTATGAGAAGGTCAGGGGGCAAAGGTGTGAGACCCCGTGTCCAAAAAGCCCTTGGTTAGGCAGGAGGAGGTAGAGAGAAGGGGACAGTGTGGGGTGAAGCAGTGCGTGAAAGTGTGAGACCTAGAGCCAGGGGGATGGGAGTGGTGGGGATGGGAAGGGCCAGGAAGGGTTGGAGGGAAAGAAAGGCACGCTGAGGGGCAGTAGTAAGCATGACGGGGCGTCAGTAGCAAACAATGGGAGGTGCAGGGGCTGCCTGTGTGTGTCCTGAGATGCCTGCGTGGCCCTTCACAAAAGCTGTGCTTCCCACCCCGTGGTTGAACTAGCTTGGGAAGTGCTCTTAAACTGAGTAGCTGGGAATTCTGTTTAAGCATAATTGCCCTTTTTGCCTTATCTTTTACAAGGTCCCAGTGTTCTGCATTTGCAAAATCCAAATTCTGGACTCAGGCTGGCAGTGCCTTTGCTTGCCAGAAGGGTTTGTTCATCTCTTCCTTTTCTTTCACGGTGCTTGAGGTGCCTCGGACGCGGGCACAGCTAACCCTCTCCCTGCTCCCATGGGGCTCCCCGGATGTTGCACGTATGTGCCCGCAGCACAGCCAAAATGCAGCCGCTCCTTTTGGTGTGGTTTTGGTGATGACAGATGCCTGGCCACGTGATGGAGGCGTGAGCTGCCCGAGTGCATGCGGCCCCTCTGTCTGGTGGTGCTCTGCTTCTGAAAAGCTTTCTGTAACTGGGACAGAAAACGTTAAAATACCATTATGCTGTCCGTTGTCACTCTTTTAATTAAATCCTATGGCAAGGGAAATTGTGGCTTGCTTTGCCTTTCTCTAAGTTGTGCCGTTCTATCACTTCCTGCCATATTTTTGGTGCCTTTTTTTAAATGCTTCTCACAGGCACATACTTATTGTAGCTCTGTAGCCATGCTGTAACTTTGTTTTGCAGAAGCTTGTGATCAATGCTCCAATTTCCTCAAAAGCTACAAATGAAGCTTTCTCATGCAAATTTGTTGTAGAGAGGATTTTTAGTTTTTTCCTCTTTGTAAAGCTGGAGATCCGTGTGACTCAGCTCAGAGGAGTGATGTGTTCTGAAAGTGAGAGGCCTTCTGCTTTTCACAAAGTCTGCTGATGTTTTTCTGGAATACCAGATGTCAAATTCAACTGCATTTAGGAGCTTCTTCCTTGTTTCATTTGGCTCTTTTGATAAGTGACATCCCTTTGGAATATTCGGGGAAAGGTGGAGTTAAGTTGTAATTGATTAATCACATGAACCTAATTCATCGGGAGCCTTTAAAACTGTAATGGGTTTAGGACCCTTTGCGGTGCCCCCAAGGGTGTCCTTAGGATAATCTCAGTTGAACTGTGTACCCTAAATAGTTTGCGGTCCTTGTAATGTTGAAACTTCACACGCAGGGAAGCTGAACGCTGACTCCAGCAACTGAACAGTCTCAGGACCCACGTGGATGTCATATCGACTGGACTCTTACATCTCTTTTCCCAGCCTCGCAGCAGGGACAGGAAAAAGTAGAAACTTTGCACTTAGCGTCCCGTGTAGTGAATCCACTCGGTGGTATTTAGCGTAGCCGCCAATCCTTGCTGCATGGGTGCTTCTTGATACTCTGTTGTGGCAAAGCAAAATGCCTGTGTCGCTTCAAATGAAGAATTTCATGCGCCATTGGGTGGTGTGGCCAAGTGCCACTAAGATAATGACAGAACATCTTCCTGATAGATGTGTACCAGAGTGACTGTTTTTCCTCCCTGTCACCGCAGGTAGGGATCTGTGGTTAGCTGTACGGTAATTAAGCCTGCTGTGCAATCGGGAGTGCTCGAAATGAGTGGGAAGAGAAAAGAAAAGAAAAGCTTTCCTCCCCCTTGTTCAGTGCTGAAAGGGCTTGGATTGTCGGAATTTGTCCAGGAAGACAACAGTGATTGCTACGGTGAAGGCTTGGCTTGTTATCTCGTACTTTCTCTTGACTTGTTAATGAGCATCCATGATTTAGCTTCAGAATTAATGACGAGGGTTAGTCCTCTGCCAACATAACTAGGTGTTTTTGTCAGTTGCTCGGTGTCTCTCTGACATGTACGCACATGCAGTGTAGTGATGTAGTTTTTAGTTAATCAGATGGAAAAGACCAATTAAATGATTCACCCAAGTCTTGGTGTTTCATTGGGCTTGAGAGCAGAACGCAGGTAGCTGAGGTGAAGGAAGAGTACTTCTTCAGTGTTTGTGTGGGTTGTACGGATTCAGTAAGCACTCCAAGTCCTCTTCTAGTGTATCCTAGCGCTGCACTGACTCCAGGCGGGGAGAAGACTTGATTTACCAGCCGGTATAGTACTGGTGGTGAGACCGGCTCCTGTTTCTGTGTGTTTAGTCTAAACAAATAAAGCAGAAGGGGGAGAAGTGGAGCAGTAGTGGCCTGCCCAATTTCCTTAGGCCTGTCAAGAGAGGCAGGTCTCACTGCCCCAGGCCGGTGCTCTCTTCTTTGAGGCGCTACGTACTTGGATTAGCTGTGGGTAAACGTACATCAGTGAGCAGCTAACGTAAGCCAAGAAGCAGTGTCAAAAATTAAGCAAAGAAGCAGTATTAAAAAAAGAGGTGTATGCTGGAACACAGTTACAACAGTGTGGTTGCACTGATCCCATGACGACACAGCTTGACCGTATTGATGCAAATGAGACAAAAGCATCCTGCATCCTCCCGACATGGTGTGATTGCTTGTTCTTCCTTCTAGCAGGTGCAGTGAAATTCTTATATCTAGAGTAAGATGAACAATAATTTTAATGTGCCTTAATGAAAGAAAAGGAAAGCAAAAATACCATAAAATAAGAGCTTTTTTTACAATGTGAACCAAAAGTGAGCTGTGCAGTTAGAATGTAAATATGCAAGTATCTCAGCTACCTGACAGTCAGGGTGCATGTAGAGAAAGGTGCAGCTGCTCAACAACTGTGGAGGTGGCTGTGATTGTCATAATAATTCTCAATTATGTGGTGCTGAGCCTTGCTTCTCACAGTTCTGTCCTTCTGGTTTTGTTTTAGGTCTTACACGTTCGGTCATTTCCCTCAAATAGAGCCATCCTTTCTCTGGAACACTTGGCTGGTCAATTTTGTGTTTTGAGTCTCTTAATTTTATTTTACGAGATTCTTTTCTGACCTCATAATTTGGAAGTGATGTTCTTAGAAGCTGTTGCTTGATAACTTTTGTGCAGATAATGCCTATTTTCCATCTTCTGCAAGAGATACTGGAAACAGAACTGATGGGGATGAATGTTGGGCCCCATAATTTCAGTTTTGCGTGCAGTCTTGTGTCTGTCCAGTAAGTACTGGTAGCAGAAATAGCTTTATCTTTAGGTCTCATCCCTGGCACCAGCCTTTGTTCCTGGCTGGCAGGGACTTCCCTGTGGGTTCCCCTATATCGCTGGTGATTTCACTTCTGCAGTATGGGCTTGTCTGTCTTTCTGACCCTGAGCAGGAGGCCTGTATCGAACCCCAGGAACTATTTCGTTTGAAGATGCTGTATTCATACATACAGAGTTTATTTGGAAAATCTGTATATGATGAAACATACATTTATAAGAAATTTCAAACTCCTCCTGATAGCCTGGATGTCAGATATTGCTGACAGATTCTGTTACAACACATAAGAAATTATAAAGAGAAATTGCCTCTCTGAAGATCATTATCTCCTACATCTATATTTCAAGAGACTCCTAGTACATATTTTGTCTGGGGATCCAATTCTACCTGCTACTTATGTCAGGCAGAAATTGGAGCACAATGTATGCCAGAATCTGCCTTTGCCATGCAATCCTCCCATGGGAAGTGGAACTGGGCTGTGTTGTGGGCTCCGTCTGGAAAAGGTCTACTTCTTGTGTCCTAGATAAGGTGGGAGGGGACAAATGTATATTTGAATAAACTTTATTTAAAATGGGTCCTACATGTTTAGTTCTTACTATTTGATACCAGAAAGGTGCTGTCAAGCAGAATGCTTGAATGAATGTCCCTAATTCGCTGTATTTTCAATCCAAAACAAATACTGAAGTCCTAAACCTTTTATGTGAAATGTGGATGCTATTTTGGTAGTGCCACATAGGGAAACAGATGGAAACAATTAGCTTTGGTTTAGCTTTAAAATCACAACTTACAAAAGACAGGACATCAGCACCATGGACCCAGAGAAAGGAGGTGCAGTGTGTGTGTAACAGCACCTCCGTGGCCATCAGACTAGGAGCAGTTTTTGATTAGCTGCGTATGATCTGGCAGTTGTTCCCTTCTGCATGCAGTCTGTGTATTTGGTTTCCAGTTTTTAATGCTTCTGAGTGTAGTTGATAATATTCTTTAGAGCATGCTCTTTTTCCACTGAGTCTCCAAACACAATTTATGCTCCTCTGCAATCAAGTGCTTTTGTGGAATCTACATTAGGTCTGACATACTGATTTTTCAAGTTTGTTCCATGTGCTACAAGAAAGACTGGGACCACATCTCGACTTGGAAGTCTTTTCATGTCACTGAAAAGGTTCTTTTCTTTTCCGAGTTGTATTGCTTGTTGTAATGATGCTTTATCTGAAAGAGGATTGCTGCTTGTATTCTTAGCAACATTAGTCAGTTTGAAATGCAAGCACAACAAAAGTTTTGTTCACTCTATTTAGAAGCAAGGTAGCTTTTATTATTATTATTATTCTTATTATTTTAATTATGACAGATAACCTTGTGAGAGAACACAGTGCAACTATTAGAGTAATTTTGCTAGCATGAAATTTAAAATACAAAGATTTCTGAAGCAGTAGATAATGATGAAGCAGGGACTTCTCTGCAGAGCTTTGAGGATTGCCTGATAAAGTATGCTGTTTAATCAAACTTTTGTTTTAATATGGCTAAATGTAAAGCCACACATTAAGGAGGAAGAGAAACAGACCCTTCCCGTGGAGTGGAAAACAGGTATCCAAGAAAAAAATCCTCCTATTGAAAAAGGGATGCTTGAGCAGTGAGGAGGGTATTTGGACAAGGCATACAAAAACAATTCCGGGACTGAAGGAAAAAATGTGAAAAACTCAAAACTCAGTGCTTTGTTTACTGAAACCAAAGGTAAAGGTTATTTATTGTATATTAACTTCACAGAAGGAAAAATACAAGGTCCTCTGCTTCTTCAATCCTGAAAGGCAAAGCAAGAATTTGTTTGACAACTGATTTTTCTTTAAATAGGAAGGAAAAGCACAATTTAACCGTGATTGTTGGAACGGCTGTTGAAATTGGTGAGTTTTTCATTTCCTTGTGTGTGCATCAGACAGGATTATCTTTTTAGACAGATATGCTTTAGTCAAAATAATAATAGAGTAGTTGAGTGAATTAAAATGCTCCAGGTTGTGTCAGAAGAGATCGTTCTTGCTTCCAGCCTGATCTTTAAAAACTGTGAAAATGTGCAGTGGGCCGATGTCACTCATCTGTAATTAGAGCATTGTTGTGTTCTCTGTTTGTGAGGACTGATTTTAGTATCTGCAGCTGAAGGAAGGAAAACGTTTAAATATTAATGCATTTGAGAGAAATGTGGGTGTAGGAGAAATCCACTTTGGCTATGCCGGGTGGAGGGCTCAATTCTGCAGCCGTTCCTCTGGCAAGACTTCCATTAGGCTTAGCAAAAAGGTGAAGCCTGCTTGTTCTGCACATCTAACTGGAATTTCCCCCAAGATGGGCACTTCATTAGAAGGGGGGGAAACAAACAAACATTAGCTGCCATCTGTGTGCAGCTCTGAAGTAAGTGTTTTGTTCTCTCTGGCTCTGTAGTGGTCGCTTGTTTGCAGGCTGTGCTGCTGCGTGCAGGCCACATCCTGCTGCACATCCTGTTGGCACAGGTACGTCAAGGTTTGCTAGTACCACATTTTGTTTGGATTAAAAGTCTGTGTTTTGCAGGAGAGTGAAGATTGTGGGTCGAGTATTTCTGCTAAATCTCTAGTAGTAGCAGGAGTTTGGGGGTAGTCGTTTTAAAGAGAAATCAAAGCCAGCAAATGTAGCGTGGGCTGCTGAGTTTGCAAAGCAGACTGTGTTATTAGCTACAGGAGGGTTAAACAGTCTAACAATATTGATCATATTAATTATTATTTGAGTGAAATATATTTTTATTACTGACTGAATTTCTGATGCTTCTGATGAAATTTTGTGTTACCACCAGTGACCACCCAGAAGGTGGCCGCAGAGTGCCCAACAGCCAGGGCAACCTGTGGGGCCCAGCAGCCTGCAGGAGCAGCCAGCAGGAACGGCTCCAGAGAATAGAAAACCTCCTCCGCCCGTACAGCGTCCATTTTGAGAAGTTTCTTCCCTTTCCAGCTGCATGCCAGAAACCTCTGACAGGAAGGGTATTATATAAAAGAAGGGTATTGGAAACTGGATGATGGTTTTTAAGAAGCTGTAGCCCCACCACTATCCATTACCAGCTGCATGCAGGGTAAAACCAATAAAATTAATTAGGTTTACTCAAAATCTTGATTGTGTGTGTTACTTAGAATTTTTTTTTTTTTTTTTTTTTTTTTTTAATTAGAGAAATAATTTCTTGCAGGGTTCACAGGCTTTCTTTCCAGGCTCAGTTGGTAACTTTGGTTTATTGTCCCCATGGTGCATAGTGATATCCTGAAACACTCTGAGGTTACCCTTTGGAGTAGTACAAGATTTCCAGTTCAGATTAAGAGACACTGCAATGTTCAAAGCAAAAACACTTTTATATAGTTCTAAAAATACTATTAAAGACTGATTTCTAAGATGAAAGGGAGAATGAATTCAGAGAGTTAAAATGTAAAGCAAAGCAAAGGGGGAAGGTGCTCAGAGGTAGAAGTACATCATGTAATTAGCAAAGAAAATCTCTAATATGCTGCTTGTCTGACAGTCGTTTTTACTTGTTCACTTTAGTGTCATCATTTTCAACATGCTGCTTTAACCAAAAGAATTTGTAGGTGTGTTTGCACGTTAAGGTGAAACAAAAGGCCAAAGAACAGCCTGTGCAATCAAAACACTTAAAAGTGGCACATTACAGTGTATAGTATTCAAGATGAGGACTTCAAAGAACATTCGGAGAGATCAAACGTATCTTGATTGTGAGGCTTTAACTGGTAATTTTATTTTTAAATTACATGACATGTACGGTTGATGGTAAAAAATAAGCCTAGAACAGGAGCTGGTGTGAAATTTTGACATCCAATTTATTTTTCTCTGAATTATGTGGTACTGTTTTTTTAATGAAACTTCTATACAGCTTTAAAACAAAACTTTTTTAATGAAAAAAAAAATAGGTATTTTTGATCTAGCAAAGCTCATCCTGTGGTGATTTAAACCTCAATTTCTGTATAATACTCATTTTCTGCTGTGCCCTGGGATGTACCTGGTCTGTGTCACCTGCTGTGCCACTTGACTGAGACCTTCTCGGCTGTCTGTCCTTGTCCTTGTACCTCCTAAAAGGCAGAAAGCGGCATGCTTTGTGAAATGTTATTCCAAAAAATCCTGGTTTACATAACTCCAGTACTGCATGTGTCATTTTCTGTCTTGAAACATTTGCAGCAGTGTTTCCAATAGAAGACTTCAGATTTCTCAGTTTGAAAGACTTATGTTTTGACTTTCAGTCAATAAAATTCTAATTTGGATTGTGTCAGGTTCTCATTATATATGAAAGCAATTCTAACAAAGATTTTTTTTAAAGGAAAAAGGCAAGACCATCATATGTAGTCCCTCCCAACACAAATAATTACCCCCACGGCTAATCCAACATGGTAGTGCAGGTTTCAGCATGCCATGAAGGCTCACGCAGTGGCACAGAAAACGTGAACAGCAGGATTTTGAACAGACTTATCAGGACATTATTTTGGGCTTTCTGAATGTGTGCGCTTGAAAATCCAGTTCAACAGCTACATGTGCAGGTTAAATGCAGAGCCAAGTAGGTCTGGGCGGGCACTGGGAGTCCTTCAAGGAAACAAATGTTCTCAGCTGGTGTGGTGATGCTTCTCCGGAGCATTAGGGGCATGAGCTGTCCTTGGGAGCTGCAGGAACCTGGGTCACATTCCTTTTATTAATGACTCAGCTGTACCGAGGAAGTCGTGCTTCCATTTCAGAAAACCTGTAGCGTTAACTTTGTTTTGGTTTGGTTGTCTTGGCTTAGGTTGTTTGAGAGAGGAGCCGTCCTTGGTTTGTGCAATGTCCAGCACGAAGAGTTGTGTATTCATGAGTGAGGCTTGCTAAGAGCTGTTGCAATAAGAGCACTATTACACTGTGGTAAAACGCGTGCTGTAAAACCCCCCGTAAAATTCCCAGGGAAACAAAATATTTAACATGACTATTGGTTGAACTGTATGGATTACAGGAGTCATTGATGTACCAGGAGCGTTTAATTGAAAACTGGCAGTCTAGAATCGAAACCTGATGTCTGTTTGTTATGTGAGTTATCATAGCAAGTTGTTCTTCTGTCTCTGTTTTGGGTAGTTTCTAGTCTTGCTTAAACGTTAGGAATGATGGGGGCTTGTCATTGTTCAGTTGTTCTGCTAAGAATATCAGAGCCCTGTATTTTCTGTTTGTTGCTCTGAGTTTGTTTCAAGTTTTGTGACTTTAGAGTTACTAGCCGTATCAACATTTTTAACTGTACATATTTATGGTTTCGGTGTTTTACAATATTCTGGAGGTTGAGCCCATCAGTTGTCCCTGTTCTTGTGCTGCTTACTGATGGTGGAAGCACCTTAGCAGCAGCAAGTAAACTGCTAGCAAATGGAATTGCAGCTCTGAGATAAAGCTGTTTCTAATTTAAGCGCTTCTCAGTTGAGAATCACAGTATGGGGAAAAAGACACATTCAAGGAATAGGTCGATTTGTAGCTTTTTTCTAATGTACTATATTTACAACCTCTGTCAATTTGAGCTGAGTGCAGCAAAAACCTGGCCAAATTGCAAGGCCTGCAAGAAATACACTACACTTTTTTTTTTTTTTTTTCTGCTGAATAAATAGTTGTTTCTTCAGGATGAAAATAATATCTGCATTATGAAAGCAAATAAGTGGCTGGAGAAGACTGTACAAATCCAGATTTTTCTTTGGATCTGCCTAGATTTCAGATTATACATTGGAGCGTCTTCCCTGATGTGTCAAAAAGTACAATATTTCCTTTAGAATTAGATGATACTTTTATTACCACTTCTCATTTTCAGGAACATCTGTTAAGATTTTAGGTATGATCCTGTTTGGTATTATGACAAGAGTAAACCTTTAATTCTGGAATATCAGAATAGAAAATAACATAAGATTTCATTTTGTATCTGTAATCCTTATCAGCACCAATGTTTATGATTTGAAAGAACATGCGTAACTTCAATGAGACTGAGTGCAAATGTATATACTTAGGCAACTTTTGTTTCTTTTACTTCAACATTGCTGACTTAACCTGTGAAATACTGTTGCTTTCTTGTTTCAGGTCTGAGGGTAACTGTATTACTAACATCATCACTCATGGTATTGGGAGCTGGCCTAAGATGTGTTCCAGTTTCAGACCTAGAAATAAGGAAGAAGTAAGTGAATTAGTTATTTTTAATATACATATTTTATACTTGCTTCTGATGTATTTTTTGCTGCTGCTGCAAAGAAATGTTAATACAAATCTTCTGTATAAAACTGATACTCTAAATGCATGTTGCGTGGATCTGGGCTTACATGTTTCTTGGCTTCTTAAATTGATTTTTCTATCTGAAGATCAGAAAGGTCTTTACAAACTTGAGTTAATTAAGCCTCACCCCATCCTGCATAAATAATATTAATCTATTTTGCAAACAAGGAAGAAGAGATTTAGAGAGGTTCAGAAACTGGCCCAAGATCACACAGGGAACCAAGCCACAAAACCCCAAAATACGTGTAATTTATATGCAAATGTTAAATAATTAGTTCATGTTTCTCATATTGGATGTATGAGATTGTACAGTGGTGATACGGCTGAACTTATGCAAAATGGCCTTTTCATATAGTCTTTTCCAGTCTGCATTCCAAAGTAACCTTATACTCTCTCTGAGATTGGAACAAATGCCTTTTGTACACATGCAGTTTTAATAGTTTCTGATAGAGACAGTTTCCTTCCTAAAAATCAGACAATCCAAATGAGTCAGTTGTCCTGTCAGCATATCCTGAATGTTGGAATCTACGGTAGGTATAGGAGATGCATCCTTTCCATACAGCCATGGAATGAGGATCACTTGTGGTTCATGTAGAAGCAAAGCTAAGAGGAGGAATAGAATCACAGAATTGAAGTCTGGCTTGGTTTGGAAGGGACCTTAAAGATAATCTAGTTCCAACCCCCAGTAGGGATGCCATCCACTAGATCAGGTTGCCCAGGGCCTCATCCAACTTGGTTTTAAGCATCGCCAGGGATGGGGCATCTGCAACTTCTCTGAGCAACCTGTTCCACTGCCTCACCACCCTCTGAGTGAAGAATTTCCTCCTAACCTCTAATTTAAATCTCTTTTAGTTTAAAACCATTCCGCCTTATCCTTTCATTGTGTGCCTGATCAAAAAGTTGCTCTCCATCTTTGTTATAAGCCCTCTGTAAGTATTGAAAAGCTGCAATGACGTCTCCCTGGAGCCTTCTCTTCTCCAGGCTGAACAGCCCCAGCTCTTTCCTTTATAGGAGGGGTGCTCACACTAAGATTGTAATCCACCAGAACCCCCAAGCACTCCTCTGCAGGGCTGCTCTCAATTATTTCTTCTCCCAGTCTGTCCTCATGTCAGGGATTGCCCTAACCCAGGTGCAACACCTTGCACTTGGACTTTTTGAACCTCATTAGGCTCACATTTTTTTTTCCCTTAGTACTGCTTACACTGAAAGTCAGCTTGGAAACCATTAGGGTGAGAAAGAAAACAGCTGTTGTGAAGTAGAAGGCAGGTATCTAGATAACGTGTAAAACAAAGGAAGAGCTTCTGAGGACTGAGAATATGATACCAGCATTGATTTTAAAACTAGCCCTGATCAGTAGTAAGCAGTTAGTACATAACCACTGGTTTAGTAAACTGTGAGTAGTGGGGGGTGTAATTTCAGTTCTTAGGTGCTTGGAGAGTGTATAACAATACCCAAGGGGCTCCAGATGGCTGTTGCCAATACTGTTGCTCATTTCAAGGTGCTGTTCAATGACTTAGTGGGCAGAGGAGGCTGAATTAACCATATTATGCTACTTCTCAAAATGGCCCTCTCAATTTGAGGTGGAAAAATATTGTTATAGTGGTCAGGAGTAGCAGTCCTTACAGGACCCCTATTTCACCTCTCCTCAAGGCCCTAATGGATGCTGAACATCCAGTTCATCAGTTCAGACCAGTCTAGATTTTTATATCACAGAATCACAGAATGTCTGGGTTGGAAGAGACCTACAAGATCACCGAGTCCAACCTCTGACCTAACACTAACAAATCATCCCCTAAACCATCTCCCTAAGCTCTACATCTAAACGTCCTTTAAAGACCTCCAGGGATGGTGACTCAACCACTTCCATGGGCAGGCTATCCAGTGCCTAACAACCCTTTCTCTAAAGAAGTTTTTCCTAATATCCAACCTAAACCTCCCCTGGTGCAACTTTAGCCCATTCCCCCTCGTCCTGTCACCAGGCTCCCTGCACCCAGAGACCCGACCTGCCGCATTCTGGAGCGGGCAGTCTGTCTGGGTGCCTCCAGACTTTCTGGGCCGAGCTCGCTGCCTAGCGAGGCCCACGGCGGCCCAGCCAGTGCCAGACAGCCGTTAGCTGAGGTGTTCTGGTGGGCGGGGGCGGGATCGCCCTGCCCTCCCTGCTCGCGCTGCCTGCGCCAACTGCCGCGCCCCGCGCTGTTCGCCCGTCCTGGTCGCTCGCGCTCCCCAGGGGCTGCCTTGGAGCGGCCGGGAGGGGGCGCTGCTGGCTCCGCCTCCGCCTCGTCACGTCCCTCACAGGGCTGCCTGCGCCTGGCGGCTCCCTCGGCTGCCTCGAGTGGCCTCGATGCCGGGAAAAGAGCCCTGCCTGGCCCCATCCCCTGCTCCGCTGCAGAGCGCGTCTGCCCCGGAGCCGATCGCCTCGGCAAGTGGGTATATGTATAGTTATAACTGTAAGTTACAGATATAACTAAGTTACAAGATATAACTATATATAACTGTATAGGTATATGGTTACAGTTTTATATGTATAGTTCAAATGAGTCAGATAACTTAAATGCAGTGAAATGTGGTGTCTTATGTAGCTTTTCATTTATCAGTTATGCCAAAAGATTGCTCCAGGCAAAAGGTGCCATAGCTGCTAAAGCTGCTTCGATTTAGCAAAGCAAAGATAAAAACTGTAAGAACTCGAAAATAAATTCCCAAACAATGTTTAGATGCAAGAGGTGGTTTTGGGGGTGGGAAGGGAAATTTTCTGCATTCATTTAAACCTTTTAACCAAGTTTTCTAGTGTTATAGCAGTGAGAAGACCTGGTAAAAGAAATGCTTAAGGAGAAACACTCAAATAACAGTTTGTTTAATTGGGGAAAGAAAGCCTGGGCACTTCCAGTGTCTGACAAGAAGTATAAAATATGATGCATTTTTTTGAGAACCATATTAAAAAAAAAAAGGCAAAATCCTGATGGAAAAGGTTACTTATTTCATTTATTCATGCTGTGAAAATAAGCATAATTTAAGCCAAAGTTGATAAAATTGTTAACTTAGCCTACTCTTAAAAAAGAGAGGGATTTGCAAGAATTAAAATTTTACCGAGGAAATAGTTTAATCTTTTATAGTTTGATAAAAATCTGCAGAGAATTAATTATTTTTAACTGTGTGAAGCAAAAGTATGTCTCAAGACACTTTCAATGAAAACCATAGTACATATTTGTGCACACTGTGTGATGTTATACCAGGTAAGCTGCATTTGTTTTGAGGGCTAAGACTGGCCAATTTTCATGAATTACTTGAAGCGTGGTACCAAACAAAATGGTACTTTGGAGAATATCATCACTGCTTTATGGGATAGCAACAGCTGGCTGAGCACTAGGCTATGCATTTACTCTGAATGTGTGTATGTATTAATATGATCATTGGAATATCAATCAACCAGTCAGATGGACAGGATCACACAAAATCTAATATTCAAGCATCTGAAAAGCTGGCACAACTGGAATTCTTTTAAATGTTTTGGCATGTTTTGTAATGTTTCTTCATTCCCTGGGTAATCTGCAGTAACATGCTGAAGGATTTCTCTGGGACAATTATGTCAGAGCTAAGAGATGTAAAATTACAAGAACGTTCATGAGATTTTTCAGTTTTGTTTTATTTTTTCTACTGTGTACTCACTATGTTCTTGTAATTTAGTATTAAGGAGAGCTACTAAAGCCCGTCACTTATCAGAGCAATCACAGAAGTGAGGAAATCACCGTTAAGACTGACATTTAATCCTCACCGCTTTGTGCTCCTTATCTCATTTGGACCTGTAATATCCAAATGCATTCTTAGGTTCCTTTCTAGTCTGCAATTATTCTTTTGGCTCTGGTGTGTAAGAACTATGACTATCTCCAGCAATCAGAGTCATATTTTAAATGCAAACCCTAACCTCTGTTTTCAGTTCATTTGACATTCGTATATATGCATGTGACTTGCATACAGGAGAATTTAGGTTGAATATTTGAGAGTGTCTCTTGAGGCTGCAGTTCCTTATGGTGAATTTTCGTTCTCTGCCAATGAGACCTAAAACCATACTGGGAATCCATCCCAGAACTTCATAAATGCAGGCAAGGCTGAGGAGGGAGTGCATGGCTAAATGTGCAAGTGTGGACTTACGCGTGAGATTGAGGAACCAAACGGTACTTGAACAAGCAAAGTCCTGTCCTCCCCCCCAGTATTTATAATATGTATTATAAATATATTATTATATATACACAC
>CM021771.1:25060285-25131056 GCA_011076525.1 Nettapus auritus | reverse complement strand
ATTATAAATATATTATTATATATAACACACTCTCATTCTTTTAGCTTGTTTTCCTCCACAGCCCACATTAACCTCACAGGTTAATGTGGGCTGTGGAGGAAAACAGCCAGACAAGGAAGCTACAGAATAAAATTTCTAATCTACCCTGTACATCTGAGCTTGTCAAGTTAGTGCCATACATGTGACAGTGAATTTGACTTTTAAAAATAAAATAAGACTCCATTCTCAGTACTATAAAAGACTCATTTGTCACACCTAGTTTTTCAGTTCATACTTTGTTTTAAATATATAGAACTTATAGGAAAAGGATGTTATCAAATTGTACCATATCTGGACTTGTACCTTCTTACCTTCCCTGAAGGTTACAAGAGCATCTTTGATATGCTTTGCCTGTATCTATAGATCCTTTCCTTTTTGAATGCTGCTTGGCACTGAATGAGTATTTTCATTGGACTCTTAAAATTAACCTGAATATCGATAGTTACTAGGAGGCCATCTTTTAACAGAAAAAAATCAGGATTTTTCTCCCCTCCCTATGTAATAACAACACATTTATTTTATATTCTGTATTTCGGAATAGATTTACAAGACAGCATATATGGTTGTAAAACAGTAAATCTAGTCAAAAGGCTATATTAGATCTACCTATGAGCTGAAACATATAAGAAAGAAGGAAATAAATGATGAAATCAGCCCATAGCCATAAATCTGGGGCTTTTAAGACTGACTACGTAAGCCTTCTTAAAATGTGAAAGATGGGATAATTAAAGAGATGAAAGTAAAGGATGTAACATAATTTGTTGTTTGTATTGAATACATTAATTAAGAATTTTATTAGAACTTAGTATTCTGTGGGTTGGTAGGGTTTGACCTTCACATGAGATTTCACAATACAGAAGTAGTTACTGAGGACCTTGAGTCATGGCAGTGAGAGGGTGCTGTTTGGTAATAAGTCTCATTAAAACATTTGTTGCAAAGCAATGACAGAGAATGACAGTGGAAACAGGAGCAGTGTGAACTGACAGTTTTGGTATTAACCGAGTGTTACAGGAGGATACTGATAATTGGTAGTTCCTGTAAAGGGACTTATTTACCACTTCTTAGGATTTTGAATTTTTTTCCCTACTTAGATATATAAACTTTTCCCTTTTCTGTACTAACAGATGATGCTCTTACTGTATCTTTTGTACATTTTGTTTCTATTAGCTAGTTGCCACCTAGTTTATATTGAATATTTTGTTCTTGTTATACATATTCTTTGATAATTGCACACTTTCTGTTTTTTATCCCTGAAAGTATAAAGAGTGACATGGGATCATCTCATTGTTTGAAGTGTGATACGTGATAGTGATGGTGGTAAACTCCTGAATTAGCTGTTTACAGACTCCCGGTCTGTTTAAATTCTTGGGGTGGTAAATCCAGCAGATGATGTCTTAAAGGAAACTGAATTCTCAGCAAGGGCTTGGTATTGCAGTACTATTTAATGGACAGTATTTCTACAAGGCCTCAACTATGCTGGAAGGAAAGAGAATATATCTGTGGGACTTTCAGCTTCATCTCATATAACAGAAATTCTTATTCTCAGCTGTAGAGATCCTTTAATTATTTTTTTGGTCATCTTGAGATCTTTGACTTCAGTGTCTTTTGACTCTTATTCTGTTGGGTAATTTCTGCCCTTAAAGAGGAATTCATATTAATTGAGTTCATATCCAAGTTGCTGCATTATGATCAAAGTGTCCTCTTGCTCTTTCAATGGCCTGAAAAAAAGTTGTGTGGGAATATTTAAAAGGGTCTTGTTTATACAAGTCTTTAGTTTACTGCCTCTCCTGTACTCTCCTACTCTTTCACTTAAAAAAATGTACTTAGTTTTTGCCTCTAGCGCTAAATTTTCCTCAGATTTCTCACACGGCAGACCTGGTAGCAGCCATTTCTGGTGTCTTTCCCTGATAACTTGTTTCAGGATGTTTTGCCTCATTAGCCCCTAATGTAATTGCCTACTTTTAGTTTACAGCAACGCTGTTTGTTTTGGATCTGTTTGAATTTGATGCATCCTCTGTTAACATTGCTTTAAAGATATCTCCTTTTAATGAGGGGTTTGTGGAATGGCCTTAAGGGGGGGGGGGGGCCCCAGCCCATTATAATAAAAATCAAAATGCCGAAAAGAAGTTCTGATTTCATATACCCTCATCCTTCAAACCTGGGTAATGCTTTCAGTGAAAAAACACTCTCTTCTGCCGTGTGACAGCTGCGATGACCGTACAATCGCTTGGCATGATGGCGCGGGGATGTGAGTGAATTTGTCACCGCGCTGTCAGGGGTCTCGCCATGCTCCTGCGCCGTCCTGTTCTCTCTGTCAGGATGTCTGACAGAGACGTCAGGGTCTTGGCCTGAGTTTGCCGCTGCTTCTCCTTGCAAATCCTTGTCTGTTTCTTGGCAGGCTCTCAGTAATAATAGTTTCAAAGTAACTCTGCTGCTGATTCTTTGGTATTATAACCCAAACTTGCTGTTCCTCAGACCGCTGCAAATTTGTTTGCTGGTTTCTTTGACTGAGAGAAGAGACGTGAGGCTGCAAAGCCTGGGAGATGTGGTGGTCTGAGGCCAGCTCTTCCAAAGTCCGCTCCTGTAGCGCTGTGACAGGTTGTGAGAAGGCCACGGTGTGTGCTGTGGGTGAGATGTGAGCCGAGTTCCTGATGGAAATAGTCGACAGTGCATTTATAAAAGTTTTCTCTTTTCATTTTTACTTTTATTGCTGGAGATAATGTACCACACAATGACTCAGGCTTTCCGCTCATAATAATTTTTCTTCTTGATGGGGAAAAACAACTTTAAATTATTCCACATATCAATGGTCGTATGCATCAAAAACAAGCTAAAAATGCTAATGGCCTCAATTCATGAATATCCAGAAGGCATAAAGCTTTTGTAGTATAAATATATCATTTAATGAAAATATTGAAAAGAAGTGCATTCCCACGAAATTCATCTTTCAGAATGTTATTTTTAATAGATGAATTAATTGCTTTTCCCAGTGGTATTTTTTCTTCAGTCCTTTTCCAGACACACAGCCTTATTGCACTCTTTTGGTTATAAACAGGACAGCATTTGCACCAGGCTCTCCCCATACTCCATGGCAGTGAACTGCTACAAAGCATGAATTTGACCTTCCAAATTCTTTCTGTACCTTAGCAGGTACCACTTAATAGAGGTGTCTTTTGTTGTATTTAGTTTTGGGAGCCTAATGGAAAAGCTCTATCCATTTCTAGTAACTTGATTGTGAAAAATCAAAGACTTTTCATTACAAAAGTGGTATCAGTGCCCTCTGAAGTACAATAAATCTTCTGATGTATAATGTAGATGAGTCCATGTGTTTTCTTATTCTTTTGCTTGGGCAAGCAACTTGCATCATGCATCAATGTAGACACTTGAATAGGAGGTATTCTCTGGCTTTGTTGCTGTGTAGTAAGGCTAAATTCAATAGCACTTGAAAGTGCTCTGAAGTCCTCCAGTGGAAGGGTCTCTTTCATTTGCTTCCAGGAGCTACCACAATGAGCTAATCACTATATAAACTTATTTGTCTTCCAAATTAGCAGGAGATGAACAATCCACTTCTTTCAGTGAGTGAAAATGTCAGGCCTGTGAAAGATAAATCATCCATCCATTTCTGTAAAATATTAACTTCTTTATCCAGAATCCCTTTTTATGTTAATTCTTATAATCAGCAATTCATCTACTATTTTTTCTTTTCCAAAATAAGAGGCACGCACAGTGCTGTTTCCCTGGAGCAGCTCTTGGTGGCTTCCTTGCTTTACACCCATAGCCAAACAGCGACAAAACCGAAGTATTGATTTTTTATTTTTTATTTTTTTTCATTGCATCTGTATAGAAGTCAGAGTAATGACCAAGCAGTCAGTTGACGTAGCAGCTAGCAGGAAAAGCCTAGTAAAAGATTCAGGAAAAAAAGTCAAGTAGAAATCCCATCTTCACAAGGCTCTCGAGATGGGCCCCTCTCCTGCCTAGAACCAGAGGAACCTCATTTCCCAGTCAACTGGAGGCTCATCAGAGGCTGACAGAGAAGATCTGTGTGAAGAGTCAAAGTGATGCACTGGGGCTGGCTGCCTCGGTTTTCCAATGTATTTCCTGCCAAAGGAAAGTGAAAACACTTTCCTGTTTGTTAGTGTTAAAGCTCTGATATGACTTCTCCATTCCTAGCCTTCCCAAAACAAGGTCAATTAAAAGATGTTAGATGAGCTTTGGAGAGCTATTTCAGCACTGTGGTTTAAATCCATTGTGTTATGAGTCATTCCTCGGGTGGTTCATTTTTCCCTCTGCTGTTGCCTCTGCTTCCCTATCTGAGAAAGGAAGCTAACAAATTATTTTTTCATTTAAAATGCTCCTAAGTCTGGGCATGAGACATAGTGTGGTAGAAACATTAAATATCTGTTATTTTTACATGTAAAAAGCGTTTATGTAACACAGCTTTTAAATAGCTTAACAAATCCAACACCCTGTGGGACTCTGACCGTGCATGAAAAGTTTCAAACTGTACAGGGAGAAAAAGATAAGTGAAGGAGCCTGTAAATGGAAGCTCTTACCAATCTAAACTGTATGGTATTATCATCAATCACTAAAACCTTTTTCCTGTGTAATGTCACTTTTTCATACCCAGTTCATTCAGTGATGCTGTAATTTCAGCATTTGTAGCCTCACATGCTTTTGTTGTTGTTGCCTGGTATGATACTGCAGCTGTGACAGCAGGGATATAAATAAAGCAGGTATAACCAGGTTACTACTTCAAACTCACAGAAAATGTTCTCTTTAGGATGTGATGAAAAGCACATAACTTATTTAAAACTTAACTTGACAAAAATTGGAAAAGAGATGAAATACATTATGGTAAGACTTTTTCTTCTCTAATTTCTGTTATGTTTGCACTACTCCTTGCTCTATCTTTTTGCTATTCAGAGGCCGGTTTAGGGAGAAATGTGAACAAATATTTTTCCATCTAGGTAGGGTCCCGAACTAAAGTTACCCCGTTAGCCCTTTTCTCGGAGAACAGAAACCATGTTGTACAGACTCAAATTGAAACAGTGGCAAGGAAAAATCCAGTTGCTCTTTGCACATTTTTGATAGCAGAAACAAGAAGAAAATTTGGGAGTAACGGAAACAAATGTCTCTTGATGTTGCAGTAATTTTTAGTGCTGATGGTGTACAAGAGCAGACTCCTGTGGGCTGTTAGACTGAAATCTAGTGCAGTGTTGATAAGACGTAACAAACAGCAGAAAGCCACCAGTGCTGTTGCGTTCATATTTCTCTCTGGCAGCTGTAGTGGCTGCTACATACGTCTCCCAGAGTAGCAGATTAGTAAATGCACCAAATCACATTTTGAATCTTTTCCCTGTCTCTCTAGGGAAATGAGTTAAGGATATGTAGAGGAACAATACAAATAATTTTTTTCCTGAGAAAAAAATAAAGCTTAATTCAAGCCAGTGTTGAAAAAGAGATAAAATAAGCTTTAGACTGTTACGTGTAGAGATGTTTGAAGCAGTCTGTACACCAGTGGCGATTTAGTCTGAAAATGGTTTTTATTAGATCAACATGTTAGATTTGAAAAATTAGGCAATATGAAGATAAGAGATGCTCTGCCCTGCATGATAATGTCAAGCTTGGTAAATGCCAGAAATACAGATGGAAAGGCAAATCAGAGCAGACAGCATACCACACAGGCTAGGGCAGGGGAGAGCAGACGAGAACATCAACAGAAGAGGCCTACAGAGAGACAAAAATAAACTCTTTACATGAAAACACTAAGCAAAGGCAGAAAAATAATGTACAGTTTAAGTTCTGAACTACAATCCTACCTTCTCCCTCTGGATCTGCAGAGTAAAACTAACAGATGTGTTTCCCCCTAGTATAAAGTATAAAGGCCTTTATGTTACGGAGTTTTATTCAGATACAGAGTTGGATATAAAGAATGTAAATCTGAAGTGTAAGTACATTAAAGGAGTATTTATAATTCTCACAATATATGACTTTTTAACAGAACTTTTTCTACCAGAAGATACAGAACCATTATAATTTTTTTTCTGGTTTTAATGAGTTTTATTTGCCCTTAGATTTCAATGAAGTGGGCATTTCTAAATTAAAACAGTATTATCAGAATGACCAGAGGTTTTAGTATAGCACCTATAGCTATAGAGGTTATTTTGTATTAACACATTTTTCCTAGCATGCCGTAACAAAACCATAATTTAAGTATTAAACTCCCTTTGGAGCAAGACAAAACGCTCAAGTAAAATTGTGGTAGTTATCTCACTCACTACTGAAATGCAGCTGTTTCTAGGGATGCAGAATAACTGCAAATACCCTGAAACAGGGTTTTCCCATGTAAGTATGGGAATAACTTACCACAGTGGGGAAAGTAGAATGAATATACCAAAGTACACAAGGTACTACTTGTTCTGTACGAAGTATGCTGGATTGGAGAGTAACCGTTATCTGTGTGATGTGTCCTCCAGAAAACTATACCAGAGTATTGTTTAGTAGTGCTTTTTATTAATTTTAAACTGTTTCATTTGATTATACTGGGGGCCACAGTTGAAAAAGCAGTAAAAAGACTTGGCCATGTCTTGGTGATATCCAGCAGAAGCACATAATGAACAAATAACAATGAAATGTATTCTTGCTAGGTGAACTTCATAAAAATAAAAAAAATAAAAAAAATTACAATTGCTTATGTAATTGCTTACAAGACTGGGTATTATTTTGTCCTACCTGGGAAAGCATCTCCTTTAAATGGTATGTGATAGCAATTTTTCTTTGCTGTATATTTTTCATATTTTTTCTTAAAGACTTAATTTCTAATCAACAGAGATTCAGTAACATTTATCCATTTTTATTACAAGCTAGCTCGTTAATTTGATAAAGAGTCTGTCAGCATTTCTTTTGCGTATTTTGTTCCATGGTGTGCTTTAAAAAACTCTTGCCGTGCTATATATTATTTAGTCATTTGTGGCTTGAAACATTGCCTAAACATTGCTAACTTGTATTTCCCCATTTTCAGGCCATACCTTTTTATGTCTGACAACTCAAGTCTTGAGCAGTAACACTGAGTTCCTGCTATGCTTAGAAAAACATCACCCATTAAAAAATATCATCTGCCACCATTTTATTGCACAATGGATAGATCTACTTTGTAGGGTTGCAGTGTTTTGTTTGACTTGCTGGCTGTTTTTATATAAATTCCCAAATGATTTTGCCTTTCATGGCTGATCACTTTTGAAGAGTCAAAGTGGAAGGTTTCTGGCTGAATTATACATTTAGGAGAACCTTCAAAAAGTCCTTTCTGTATGTGCTTATTGTACTAATGTGAAGCCAAAAGTTGAAGAGACTTCAGTGCTTGGAAGTAGTATCTCTGTTTTGTCACCAGTCTTATCTGTTAAATCCAATGAGTGTGAAAAACAACAACAAAAAAATCTGGGTTTCCTTGGCTGTTTCAACAGTATGTTGAGAATGGCCAGATTGCTGCAGAAGATGATTCTCTTGGAAACCTCAACAGCCCGGCCTCCTCATCTGTACACACACAGAGCTCATCTGAGTGTGTAAATAAAAATAAATAATGCAGTGAAAAATTATGCAGAGTATTTTTGCTGAAGTGTTTCAGCTTGGGATCTGACGTAACTAATTTAAATCTTCTGTGGGATTTATGCAGGCAAGGGGTCAGGTTTAAGATGCTTGAAGTTTAAAGCTTTTCTGGTACTATCCCTTCTATACCTTTAGATCCTATCATGATACCTTTTTTTCTGCAAAGAAAGTGCCTTTTATTCCCTCTTCCTTTCCTGCTTTGAGGAGAACATTTGCTTCGCCATTTATCTGAGGTAATGAGAACAGAGTAGACCTGGATTCTTTAAATCAGTCTAATTGGGCTTCTTTTAGTGTATTGAATATTCTTTTTTTTTTTTTTTTTTTCCACAGGACTTTCATTTCTTTGTGCAGCCACTCCATTTCAGGCACTCAGTATCTTATGTGCATTTTTTTTTTTAATTTTTTTTTTTAAACAGGCGCTTATCATCCAAATGGCTGTCATCTCTATTCTCTTTTCCAGGCTAATTCATGGAGGGCAGCTGTTAAATGGCTTGGCGGGGCCAACTGTGATGAACGCAGCACCATTTCTTTCCACGACATGGTTTTCTCCAGATGAACGTGCCACAGCAACAGCTATTGCATCTCTGCTCAGTTACCTGGGTGCCGCTGGTGCGTTTTTAGTTGGACCTCTTGTAGTGCCATCTCCTAATGGAACATCTCACCTCCTGCTGGTATCACAAAGCACCACTGAGCACATCAAGGACCGCATTGAGGCTGTATTGTATGCAGGTGTGTTTTAAAAAAAAGTTAATTATAAAACATTTACATACTTTCATATGTCTGGTACTTGTGAAGCACTACCCTCTAGTGGCTGGTCTGCAAAGGAAACAGCAACTATATTGATGGTAAATAATGAAGTGGTAAAATGTTCTACCATCAGAAGGGTTCATTTTTTCCCTTTTGTGTAGCCAAAATTATAAAATAATCTTTTGTACAGATTGATTCCAAGTGAAGTAGTTCATTTGTTTGTATCATCTGATCTTAAGAAAAACATTTTCTAGGAGAGCTTATGCTTGCCCAGAGCTTCCAAACTGTAGATCGCTTTTTGAATTTTCATTAAAAAAAGAAGTCTCCATGACAGGTTGTTTTTTTTTTTTCTATTTCTGTGAGGATGGAAATCATATACTCCAGCATTAAATTATTTTCTGCATTAATTCAACCTTAATTTATGACTTGTATGTGCCTTTCAAATGTGATTAGATTATTAATATCTCAGAATCTAATACCAGAATTAAAACTCAATCTGTTTCTTAAGTAAAATTTTGATTTTAACTGAAACCCTCTAGTTCTTATGTGGTGAGGAATTTCAATGAAGTGACAACAGTTTTGGTGCAAAAAACACTGATATAAAATTCACCCGATATAACGTAGATTTCTTTTCCTTTCTCTTTTTCATGCAGTGGCTTCACAGCTCTTTGTGTCACTTACAGAAATTAGCAATGCTCAGCAGCAAGCTTTAAGGAAAAGAGTTCCCCAAGTGCTTTGAGGGTCTGTGATCTGATTTTTAGTTGATACAAATTGGTATGGCATTGAGAGCACCTAAACTTTATCATGTTATGGCATTTTTTTTTCCTTATAATTCCAGCCTCTGAAATTCAGCTAGGGTTGAGCCCTATGAAGTCTTAAAGTATATATTGTGTACTTCATAGTCAACTTGATGGGACTGAGTTAACTGTGATCATTTATAACTGGTTGCTATTATTATGGAAATTTTGTGAAGTTAATACTTACATTGGGTGAGGTCCACTTTACCATAAGTTTCAAAGAAAGCATAGTAGAGGTGGGATCTCATTTCAGCAGGTAGTTGACTCTTGCCTTTCAAATACTTTTTACTGGACTCAAATTTATTGAAACAAAGAAATCTGGGTTTGGTTAGGCTTTTATCAGAAATAAATCTGATGTTAGAGTTGAGAAATTTCATGGAAGATAAAGTGACCGGTGGGAAGGAAGGAAGGAAAAGTGAAGGTGAGTGAGTTTGTGTCCTGCGGAGCAGTGGATAAAAGAGGAACAAAAATCCAATGATTAGAAAACTGATTTAGCCCACTTTCTGGATTTTCCATGGAGCAAGAAGAATTCATTTGCTTTAAGAAAGTACAGTTTTGTGCCTAAAACCACTTCTTTGAGTCTGTTAGCACTAGAAATGTTGCTTTCAGCAGCCCATTAGGTTCACTTTCTCTTCTGTTCTGTTCTGGGAAGCTTTCCTGAGCATTATCTTGAGAAGCTGGGAATAGATCTCACTTGCCAGCAAGGTTCAGAGATCTATCTTGCTGCACGGTGTTTCAGCACAGCTCTTTCTGCCTTTCTGAGTCAGCAAGGACTTACAAACAGCCCGTTCTGTAAACCTGCTTGGGATTGTTGGTCCCAGCATAAGATCATCCTATGTATCAGTTTCTTAGGATGTGTGAACAAAGTACTTTTAAATACATAGCTGGGGTTCATTGCGCAGCTGCACTTGCAGTGTGTCTCAAGAGGTCTTTCCAGGATCCTTTTGCTGTTCAGGCACTGAAAAAGAGATGGTTCCTGAATGTCAGTGGCCTGTGAAGAATCGCTGTGACAGTGGCAAAACATTCAACTGGTTTGAAATTGGCAGGAGCCGTCCCAAGAGGAGGTTGCTTCACATCCCTTATGGGGTTTGTCCCATCACACCTCAGCCCTCTTTTCCTCAGAGAGCTCAAGAGGCAGCTGACCCTGCTCTCTGCCTCTTCTGCGCTCTGCTGTGCCAGGTAGGCTCCACAGATAAAGTCTGTCCTGTGGTAGGTAACAACTTAAGGTGGTACCTCATGGTAGTTGTACAGCTCTGTTCACCTGTGGACCACAAAATACCTTATAGGTGTGGTAGCGTACTATTTGTCCCCTTAAAATCAGCTAGGCAGAAAGTGAAAGTCAGTCTTCAAAGATAGTAAAGGTGTTAGAGAAGGGGACAGAACAAGGAGCGGGACTCAAGTGTCCCACTTTTTTAGGAAAAACAGTAGAGCTTGGTATGACTTCTCATTTAAAATGCTATAGGAAAGCCAGTTTCATAGGATAGGCACTCTGCATTCTTGAGTGTTTTGTTTGTGATGGATCTTGTTGATGTTGCATGAGGTACTATTAGATAAGCAGCATCCAGAAGTTAGTTGACTTTTAAAACCCTAATAATGTGAATTGTTAACTTGGGATCAGTAGCGTGACAAGAGTGTGCTAATTTTCCAAGGACTTAACCTCAAACATGATCACAAAGCAATTGCTTATAAATTCATTCTGAAATTGCTCTGTTAACTCCAGTCTCTTCTGTGTTTCATTAAATTGCTGTTCCTGTATTTCAAACGTGGACTGAGAGCTCAGCTGAAATATCACAACTTCTTTCCATGTCATCTGTGTCTCTACACATTCCGGTTCACAGCTGAAAGAGTATGGATGTAGCAAATCAGGACGGAGTTGTATTACCTGTATTGCATAAGGAAGCTCGAATCACTCTGGACTTCAGCCAGAGCTTTTAGCTATGTGCTTTCCTAAATATCAATGAAAAATCACAATTTCTTACAAAATTTTGCATGTACGCATATATAGCTGTGTGTAAAGTATATATACGTGTGTGTGTATAAACATATGAAATACAAAGGAGTAAGGAGGGCACTTTGCATATTCGTGTATATATGTATGTGCACATATATGTAAAGTGCCTTCCTTTCCCCTTCACCTTTCAGGAGAAGGTGAGGGTTTCTTTGGTTTTGGGTAGGATTTTGTCCTATAAGTAATCTGTCTTTCAGAAGGAAAAAGACTTGTATCAAGGAGGCTTGTATCTCTATAAACCTCTCTTTTTCTGTTTAGGGCTTACACAGCCAGCAGGAGTGCCTGCTTCCAGGGCTATGGTGCAGGCATCTCTCCACATCAACATTCACAGGTCACTGTGGCATGATAGCCTCATTGCTTTTGTGAGACACTTCAGATTCATTCCTCAGCAAAGCATATACAGTGCTCTATTTCTGCACACTAATTCATGCTGACTTGCCCAGTTCCAAGTGCTTTGCTGCATCCTTTGCACTATCGAGAATATCATAGCTTCCATAGCTTCTGTGGACGAGCTCCTCTTCCATGGCAGCAGCTCCCTTGGTCTCAAAACATAAGATATAGGTCAATATTATCTTTTGCCTTTTTACTCCCTGTTTGCAATCTAAAATTTGTCCTGGGAATGTATTTTTCTTTATCTAGTATGGTACAATAAATAATGATTGTGTTGATGGTGGGCTTCCTAATGAAGAAGGAATTCAAGATGTAAGGAATCAAATGCATTTGGCAGTTACCTGGACTTTTAGCAGAGATGCAAGTGTGATACACAAAGCTAAGATGGCAATTAAGACTTCTGTTTTCAAGTAGAGGGAGCTGCTTTGGTTTTGGATAGGCTCCAAAGTTAATTCTGCTCTTTTCTTTTGTGCGTGAGGGCAGTGCTTGCAAGGCAAATTCATTAGCCTAGGAAGTATAACACTGGGAAACATTAAAGAGATGCAAGATGGTACTACAAGGACTGCATGCTGATTTTAATAATTTTTAAAAAAGTGTTACTATACTGCTCCTACTGCAGTAATTTGACTGGCAGGAATCTTGAGGTGGTAACCCTTAGAAGAGGCCCCAGATAAGCACCTGTTGTAAAATATTACCACGACTTAGAAAAAAATCATCAATCTGTTTTATATTCTTTGTAGGAAGATGTAGCCTTTCACCTTATGTCATTGCAGTATAATAAAGTTAAATAATAAGCACCTTAGAAAACCTCTGTTTTTATGTGACCACATTCTTGTTGGCTCTACCCATCTGCAATCTGAAATCTTCCTTTCAATATGTTATCAAGTGCAGATGTGCATGTACCTAGAAATCTGTATGTAGATGCAGGACAAGGGGATAAAACAGTCTTTGGCAAGCCTCGATTCCTTGTCCAGTATCATCCTATAATGACAGTGCCTCTCGTCCTTTTCTTAGATCTCAGATAACTATTTGTGGCCAGTTCTTTATTCATAGCTTATGTTCTCAAAAACAATGTGCAGGAAGATAGAAATTCATCTATCTTCTGGAAACTAGAGGAGTTGTAGAGGGGCTACAAGAACCTTGACACAAAACCTGTAATTAGAGCACAGTAGGGGAAAAGAGATACCACACAGTTCAAAAAGAATCCTTTTTGATTTGATCATGGAGACTGGCAGTCACATTCCTGGTATGCTTTCAAAATAAATTTAGGGTAGATTTTATTTTCCATATACTAAATAAGCGTTCATTTCCCATCCCAATCTACAGCTGATCCATTAACACTCGAGTATTATTTACTTTTCAGTTTCCTGAAATTCTTTTAGTTTAGCAGAAGAGCTGGCAAAGTGCCATGTTCATAATGATTTATTAAAAAAGAAAGAAGAAAATGAATGCAACTGAGTATCCAGCTCTGTTGGAATTTATTTGTGGTGTTGGTGAAGATTTCTTTGTAATATGATCACAGGTTCTTTTAAGATAACACACTTCAGCTATACGTTTTTCTCTCCGGCAGCAAAGAATCTTGTTTTCAAAGGGGACAGCAGCAATATTTTGCATTGAGGTCTGTGGATAACATGATATATGTTGTAAAAGGCCTGTAAAACAAATTAATTAGACTGAATGTGGATAGAGTTGTTTTTCCTCAGAATGTCTGATCATGGGGCTTGCTGACAATTTTCTGTGAAGTGCTCATCCCTTTGCAGGATCATGTCCAAATTTCTACTATAAAATGTTTTGAAGATCTGGAACACCTGCTGCTAAACAAGAGGAGCATCTACAAACAGCTGTATTCTTTCATTTTTTCCCCATATTACCTCTGTTCTCTCTATTCCTAAGCAATGGCTGCTCTTATGCTTTTCCTTTTATATTCCATTACTATGTAATACTGTTTGTGTCCAAGATGCTGCCTTGGTTGACCTTTCGTTTGCCTTCTTCATCCCGTATACCAAGTAATTGTTGTTCCATGCCCTGGGGCTTCCCCAGTCCCATCTGTTTAAAGTCTCTAGCACGATGTTACCTGCCTTCATTGCTTCCATTGCAAAGAAATGTGACCAGATCTTCATAGTTCTCTTTAAAGAGAAAAAACAAAAGCTTGCCTTTTGCTTCGCTTAGTTCCTCATGTGTGAGCCTGTTGCTCTGCAGCTCTTTTCATTGGAATTGACTGCTAGTATTTCTCTGTCTCATTGATTCTCCATCTCAATTTGAAATCTTGCTTGGGGAGGGGAAAAAAAAAGTCCTCCTTCAAGTTATGCAGGTCTGTTGTCAGGAGCAGTAAAGCACTTGTGGTAGGATTTATGTATCAGAGGCTGGCTGATAACAATGCTGTGCTGAAATAAGTCTTTCAGTGCTAACATCTGTTCTCTGATTTGTTTTTCTTTGCCCTCTTGTTTAGAATTTGGAATGGTTTCCTTGATATTTTCCGCAGCATTGGCCTACTTCCCCTCACGGCCTCCATTCCCTCCCAGCGTGGCTGCAGCTAGTCAACGGCTTAGCTACAGGAGAAGCTTTTGCAGACTTTTAAGGTAGGTCCTCATTTGGTTTCCACTTAAAATATCAGCACCTGAATAAATAAACACAAGTGTGCTTTAATCTTCTCATTGAACAAACAAGTTAGTTCGTAGTGCTTTGAAACAAAATCAAATTAAATATTAATGCTGAGACATAAAAGGATGCTAACTGCTAAAAAGCCGACATTAAATTTTAAATGGGAATATGTCAAGCATTCTTGCCAGAATCCTTCTGCAACAACACTGCTGTAGTCATCCTTTTAGCACAGCTTTTCTTATGCTACACTTCTGTTACATCAGGTTATACAAAATTGTTAACAGTGCATTCTGCTGGGTGTGAGATAACAGTTAACAACACTGGGCGTAACTAACTATAAAGCTGCTTCCTTCCATGCTTCTTACACTCAAGGAATTTGGGGGTTGCTTACCATTCGAAGGAGTACACAGCTGCTTTCATTTAGGCACGGGAGCAATGAATGAAGTATCTGAAACCATTGTATGATCTATTAAATCTCATTAATCATACATTAAAATATAAAGTGGGGATAGGAAAAGTCTCCAGATGCTTCTAGACAGGTTCAAAGATGTGTTAGTTTCCTTTATTTTAAAAGAAAAAAGGTTATAAAGAAAGCAACATCTTCAGCTTTACAGCTTCTTTTGTTGTCTGCTTAGATTGTTAGCTCTTTTGGTAAAACCCAGTCCCTCCCCTAGTGTTTGCAGAATGTCTTGTGTAATGGGAATCTGGTATCAGAGCAACTGTAACAATAATGCTGAGTAATTGTGAAGGCCTGTGCCTGGTACATGATAATGTGTGGAAGAGCTTCCTGGGGCAGAAAAGAACCATGGTGCAGAGTATGGTTGATCTCACTAGGGAGCTTCAAACTCTTAGTACAATTGTTTCTTGTAGTAATTTAGTTATAGGAGCTGAATCTGTTCAAAATGGTCTGCTTAAAACTTGGTAATTTTAGATCTTCAGGCATTTAGTTGCTACAGATCTATTGTGTTCTATACTTTCTAAAAGAATGTTTAGGGCCACCAAAAACAACTTATCCCCCATTTTTGTTCTCTGGTGGTTTTGGAGAATTTTGTCTCAGTTTGGGGGAGTAAATTGACAAAATGCTTGCTTCTGTGCATTCATCCTGGAGTAGGCTGGCAGCTGGGAGAAGGTGTGAATACAGCTGGCTGGTTAGTCTGCAAAGTGACCTACTCAGGATATTAAAAAATAGCAATTCCCATAAGGACACTTAGCACACACAATGATGCTGTTAAACGCCCAAGCTGGTATGTGCTGAGACCCTGCCTCAGGGCTGTGTTGTAAAAATGTTGCTGTCAAACAGAAATCCGAACAGCAACTGACTCTGCAGGTGAAGTGTAAAATTTTGGTTGACAGTGCTCCATTTGGGAGCTTTATAACTATTATATTGCTTGTTCAACATATTATAAATACTGGGCCTGTGATACTGGTACAGTCAGGAGATAAACAGCAAAACTGGCTTACCATTCACAATCAACAAAACTTAGGAAAACAACCTGGACTCTTAAATAATGAGCATAGTTTATAACATTTCCAAGAACCATGAGGGTTTTTGCTTAATTGCAGTCAGGTAGATCCTTCCCTCCCCTCCGGTCTTTATGCATTCTTCTACTCTACCCCGTATCAAAGGCACTTCTTCATTCCTCTGTACATGAAGCAATCAACAGTTCATCGTTAAAACCACTTATCTTGGGGAACTTTTCAGCAACAATCCATCAGGCAATGTTTTTTTATAAAAGAAAATGGTATCTGCTGTGCTTCAAGAGAAATCCATCAGCTGGTTCATTAAGCTTCTGAGCCCTGTTCCCTGCCTAATCTAGACTTCATAATTCTTGGCAAAGAGGGTTTCTTTTGACCTAGTCATGTAGGCTTAAAGGTAATTAGCTGATGACTACCAGGAAATCAGAATTCCTCCTTTAATGCATACTTGCCAATCTGGTGTGAGAACTGTGTGTGTAAGAAATTTAGGATGTGTGTGAGCTGGTTGGCTGACTTCACCCAACCATGCCCCAAAAAAATATTCTTGAGAACTGAGACTTTCATCACTTCCCTCTTCTCTGCTCTAGGCTTCAGGTGTTTTTTTTTTTTTTAAAACAAAACAAAACAAAACAAAAAAACTTCAAACTAAAGCAAGCTGTGCAGCATAACTTCACCATTGAAGTCACAGACCTTTTTCCTTGGGTGCCAAAGGGATCTGTCACATCCTTGCAACTCCCACACTCCTTCGTGCCTTCCGGTCATTGAGCAGTTGCCTTCACGAGCTGCTCCTTGCAGAGGTGTATTTTGTAGGTCTTCTTAAGGTCGAGCATCCTCTGTAGGCCATTTTTGGGAGGTTTCCATCTTTTGACATTATAACAATTAGCTGATCTCTGGTTATCTCCCAGTACCAACTCTCTCAGCCTGCAGTGGGAGTCGACAGATTAGTCATGGCTTGGGAGCTAAGCCCGATTCTTTTAACAGTCTGTTACACAGTGTGATGAGTGTACTTTTAATTTCCATTTTAAAAAAGTGCTGTGCCCTTTCTCAGTTTCTTTGGTGAAGTGAATATGATTTTTTTTCTTCATATTTCAAAATATGCCAAAAATTTCCCTGGGAAAAATTCTAATACAAGTAAATGGTTTGTCTTAACATTTGTGTTAAGAGAACATAAAGTAATTTTAGCTTTTAAGTAATTAGATGCTAGTAGCCAGTTATATGCCTTTTATATCTTCAAGGGGTGGTGTAAGCTGCTTTTCAAATTTTGTAGTAAGGTTTTTGTACATCATTACTTCTTTCATGAAACTTTCACATGACATCACCATCCGGGCTGAGAGCAGCTCGGAGTGTGCCTGATATTAATAGGCACTGTCAAAGTTATTCTGAAAACGCTGACTGACTTTGACAGGGCTCCCCTTCGAACCAGCCTGTCTTATGAATTCTGGTACATTAAGCAGGATTCAGGGAAGGGGAAAAGAGAAAAAAAAAGAAAAAGGAGAAAAAAAAGAAAAAGCCAATTCATATTCCAGGAGAATGGAGCCTGATGCTGATATCCTGTCATAAAGGCTGATATGATGGAAAACAGTGTGGGTTCACCAGTTGATGGTGTGACAGACAGCTCATTTCTCTATTTTCAGTGGAGCAGTTGCAAAATTGCAAAAACAAATATAAGTTGCTGAAGCTGTGAAAAGTGGAGCTGATGCTTGAGATGTGTGTTTCAAATGGCTTTAACACTTAATGCAGCCAGTGCTAGCTACTGTTGGACAAGGGGACAAAGTGACATCTGGTGATTGGTGCCACTTGGCCACTGCATGCACTCTTGTCAGCTTAGGCCAGCTTCTTTAGCATGAAGACTAGGCAGGATGGCAGCATGGGAAACTCTGTCACTGGAGGATGTCACGATGCAGGGCTGGGTCTGGTACTGGGGCTAGGAGCAGCTACCCCACATGCCGGTCTGTCTCATTGCTGGAGTTAGAGAAAAACATACCACAGGAGATCTGGGTCAAGTAAGTTACAAAGTACTTACCCCCTGAAGTAGCTCTTTAACGAAGGTGAGGCTCAGATGGATACCAAAGATTTTGAATAATGAGCAAGTGTTATTTTGGAGCAGTGCTTTCAGACTTGTTCCTTCTTTGTAGTCTGTAATGTGACTATGTAATGTCCATGCAAAATGAGTATGTTCCCTTTTATTTTCTTCTACAGGTACTGGAATAGCTTTTACATGGGAAGTATTAAGTAACATCAGAAAACCTGCCTTAAGAGAGATGTTAGGATGACACAGGATACACTAGCATAAGAGTTACGGCATTCTTAAAAGAGAGAAAAAGTTGTCAGGAAGACAGCAAATGCATTAGCATTCAGAGAAATATAAGCTGTGTGTGGAAGAGCTGGAAGTTTGGGAGTTGTTTTTCTTTGCATTAAAAAAAAAAGTAAATCTGACATGAATGATACCGAAAGAGGAGGATATGTTCATGTGATAGAAATCTGTTATTCAAGATGAGGATGTGTGAGAAGAACAGCGTGCAAAAGAGCGCTGGCAGGGCTGCTTTGAATCTTTGAGGGGAGTAAAACAGTGTAAGCTGCAAACCTCTAAATGTTTTGGAAAATTTATTTTGAAACTCTTACCTTCCCTCTTGGCTATCATACCTAGGTGCTGCTAAATTGCTGCTGCATACCAAGGAACTGGTACTGCCGATCAATATCAAGTTTATATAAATTGTTTGGGAAGGGGTGTGAGGGGGTGCGTTTTGTGGTTGCACGGATAGCCCATGGGATAACCTTGGAATTGCCATAATATCTTTTCACTTAGAAATGGAAGTGTTATAGGGTCCAAAGCATATTTTCTGTTCCCAAATGGAAACATTTTATAGGAAAAGTTGGATCCCCTTAGCAAAGGTGTCGCATTTAATTTTGGTTGCGGTGATGGCTGCAGGGAGGGGGGATTGGTGGTGTTTGTCTGCCAAATCTTGTTTAGCTGTGTACAGTGATGATAATGACACAGCTTCGATACTTTCTCTTCACCGAATACTAAGAGTTGAATAATATTAATTGGGGGAAAAAGCAAACATGTTGAGTATTTAGAGCAGACTATTATACTTGTCTCTGTGTTTTGATAGCTCAAACTGTCAAAATTTCCCACTCTTGCAATTGTGCACACCTTATTCCAAAACCTTCACTCTCGCAAAATAAAAAGTAAAAACAATTTAAAAAGCATGAATCTCCAATTTTATACTTGAAATACTCTTTTTTAAAATTGAATTAGTGCTTATTGTTTCTAACATGCACTATGTTAAGTGGGTTGCCCATGCAAATGCAGAATTGCTTGTGGAAATGAGAATCATATGAGCCCAGCATGTTACAAAAAGTCTTTGAATGTAGAGACTGGCTTTTTTAAATACTGCAGTGCTAAGGCAGTAACATCTCAGCCACTGGTATTTTAGTGACATGCCCAGATAACTTCATTGTTTTTCCTGGCTCACTCATTCCTCTGAACTCTGCTATTTTTCTTGACCGGAAGGATATAGATTCTAGGGTGCAATTTACCCTAGCAGCTAATCTTGGTGCACAATTTCTAATATAAGCTGCAGCTAATTGCATATGTTTTGTCTTCACAGCAATTTCCGATTCTTGATGATTGCTTTAGCCTATGCTATACCACTGGGTGTTTTCTCTGGCTGGTCTGGTGTTCTGGATTTGATATTAACGCCAGTTCATGTAAGCCAAGTAAGTATCTCCTGACTGATAATCAGCAGCTGTTTTGTAAGTGGCATGTTTTTATACTGCACTAACATACAATTTTATCAGGGTTTTTAAGCGTAAGCCGCTGTTAATACATATGGACCACTTTTCTCCTGAAATTTTAAACAAAATAATCTATAGCTTTCAAGCTGTCATGATTCTTCCTGCTGACTCTCCACTAGTGTTTAGTAGTTTCAGAGTTATGTACACCTTTTGACAAGAACAAAGAGGCAGATAAACAAATGGGAGTGTTTTTGGCTGCAGCACCTTTAGTAATAGAGAATAATGTTTACCAGGTGAAAGGGATGAAGTAGGGGGAAAGAGGATTTTTAAGCTTTTAATAGAGTGCTATAAAAATCCAGAGGACGTTGTTCATATGATTGTATAAATAGAGGTCACTATAAGGGCATAGGCTACTTGGTCATACGTTCCTCCTAGTGAATTTATTTCCTCTTAAATATCCTAAAAAATGGTCTAGCACCTCAGGTTGTTTTGGGGGGAGGTGCCAGGTGGGGTTGCTAGCAGTTTGCAGTCCCTGTGCACCCTTTGTTTTGAAAGTAACAGCTTAACTTCTGACTTTCTTAGCTTTAACGCATTTCTTACTTTTTTTTTTTTTTTTTTTTTTTTTGTCAGGTAGATGCAGGCTGGATTGGATTTTGGTCTATCGTTGGAGGTTGTGTTGTTGGCATAGCAATGGCAAGGTAGGAATAATTGCATCCATTTCTTCAACTGTGATTGTCATTTAGCTTATACTTTTAATAATATAACTTGTTTTATCTCATCTTTTAGATACTTGAAATGGCAAATGCATAGTTCTGGGGTTATGATGTGTTTCTCGTAAAGCGTTGGATTTGTGTATTCTGTGTTACTGCTCTCTGGGGGTTGAGAACTCCACGCACTTGTGCCTCAATTCAACAAGTCATACCGTTATTCCTGACAAGTGCTTCCCATCCGTTCTTTTCAAATGGTTATTGTGAATTCAGCTGCCAGGAATTAAGGAGAACCCATTATAGCACATTTGGAAAGCATTGAAGAAATAGTGTCTGTCTCCTTCCATCAACACTTCTGGGTGTATTGATTCCTGAAGGGATATTGAGAATGTAGCACAGGCAGCCTAGACACAGTAATATTATGTTCCACCACAGAGAAATTAGTCTGCGTCTGTTTTGACAGGTTGCTGGATTTCTGTATGGCCTGTTGTTATACTGCTATGGGTGTGGTATAGGTGTACTTAGGCTTTTCATATATCTAGACACAGCCATTGTAAATGCTGAATGGTATGGGAAGCAGGAAAACAAGGAATGGGTTGGCCTTCCAATAGGCTGCTGATTTTTCTTCACTGAGGAAGTTTTTCTGGAGGAACTTCAGTGAGTTTACTGACTAAAAAACTGATTAAACTGACTAAAACTGACTGTGTTTCCCTTGCGTCTGGATTTCTGAGTGCTGCCACGGCTTCTTAATGCCCGCTCTTTAGCTAGTTCTGCAAGAGACATCGTCGTAGGTCAGAAATCAAAGCTCTTTTCACTTCCTCTGCACCCTGAGAGTGCATGATGCAGAAAAACACGTGAGATTCCTCATCCTGAACCTTGATGTGCTGCTTAGCAGCCATGGCAGAGGAAGAGGAGAAATCCCGAGTGAAGGAGACGGAACAGGCATTTCCCTCCTGTCTACTCTGTGCAGGCCAAAGGGCTCAGAGTATCCAAACAAAGTTTGTGCCCTGCTTTCTCCATTTTTTTTTTTTTTTTTTAAAAAAAAAAGGTATTTTTGATTGGCTAAGATCAGATATGATTTTTTTTTTTTTTTATTTTTTTTTTTTTTTTTTTTTAATCCTAAAGGAAGCAGATGCTTAAAACCACTGCTGTAGGTGACCTAGATAGATCGCATGATGTAACAAGTAGCATGCCAACTTAATCCTTTACATCATAGGTTAATCTCATTTATTTGTGATGTTTCAGTAGTAGAGGGGCACCCTTAGAAGCTCGCTTACCTTTGTTAGGAGAGAACCTGCTCTCTCAATGCCAATGTGCAAATCTCGGTGAATTTATTTAATATATTGCCTGGGTTAAGATTCAGGAAATGCTGAGTCTCTAACTTCTTCAAAATTGATTTCAAACCTTGTTGAATACTAGTACTTTGTAGCATCCAGAGCTTTGCTTTTGAGTAAATTTGAGTAAAAAAAAACTTGCCGAGGCGATCGGCTCCGGGGCAGACGCGCTCTGCAGCGGAGCAGGGGATCGGGCCAGGCAGGGCTCTTTTCCCGGCATCGAGGCCACTCGAGGCAGCCGAGGGAGCCGCCAGGCGCAGGCAGCCCTGTGAGGGACGTGACGAGGCGGAGGCGGAGCCAGCAGCGCCCCCTCCCGGCCGCTCCAAGGCAGCCCCTGGGGAGCGCGAGCGACCAGGACGGGCAAACAGCGCGGGGCGCGGCAGTTGGCGCAGGCAGCGCGAGCAGGGAGGGCAGGGCGATCCCGCCCCCGCCCACCAGAACACCTCAGCTAACGGCTGTCTGGCACTGGCTGGGCCGCCGTGGGCCTCGCTAGGCAGCGAGCTCGGCCCAGAAAGTCTGGAGGCACCCAGACAGACTGCCCGCTCCAGAATGCGGCAGGTCGGGTCTCTGGGTGCCAGAGCCTGCTGCTGCCGTCTGAAGGAGGCAGAGACACCGTGTGTGTGAGGTGCGAGCGGGTGGATGACCTGGTCCTCCTGGTAGCAGAGCTCAAGGAGGAGGTGGAGAGGTTGAGGGCCATCGGGGAGTGTGAGAGGGAGACAGACTGGTGGAGCAATTCCCTGCAAGGCCTGAAGGAGAGGCTCCGGGATGAGACTCCCCACATGGGGGTGGACCCCCTGCCCAGTCGCTGTTGGGCAGAGGGAGGGGACCTAGGAGTTCAAGAGGAATGGAAACAGGTCCCTGCTCGACAATGCAGGAAATGCCCCCCCCACCTTCCCAGGTGCCCTTATGCAACAGGTTTGAGGCCCTGGAGCTTGGGGGAGCAGTGGATGAGGGTGTGGAAGGAAGTTTACCCAGGAAGCCTAGGGCGAGGAAGTCTGCTCCAAGCCTCAAGACTGCTTCCACCAAGAAGGAAAGGAGGGTGATCGCTGTGGGCGACCTCCTTCTCAGGGGAACGGAGGGCCCTATCTGTCGGCCTGACCCTACCTGTAGGGAGGTCTGCTGCCTCCCTGGGGCCGGGGTCAGGGATGTTGCCAAAAAGCTTCCCAGCCTGGTTCGCCCCTCTGGTTACTACCCACTGCTGATAGTCCAGGCTGGCAGTGATAACATTGACGAGAGAAGCCTGAAGGCTATCAAACGGGACTTCAGGGGGCTGGGACAGTTAGTGGATGGAGCGGGAGTACAGGTGGTGTTTTCGTCCATTCCTACAGTGGCAGGGAGGGGTTCAGAGAGGACACGCAAAGCCCACCTGATAAGCACATGGCTTAGAGGCTGGTGCCAACACAGAGGTTTTGGGTTCTTTGACCACGGGGCGCTTTACTTGGCACCCGGCCTGATGGCTGCAGACGGGTCCCAGCTGTCCCCAAGGGGAAAATGGGTCCTGGCCCAGGAGCTGGCAGGGCTCATTGAGAGGGCTTTAAACTAGGTAAGAAGGGGGATGGGGAAGAAACAAAGCCTGTTGGAGGTGTGCCAGGGGGAACAGTGGCTAGGCTGGGGGAGAAGGCAAAGGCTCAGCTGAAGTGCATCTACACTAATGCACGCAGCATGGGCAACAAGCAGGAGGAGCTGGAAGCCATTGTGCAGCACGCGGGCTATGACTTGGTTGCCATCACGGAAACATGGTGGGACCACTCTCATGACTGGAGTGCTGCCATGTCTGGCTATAGGCTCTTCAGAAGGGACAGGCAGCACGGAAGGGGTGGTGGAGTGGCTCTCTATATTAGAGAGTGTTTTGATGTCGTTGAACTTGAGGCTGGCAATGACAAGGTGGAGTCGCCGTGGGTTAGGATGCTGGTTGGCAGAGTCCCTTGGGAGGTGGTTCTGAAGGACAGAGGAGCCCAGGAAGGCTGGGCGCTCTTCAAGAAAGAAATCCTAATGGCTCAGGAACGGTCTGTCCCCACATGCCCAAAGACGAGCCGGCGTGGAAGAAGACCAGCCTGGCTGACCAGAGAGTTGTGGCTTGAGCTTAGGAGAAAAAAGAGGGTTTATAATCTTTGGAGAAGAGGGTGGGCCAGTCAAGGGGACTACAGGGATTTTGTGAGGCGGTGCAGGGACAAAATTAGAAAGGCCAAAGCTCATCTGGAGCTCAATCTGGCTACTGCTGTTAGAGACAACAAAAAAAGTTTTTATAAATACATCAGTACAAAAAGGAGGACTAAGAAGAATCTCCACCCTGTATTGGATGTGGGGGGAAACTTAGTTACCAGAGATGAGGAAAAAGCCGAGGTGCTTAACGCCTTCTTTGCCTCAGTCTTTAGCAGCAAAACCAGTTGCTCTCTGGACGCCCAGTACCCTGAGCTGGTGGAAGGGGATGGGGAGCAGAATGTGGCCCCCACAATCCACAAAGAGATGGTTGGCGACCTGCTACAGCACTTGGATGTATGCAAGTTGATGGGGCCGGATGGGATCCACCTGTGGGTACTGCGAGAACTGGTGGAAGAGCTGGCCAGGCCGCTTTCCATCATTTCTCGGCAGTCCTGGCTATCGGGGGAAGTCCCACTTGACTGGCGGATAGCAAACGTGGTGCCCATCTACGAGAAGGGCCGGAGGGTAGACCCGGGGAACTACAGGCCTGTTAGTTTAACATCAGTGCCAGGGAAGCTCATGGAGCAGATTATCCTGGGCATCATCATGCGGCAGTTGCAGGGCAAGCAGGCGATCAGGCCCAGTCAGCATGGGTTTATGAAGGGTAGGTCCTGCTTGACGAACCTGATCTCCTTCTATGACAAGGTGACACGCTTAGTGGATGAGGGAAAGGCTGTGGATGTGGTCTACCTTGACTTCAGTAAGGCATTTGACACCGTTCCCCACAGCATTCTCCTCAGGAAACTGGCTGCCTGTGGCTTGGACTGGCGCACGCTTCGTTGGGTTTAGAACTGGCTGGATGGCTGGGCCCAGAGAGTCTTAGTGAATGGAGTCAAATCCAGTTGGAGGCCGGTCACTAGTGGAGTCCCCCAGGGCTCGGTACTGGGACCAGTCCTCTTTAACATCTTCATCGATGATCTGGATGAGGGGATTGAGTGCACCCTCAGTACGTTTGCAGACGACACCAAGTTAGGTGCGTGTGTCGACCTGCTCGAGGGTAGGAAGGCTCTGCAGGATGATCTGGATAGGCTGGATCGATGGGCTGAGGCCAACGGTATGAAGTTCAACAAGGCCAAGTGCCGGGTCCTGCACCTGGGGCACAACAACCCCAAGCAGAGCTACAGGCTGGAAGATGTGTGGTTGAAAAACTGCCTGTCAGAGAAGGACCTGGGAGTTTGGGTTGACAGTTGGCTGAATATGAGCCAGCAGTGTGCTCAGGCGGCCAAGAAGGCCAACAGCATCCTGGCTTGCATAAGAAACAGCGTGGCCAGCAGGTCCAGGGAAGTGATTGTCCCCTTGTACTTGGCTCTGGTGAGGCCGCACCTCGAGTACTGTGTTCAGTTCTGGGCCCCTCACTACAAGAAGGACATGGAGGTGCTTGAGCGAGTCCAGAGAAGGGCTACGAAGCTGGTGAAGGGTCTGGAGAACAAGTCTTACGAGGAGCGGCTGAGGGAGCTGGGATTGTTTAGCCTGGAGAAGAGGAGGCTCAGGGACGACCTTATCACACTCTACAGGTACCTGAAAGGAGGCTGTAGCAAGGTGGGGGTTGGTCTGTTCTCCCACGTGCCTGGTGACAGGACGAGGGGGAATGGGCTAAAGTTGCACCAGGGGAGGGTTAGGTTGGATATTAGGAAAAACTTCTTTACTGAACGGGTTGTTAGGCTCTGGGATAGGCTGCCCAGGGAAGTGGTTGAGTCCTCCCTGGAGGTCTTTAAAAGATGTTTAGATGTAGAGCTTAGGGATATGGTTTAGGGGATGATTTGTTAGTGTTAGGTCAGAGGTTGGACTCGGTGATCTTGTAGGTCTCTTCCAACCTAGACTTTCTGTGATTCTGTGAATCTGTAAATTAAAAAAATAAATACTAACAGTCTGTCTCCAAATATGTCTTTCCAACCTGGGCAATATACAGTTCAAATGAAAAGGTTTACACACAGAAAGCGAGGGAGATGGTGATTTGTCACTTCTGATGGATGACTCTCCCTCTTAGGTCTATTCAGCGTTTATCTGTGTAGGGCAGAATCAATGACGAGTCTGACTGTAATCTGCTGAAAGTTGTAATTAGGAAAATTAAGTAATGATTCTTGTCAAGGGTGACAGGCTGATGTATTTCAGTGTCAGAACGGTGATTTGCCAAGCAAGCAGTTCTCTCCCTTAACCACTTTTTAAGAAGCTGGATTTTTTTTCTAATATTTTTTCTACTAGTTTATCAAAGCAAAATTGGTATAGTTTAGGAGTTTGCTCTTCCCATTTTTGGCAATGCAAATTCTACCATTTAGAACAGTAACAACCTGGGGCTTGCGCTGGAGCATTTGTTCCTGCACGTCATAGGAGATGTTAAATCATCTATATTTAAAGTAATGCCCAGTTTGGAAATTCATTTATCTTTCTCATTTTCCAAATGGTGCCAGTTTTCCTCAGCACAATATATAAATCCTCCTGCTCTACACCTACTGCTTTCCCAATAGCTGTGAACTTAGATATGTTTAGCTAATTTGTGTGATGCATTTTTCTAATTGAAAAGCTTGGACTATTTTGGGCAGCTGGCAGGTGTTTTACCCTTTGCTGGCAGCTTTCAAATGATACTGGAATGAAGAAAAGCAATGTCAAAGAGCGACATTCATATTATTGCATGGAAACATAAATCTATTCCCTTTCCTTAGATTTTTTTGGTCACATTTACTAATGATCACAGATATTTCTGAGGTTTTGTCCTTCACAGTTCAGTCTTTCTTTCTGCTTTTAACCTGCAGCGTTAGTCAAAATGCTGAAACTTCATGACATGGTGATAATTTCCTTAGCAACAGACAGTGTTGTCAGCAACATGGGGTTGTGATTTTTAAATGTAGGATCCAGCCTAGGGCTGATTTACAGGGTTACAGGAGCCTGCTACCAACAGTAGGCTGAGAGATCTGTGTCCTGGGGGTGGGAAGGGTGAGTATACACCTTCTTTCATAGTGTGCCTGCTTTAGCAGATGCAGACATCCCCTTACGTGCTAGATGGTGAAAAAAAAAATTAAACAGAAAGAGAATTTTGGAAGTGAATACTGTGATTAAAGCATTAACTATATATATATATATATATATATATAATTATTGGATTGAAACCAGCATTTGAAAAGTTGATTTGCTTTACAGCCTTCTTTATTATTCCGTAACCAGACAAGAAGCAGAAAGCGCTCAATTACCAATTTCAGGCTAGTTTGCCAAGTTATTTTTTCCATTATTTCTGTTGCTGGCTAAATTCAATAGCTGATAAACCTTTCAGTTTGTATTTCACCCTTCTGGATTCCTGTGATATCTGAGAGCTCCTTGGAGCACATTACTACCAGTGATATCCAAACCAGGTTATTTCTGTCAAAAAGAGTTGCAGCAGCTCAGTAAAGATAGATATTTGCTCCACTGAATTATCTTGAATGGTTTGGGTGTAGGTGTCATCCTCCATTCCCACATATCCCTGGTAGTAGGGTAGAAATAGAGGATCCAGACCTATTGCCTCTGAATGGTACCTCCCTGGAGGCTGTTATTTCTCCCTTTCCATCATTACTGTCATTAGATGGGATGTGCATAACTGTTCTTGCCTTTCAAAGAGGAAATAGTGATGTTGCCTGCCAGCAGACAACATAGGGAGTCTCTGTGGAAGATGTCTAAAGCTTGCACATTGAGAAGCTTTTAAAATTGCTGATTTTGACCCCAATGATCCTGAAGAATAATTAAAGAAACTGACAAACTACTGAGAAGAAGTAATCCTGATTGCTGAATTTGAATTGTCAGAAATAAACAACAGTAGTGGCTAACCTCTGACTATTGGGGATTAATGCAAAAGCCACTTGAACACTGCAGTCATAAACTTTTAAGATTATATACAGCATTGATCTCCCTCTACTGCTTATTGAATTACTTGCTGCTAAATTCAATGTGGAATTAAAGCTCGGGGAGAATCAAAATAAGAGGTAAAACTGATAATTTTTTTTTAAGGATCTCATTACTCATACATCTCTTACAGTGTATGTGGAGCTAGGATTCCTAGTTTTATCAAGTAGGCTGTGGTATCTGCCTGTGAGGTGATCATTGTCAAGGAAGAAAAGGCAATTAGCTGACAGACTGGATGGATTTTGTCATGAACCAATGTAAGTGGATTGTGCTGCCATTAGCCTGAACAAAATAGGGGAACTGTAAGAGGGACTATAAGACATTCTTTAAACATATGTCCAGCCCGAAGTCGTATCTCCTAACCTGTAGAAGATTACTGGTGGATAAATGACATAGCCTTTTATAGTGTACCCGTTTTAGTATCTAGGTTGAAATCCCTTTTGAAAAGAGCAGTTGCACAGATAATTATGCCATGTGAGTGTAGTTCAAATGGAATGTGTTTCCTTGAAAGAAAAATGAAAAAAATGGAAAAAAAGCAATTGTACCATCAGGTGGTATAAAGATCACATTTACCTATGTGCAACAGACTGCCCATGGACTTGTGGAGATATCCTCACCCAGATTATCACTGTGGCATGTGTGTAGGAGGGGAGTGGTGTGAAGATGCGTGGTTTCTGGAACATTTCAACCCAAAACAGCCACTGGCAGAGTGACCGTATGTGTAGAGTTCATGCTTTGCCTAAGCCATTGAGAGCTTCATCACCAATGTGTTTAGGGTTCAAAAGTTGTTCCTCATCTTCCATCTAGGGATTTTGGTATTGGGAGTTCTGTCATTTCCCATAGGAACGAATCATTAAATTTAACTATGTCTTGAATGAAATAAATCAGCCTCCTCATATGCTAACTGTGCAGTGTGTCTGCCAAGGGAGACAAAACAGCAGTGTAAGTCGTGGTGTGATGTTGTGTCCAACAAATGCAGGGGAGGGGAAAATCCTTCTTGTATACCAAATGTTTTCAGTTGATACCTTGAGAATTTTTCTGTTTTGGTTGTTTTCATGACAGCTAAAAAATCCATGGCTCTCTAGCTTGACAGCTAGAAATATCACTGTTCTATAAAAAAAATGTTTTATTTCCTATTTCTGAAAATGAGAAACGATTTTTAAATTGTGTTTACAGTTTCCAAAATGTTTAATGAGAATTTAATGAATTAATTGTGAAGTGTTACATTTAAATAATATGAACAATAACATTTTTACTGCTCTGATCTATGCTTTTATTTTAGATTTGCAGATTTTATCAGGGGCATGCTGAAATTTATACTTCTGCTGCTTTTATCTGGAGCAACGTTAGCATCAACCTGGTTCACTCTCACCTGTCTAACTAATGTCACTCATCTGCCTTTAACCACAGGTATTGACAATTACTTTAATTCTTACTATGTATAATTGGTAGCACAGGTAAATATTTGCAATCTTAAATCAACTATATTATAACCTGGTTTAGTATCTTTAGTAATACAAAAATTTTACCAAGAGCAAACAAAGAGTTTAGAAAACCTATGTGAAATCTCTGTAGCATTTTTTAGTAACTTCATAAAAAGATTAAAAACAAGAAAAGCCCACAGTAGTTATGACAACATAGAGTACACATTTAAGATTTATTCTGGGACTGAGTGCTTTTCTGTTTTGAATGTTTTGGAATAACAATGGTGAGAAATAAAACAAAAATCCTATGAATGGGAGTAGTGTTGGATATAAGAAGAAACAGTGACATGTCTGGCAATTTAGGGTTTTGAAATCTGCATTAATTATTGGAAGAGTGTTGCAGTTAAAAACAAAGTGAGCCATGGTATTTTCAGTTATCTATCTCCACACTGTGCTGACTTCCCCCCCTGCATGCAGGTTCAGGGAAAAACTCCAGCCCAAAATTAACTCATCCTGCATCTCAGAAGGATGGAGAAAAAGCGGTTGGCAGAAGTGGAGAAAAAGATCAGAGTTCAGGCTTCCAATGGGCTGTGCCCTTATTTGAAAACGAGAACTGCTTAATTCTTTTAAATGTTGCTCATCTTCCTATATGCACTGAAGGATTGATACACCTGTGGTCCCAAGACCTTCATTCAGCAGAGTATTGAGTTACTAAACTAAACCATCAAGATTTAAATTATATATGTAATTTAATAAAGAATTATGTAATTCTGTTTTAAATATAGTGCCATTTTTGTGATATGCAAGTATACACGTTATAGGAGAAATATTTTTTACCCACTGTTTCTAAGAAAGAAGTTGTTGTGGAAAGTAGTCTATAAAATGATGTTTTATTCAAATTAACTTTGAGTTTCAGTAAATGTCCTTGGCGCATTGCACGTGTCACAACTATAAACTAGAAGTGGATACAGCAAATTGAAATACATGATCAATTCAGGAGAAACGCCATCTGGATGGTGGTTGGTCAAATTTGTGATTTATCTTGAAATTTCATCTTTTTTAAAAAAAATATTTCCACTCAAATAAAACCAAACTTAATAGATAAATCAGACTTAGTGGTAGCTATTGTCATAATAAATGACTACACTTCTCCATCAAAGATAAAACAAATGCAATAAAAGCTCTTATTTTTTTGTGCTTGTCTACTTCATCACTACGAGCCTGCAGTAACGTAAATTTTTACAGTTACTCCATCCTCTGAATTGATGCAACATGCCAAACACATAAATACCCCTTCAACTCTATGCATAAGAATGAAGCAGAGAGGTTTCAAGAGGTAGAAGTCATTATGTATGTACTCACCAATGATCCAAAACAAAACAAGTGGAACTGATTTTTACTCTGTTAAAGTACTCAGAATGCAGTATAGGTTTCACAAGAATTCTTATTTATTTTTAGGTATTTTTGTGATTTTTTTTGAAAGATCTGTCAAGGCATAAAAGTACCTAAGGTATTTAGTGTGTGGTAAGAAGTATCCTGAACCAACATCCCTTGATTGAAAAAAAAAATAAAATAGGGATTGGATTGTTCTTTTCATGCATTTATTGTTTGTTATAAAATGGATGGTTCCTTAAACTGAATCACAGAATCACAGAATGTCTAGGTTGGAAGAGACCTACAAGATCACCGAGTCCAACCTCTGACCTAACATTAACAAGTCCTCCACTAAACCATATCCCCAAGCTCTACATCTAAACGTCCTTTAAAGACCTCCAGGGATGGTGACTCAACCACTTCCCTGGGCAGCCTATCCCAGAGCCTAACAACCCTTTCTGTAAAGAAGTTTTTCCTAATATCCAAACTAAACCTCCCCTGGCGCAACTTTAGCCCATTCCCCCTCGTCCTGTCACCAGGCTCCCTGCACCCAGAGACCCGACCTGCCGCATTCTGGAGCGGGCAGTCTGTCTGGGTGCCTCCAGACTTTCTGGGCCGAGCTCGCTGCCTAGCGAGGCCCACGGCGGCCCAGCCAGTGCCAGACAGCCGTTAGCTGAGGTGTTCTGGTGGGCGGGGGCGGGATCGCCCTGCCCTCCCTGCTCGCGCTGCCTGCGCCAACTGCCGCGCCCCGCGCTGTTTGCCCGTCCTGGTCGCTCGCGCTCCCCAGGGGCTGCCTTGGAGCGGCCGGGAGGGGGCGCTGCTGGCTCCGCCTCCGCCTCGTCACGTCCCTCACAGGGCTGCCTGCGCCTGGCGGCTCCCTCGGCTGCCTCGAGTGGCCTCGATGCCGGGAAAAGAGCCCTGCCTGGCCCCATCCCCTGCTCCGCTGCAGAGCGCGTCTGCCCCGGAGCCGATCGCCTCGGCAAGAGTTGTAAATTATCTTTTAGAGTTTTCTGTCTGTATTCTGTATGTATCTGTAAATGTTGAAAGCTTTCCTATAAAACACAAGGTTGTTTTGGATAGAAATGCCATCAATATGGTAAATTCCTCTTGGGGTGAGGGAGGGGGAGTCAATCAAGGCATCAGGCACTGGGCCTCAAGGCCTGATGTATAGCTACCAAGTAAGATTTCCTTTTTCTCCTTTGTCATAATATTTAAACTTCATAGGTAGGTTGGTGAGGTGCCATATCAGCCTTTTCTCATTAAAGTTCATATAAAATAGATGCAATGCACCTGTTTAATTTAGATCCTTGTACACAGAAAAGCAGTGGTATATCTCTATGAAATACGCTTTTATGGATGAAAACACACAAGCTATTTAAGCTAATTTATGGGACTTCATGCTAGATTATTCCTCAACATAATGATGCAATATGATGATGACCTGTGCGTTCCAAAGTAATTGGGAGAAATGGTACGTTTGAATTGATTTTGATGAGCTTCTTTTTTTTTTCTTTTTTTTCTTTTAATTAAAAGTTAGAGATGTAGAGTATATCAGCCAAAATATAGGAGGTCAAATAGAGGCCGTTGGTTAGTGGCTTTGTGAAGTTGTTTGTTTGCTTTGTAGCATTAGTAGTAAAGGTCCATATAATGCTTTGTATCCTAGAGCTACTTAGCAGGCATTGCTGAACACCTGCTGCAAAGTATGGATTGTTATGTTACTGAAGACAACAGGATTTGATGTAGCCAAAAAGTTGAGAACAAGTGTGAGAACAAGTCTGGCAGCACTGCTCAGCAAGGGATGAATTTTGATTCACACATTCAAATACTGAGGCAGGACAGACAAGGTTCAAAACTGACCCTCGTGGAAACTTGTGTGGATGTGTGGGTATTCCTTTGATCTTGTAAGGATGTTTTTCCTTCCAACCATGCTAGCTTCTGTTTCCTGAGGGGTTGTTTTTCCCCCTCCTCACTTGTTCTACCTCCAGTGTTGTACTCTTGAACGTGTCAGCTTTTGCCCCACGAAACCACAAGCACTGACACATTCAGCAGTGTCTAGAAACTCCTAAAGTTAACCCCGTGACCTGGTGGGCTGCTGGTACATTTAAAAGGGAGCTCTTCCATTCTTCTTCGTGACAGGACAGTGATTTTGAGGAGGAAGCAAGACATCTTGTGCAGGTTGTTGTACTGGTCCAGGCATTAAGGAAAGCTTCACCCTAGAGATGAAGGCAGGTTAGAGAACATCATCATCCCCTTCATCTCAGCTGATATCTGATTGATCCACAAATAACATCTACATCTGTAGGTAGACCTTGCCAGTGGGTTCCTGGGGTCCAGAAATAGCCTTTTTCTTTAGTATATGGATATTTTGTGGCATACTTGCTTGTTCCCCTCTTCTGAAAACCGTCTGCCTGTCTCATCTGGTCACCAGAGTAAGTACTCACATGGGTACGTTTGCATGCAGGCATGCTTTTGAAATGCTAAGATGACAAGAGAGTTTGTGCAATTATTCATCATAAAGGAAGGAAAAGAAAATCTCTAAAGACTTTTTTTTAAACAAACAAACAAACCCTCTTTTAATCAGCGTACTTTGTAGTAATGTCTTGTTTAAATAGTGGGGGAAGAATTGTATTTGAGAAAATGGTCACAGCAAAATGTTTTTTTCCTGTACTTGCATTGTAAAATACTCTCCTAATTCCTTGTAAATAGGCACAACGTCATCTAAAGATATTTCCTACACAATGTAATTACTTAGAATGGAGACCTTTAATGCAGATATTAAAAATCAATGACTGCATTGTGTTTTCTTTAAATGATACTGTTTAGCATTGTTTGTATTGTGTCATGCATGCATTGCTCTGCATTACCATAATATGCTTGGGTTTTCCTCCTGCCACAGTGAGACAAGTTTTCGCTCACTTGCTAACTTCTTAATATATCTCTAAAAGATTTTATGGAGGTGTATTTGGAGTCATATGTATGAACCATAACTGCCAGTGTGGGGGGAAAAAAAAAGCAAGGCAGTAATGATATAGTGCCATCATAGCTACTATATCATGTCTCAAACACCTCTCATCAGCTAATCACAGCTCTTAAAAACCCTTGGTTCTGAAATCAGTTTACATTTCAAGCAAGCTTGAATTTCCTTCTAAGAAATTTTAATTTTAATGTATATTATTTGCATTTTTCCAGCAAGTTTCAAAGATAATTTTATATAGAGATGGAGCATTAAAATAGTTTTCTCCATTGAATTCCCAATGCAGCTGCTGATCTGTTTCTCTGTGCCAAGTCCATTGTTAGTTTGCTTTGTACTGAACTTCATTATGTGAATTTATGTACAATGGGATGCTTTGACCCAAAATAATTGTGTAACGCATTGTAACGCCAGTTTCGGTATCTTGCCACTTTGTATAGCTGGTAGGATCTCTGGATACAAATGCTAGCATTTTCCAAAAATTGATATGCAGCACTAGTTGCCTGCAGCTCAGATTGAATGTTTTCAGCATAGCATATCAAGAATATTTATGAGCTAATATTTATGTGAGCACATTCAGCAGAATTTTGCTTTACAAAATCTTTAGTAGTGCTGCATGGCAGATACTGAGAATACTGTGGCAACTCCGCGAGCTGATGACTATATTTAGGTTAAGCAGTCTAAACTTTATTTTCAGGTTCACCAGATTGAACATTATAAACACATCTGTCTCCCCGCCCTCATCTACAAAGTGCTGTGTTGAAAAAGAGAGATGTTAATTATTTAATACTGATTGTTTTATTCTTTGAGTTTAATTTCTGTACTATAAACAAGATGTGCTTAATAAGTATAAAGCATACTGCCACAGAAGATAAAAACAGCCTGAAAGCGTGGAGACTTTTTTTTTTTTTCTTCTAGCTTCGATGTTAACCTGTTTATGGCTGTGGACAAATTGTGTTACCCCCCTCCTGTTGTGCTCCAACTCATAAAACTGAAATCATTATCTTTGTCTTCCTAATGTCTTCTGTTTCTGTAAATCCACAATTAATTTTGGTTGTCTTTGAGCACTCTTCTAAGGGTTTTAATTGAAAGCAATTAAAAAAAAACAACAGTGTTAGAGGTAGTGTACAAATCTGGGAGGAGAATTTCAGGGGTGAATATCTGTAAATCTGGCCGCTGTAAATATCCATGAAGAGGAAGCCTCAAATATTAGGATTTGTAATTATATCCCCCCTCTTTTTTCTTGGAGGATCACTTTGTGTTTTTAGTTCTCTAAAGTTAGTACTCTGCTTTCAAAGCAAGTTCCACTTGTTTTTCCCTTGAGAAGTATATAGAACAAATCCAATTTGATCAGATTTTTGGTTACTTTCGTAACTATCTCATGAGATAAGAATTTGATCAGCACATGCTGGGATGGAAATTTATGCAACGAAACATATTGATGTTATAAACACACAGTACAGGGACATCGTTCTTCTACTGTTTTTTTGTTCCTATAAGTGAATTATAGTAAAAATTGCTGTCTTACCTTGAGGCAGTCACATTTCTCATGAAAAAATTGAGGGGGACTTCTTCAGTGACTCTTCTTACCTTGGCCAGTAGCAAGAATTAAGTCATTTGGAAGTTTGTTACCACTTTAGCAGACTTTAGGGAATTTGATAGGAACTAATTTTGAATTGTTTAGCTCAGTCATGGAGATACTAAAGTCCACCAAGCATTCATCCGCATAAGGCATTATCCTTTCATCGGGTATAATCAACAATAATAAAATGCCCTAGATCTCTGTAGGCTTCATTTTAAATTATATGCTGTGCCCACGAGAACATACTCAGTGGTATTTACTTCCCTGTTTATTTATATGCAATTTGTATGAGTCCTGTCCCAGTTTGTCTGAGAACTATAATGAAATGTACAGTATTCAGTTGTTTCTGGCTAAGGACTTTGGAAGCAGATGCTGTACGGCTTCCTTGCACTCGATACCGCTCTGGAGTATCTGCGTTTCTCTAGGGAATTTATCTGCAAAATACTCCTGTAATGAAATAGTAATATTTCAGAGTGTCTGTTAGAAATCAGCCAAGATGCATGTGCCAATGGGTTGATAAGAAACATTTAGATTAGTGGAAGTCCTTCCGTTAATTTCAATAAGTTTCGGATTTGTCTTTGAAATTATAGATTAGTGATGGTGTAATTTAAAAGGAAATTTGTAAACACATTGCAGGATATTCTGGGAAACTGTGGGAGCTGGTTTGAATGTCTGAGAGAGTCTTCAGACCCCGTCTGCTGTGTTGGAAGCTCATCTGAGAACAAACAAGTGTACCCTGTCATTTAAATCTCTTCCATGTTCTAACTCCTAATTTGTTTGGTTTTGGTACGAAGCTCTTGTCACAGCAGGTAGCCTGAAGAAAGCAGTCTGTTTCTGGGATACAGGCATCTATTTGCCATCCTGGAGCTAAAGACCTGCAGCAGGTAGGAAGCCAGGATGGAACCTAGTTTCTTTCTCCTTTTACTGCTAAGCCACTCTGGCAACATCAGTCCCAAATCAGCATCTTGCTTCTTCTAATAGTAACATCCACAGTGATGTTATCAAGGTGCATTTGGTTCCTTGCTTTCTTCCTGGCAAAGAGAAGGAAAATAGGCACTGGGCAAATAGCATGAGCTGCATCACACCCCAAGCGGGAATATTACACAGCTAAAAGGAGCTTGAGCCTCCTGCCAGGGCAACTCCAGGCCAATTCTCTAAAGCAGCTGTGCTTTGGATGGGTGATTTGCATTTCCTGCTCCTTTTGCAGTGGCCATTTGGTGAAATAGCTGGTTAAGATGTGCCATTAGTCAAAGTAGTTTAAGGAAACCCAGCCCAGTTCCCTTACTCATGGATGCCCACAGCTGTCACTGTCCCTGGTACACACCTTTGCACAGAGCTTCACAGACAGTTAATTCATTTTCCTAAGAAAAAGCAATCTATTTCATATTAGCAGCATGACATACTTCCCCAGGACATGCTTCTACCCAAACACGTGCAAGCTAGTTGTCCTTGATAGGCTTTAGGGCATAATATTAGCTTCTTCATGAATCATCTTTTTTTCTGGTTGTTCTTGTCAACACTTTCAAATCCTTATATTCATTTCCAATGACTGTTGTCAAGATTGTCTTAATTGAAAAAACATTTACTGTAACTTTAGCAGCTGTTGTTCTACAGTATAAAATCGTGGTAATTGTTTGTGTTCGTTCAGTGCAAGGTCACTAGTAGAAAGGAGATGGCCTCCATTAATAGGTGGCATTCTCCCTGCAGTGGTGTCTTGGTGCCCTTGAGGTGGAAATAAGGTGTGCTACTTAGTATGAAATAAATAGCCAAACTGCCTTTGAACTCTTATTTATTTGACTTCTTCCTATAACTTATTTTTCTGAACCGAATATCTTATCTTTGACTTTCTGTCTAGTTGACCAATTGGATTTGTGACTTAATCACCACGTTAATGGAATAAGCTTATTTGTATAGCACTCAAAGACCCTGAATGATTTACAGAAACGCGGAATAAAAACACTTTCCCATCACTACAATTTGTACCCATTAAGTGAGAACCCCTTAGGCTGTCATCTTTCACTTTTAGAGCTGCTTTTTGTGGTTTACCAGTTAAAAGATGCCATTTCCTTTAGGTCTTAAAACTTGGCAGCTACTGGACTCTATATTCTACCTATAATTTTGCACTGACATTTCCCCTTACTGGTTTCTAAATGTGTGTGCGTGTATACACGCAGCTTGTTCTTTACGTATTATCTGTGATCTCAGTAGAGGCTTTGTAACTGGTATTCAGCTGGCAGTTTTCAGTGTGCACGTGAGGCAGATAAAATTTGGGGGAAAATAAAAGTTAATGCTAAAGCTGCATTGGTCCTGGGAGTGTGGAAGCGCATGTTGTGTGCTGGTGGGTGTCCTTGCATGGCTAAAGCAGGCTGAGGTGACTAGAAAATGTAAGGATGCAGTTCCTAAAGTACATCTGCTGTGTTTGCTTGCTTACAGACTAGTCATCTTAATCATCTTAACATGCTTTAGTAAGCTATGAGCAATAATGTAATAGGGCTAGCAGGTTTTAGACTATCAAATTGGTTTGGGAGGGTGCTATTTGTTTTATGGAAACTTTTGTACCTACTGTATTGGATAAAATATGAGGTCTTGATAACGTGCTGTTAATCTTAGATGCATATTGTTGTCTTCAGCTTGAGCAGAACTGAGTTTCTGAAAATTATGCATCTAGAGGTCTCTGTTCAGAGGCACACAGTCCCCCTGTGCCGGCTGTTGCAGTTTATGGAGGTTTCAGTCATGCTGTAGGGATTTTGCCTCCACTGCAATGCATAAGCAGTTCTTCTTTTGCTGGTGCTCGTCCTCTGTGAGCAGCTTCATGAGCTATTTCCACCATTTTCCAGTGTTTGAGGTTTCTAATACAGAATTCTCTATTTACCTATGGCTATCTTTAATTGAGGGTAATGAGAAGCAGATGTTTGTTTGCCTTCAGAGGTTCTTGCGTTTCGTTTGTGTTGGTTTCTCAAGCCGACACTAATTTCACATAGCGGAATGCAATGTTCACATTTGCTGGGTACATCTGAAAGCAGTTACAGAGTTAGAGCAATGTGCTGTGTTTGAGGTAAGCAGGGGTTCAAAGAGAAGTTTATGAAATTTTAAATACTGAGGACTTCCAGCAAAAATCGAAGGAACTTGTAGCCAGAAAATGTTACTCAGTTTAACCTAGAAAAGCCCATTAGGAAGAACTTACTGATAAGGGTGGCTGTTTTTTTTTCTTTAGCAGTTTTTTTCCTTGCTCTCTGCAAACTGTTGGAACATAGCTTGCATCACTTTCTTTCACTCAGCAGTTTATAAGAAAATAATTTGAAAAGTAAAAAGTTACCTTGGTTCTTTCCTTCTTTATTTTCAACAGCTCAAAGCATTCTGGTATGTTTTGGGGAGGGGAAGGTAGTAAAGGAAGAGGGGCTAGCTGTCCCTCCTGAAGTTATGCCATCTATATCAGCTTTCTGTCTGCGTCTTCTGTCCTTGTTTTCTTGTCCAGTCAAATCCTCTGTTGAGAAAAAAAAAGTCTCTGTGCCTTGGAAGCAAAGCACATCAAATGACGGATCTGATAGATAGCCCCTTTCTGCTGTATCTTTAATGCTTTTGTCTCTTTTCCATAATGCTTCATATTTTAACAAATGATTATTTTTATTTTTAATTTTAAGCTGCTTTCAAGTTTCCTGCTTCCTAATGGTTTCTCGGTTGAAAGGCTGAGCAGTGCTTAACAGAAGATGAAGCCGAGCTTTTTCAGTTCTCCCCTTTCCAAGACAGAAGTTCAACTATTTTATATAAACATATATATCCATACAACAAATTGTGTAAGGATTTTGCACCATGATGCAGTGAGAGGTTATAAATAGTTTTCCTGTGACTTAATAACTCGTTTGCTTCTGGAAAAAAAAATCTCTACACTTTCTTGTCATTTTGATGGAAACTTCAGAAATTCTTCCAGACTTGTCCGCGCTCCAAGCCTTTCAATTGCTTCTTTATGTTTTGTTTTCTTGACTGGTAACCTCAGATTATAGAGGCTGCAGGTCAGGAAGTCATCTTCTTCCCAAGACAGCACTTAGAAATGTAAATAAGTCTGTGCTAAATAGTACTAAATTCTTTTGAGGTTTTCTTTCTTTTTCGGCAACAGATCTAATAGTAGATAATATAGGCATATTAAGATATTAGGCACTGTGAACTATTTGTCAGTGTCAGAAATCATAGAGCATAATACCTAAGGGTACTGAAGAAACATTTGTATTCTTCTATTATTTGTTCAAGAAAAATGTTACATGCTGGTGGAAAAAATTGCATTATCCAATGTCCCATTCCTTCCAGGCACTGGGTGCCCTTCATTTCCTATCGAAGCCAAAAGAGATTCAACATGTTGCCTCTCAGGCCACGATGAATACTAATGTCTTGATATCTTGTAGATCATTAGTATTTGTTTGTAAAATGCAAGCAAAATTCGTTCTGACCTTTAGAGCTAAGCCAAAAGGTTAATCCATGTCCATTTCCAATTCAAAGCATTAATTGCTCCCTTCTCTAATTGTATATAGGACAACAGTTACTGTTCATTTCAGAGAGAAATCAAACCAGGTGACAGTTTACATTCGTAATACTGTTCTGTTTGCTTCTACAATTGAATTCCACATCACAGAATTTGTCTTCGCAGGTTCAGTTTAAAAAAAAAAATTAAATCATTTATTCTGGGGTATTTATTTATTTTAAATCAATGCTTCCTTTCTGCCTGAAACTAGTGCTATGTGATATACCTTATGATAAACAGAGGATAAAAATAGGTTTATGCATTTTTCAGTTGCTCAAATATTAGTGTTCTTGGGAGCTCCAAGTATGGACAAACAATGCCAGCGTGCAATTAACAGCTGTTTTTGTTTCTCTTACAGCCACACTGTACACATCCTGCATTTTGTTGGGTATATTTCTCAACAGCAGCGTACCAATATTCTTTGAGCTCTTTGTGGAAACGGTCTACCCCGTTCCAGAAGGTATTACCTGTGGAGTTGTCACCTTTTTGAGTAATGTGTTTATGGGAGTGCTCTTGTTTTTCCTCACGTTTTACCATACAGGTAAGAAGTACAAGCTACTTTGAAAATACAATTCTCCATGAATGTATAGCCTTGTTAGTAAGGGGAGGATTTGCGCAAACGATTTCTGTTAATAACTAAATGCATGAATCCTGTTTGTAGTAGTGAGGAGTAACTTTGTTCTTTTCTACATGCTTGCTATTAAAAAAAACAAGATGCTTTCATGCAAGATACATACAGTCATGTACCACTTAGAATTCATTGTAGCCAGAAACCATCAAGATACACAATCATATTTTTATAACTATTTAGCATGTTATAAATTTTACAGGTAAATATTTATTTAAACTTTATAAAAGCTTATTAATGGACAATATGGCTATTAATATTGTATTTATCTATGCATGTTCAAAACCAAAACACAGCTAATCCAATCTCAGAGTATAAATGTATGGCCCAGAAGAGTCAGAGAAGAAATGCCTCATTTGTGGTCAGCTCTTTTTAGTGGGTTCGGCATGTCATTGAGGGGTAAGAAAGAGCCTCTCTTTTGACCACTGCTCAAAGACAAAATATTTCGTTAGGTAATCCAGTGGCCCAGTGAGGCAGAACAGTGTATTGTTTGATATTTGCATCAGCTTCTTCAGACTGTCATCTCTAGAGTATTATTAGCTTCCTCAGAACTCATACTTGAAACTTGCTGTTTAAGAGGAGGCTGAGGGGAGACCTCATCGCTCTCTGACAGGAGGTTGCAGAGAGAAGGCTGTTGGTCTCCTCTCAGGTGACAAGTGATAGGTCTCAAGTTGCACCAGGGGAAGTTTAGGTTGGGTGTCAGGAAGAATTTCTTCTCAGAGGGTGGTTAGGTGTTGGGACAGGCTGCTGAGGGAGGTGTTTGAGATGTGTGGATGCGATGCTTAGGGACGTGGGATGGCAGTGGACTTGTAGTGCTAAGTGCATGGTTGGACTTCATGATCTTATAGGTCTTTTCCATCCTACATGACTCTGTGCATGGTTCTCTGATCCAAGCTGCAAAACAAGAACCAGTCTTTAAAGTGGAAGTGGTCCTTATTAATGGTTTTTGAAGATGTAGATAATTGGTTTATATGTTGTCATGATAAATGTTTGCTTCGTGGCACAAGATTTGCAAAATAATGTTTTACTCTTGCTGTGGAAGGATTAAAAATTGAGAACTTATATCAAAGCATCTACTACTTAAGATGGTTTGTTTTATAACCCAGAGGACACTGACAAATTTCAGAATGGATTGTGCTTGAAATTATGAAGGTCAGAGTGCAGGGCAACTTTTCAAAGTGGTTTGTGCATCTTTCTGACAAGGAACTGTAAGCAGGTTAACAGCGACATTCTCAGTTACGTTCTGTGAACACAAAAGAGAAAGAATTTTTTTTTTTTTCTTTTTTCAAGGTTCCATCAAACTGCATTGTTGTAAAAAAACAAACAAACAAAAAAAACAGAATTTGTCCACACCAGCCTCTGGTGGTTAGATGTTTAGTCCTGACTTTTTAAAAAATGTTTCTATGCTTAATATTAATTTCTGTGAACTCCTTTCACATATACTGTTATTTCTAACATTTCTGCCTGAGCTGAAAAAATTATACAGAATACTCTGAGGATATTTTCATCATTTTTCAGTCCAGTGTTCTGAACTGCTTAGTAATTGAGGATTGGAATACAATGCATCTTACTGTTTTCATAGTCTTAACTTCCTTCTGACTAAACAATTATGATAAAGTGAACTTATTCCATAATAAATAGGGTATTTGGGGCCTTTTTTTTCCCTCTAGGAAGTCTTTCCCCAGCATGTATCAGTAAATACAGGTAAGGGTAAACCTGAAACTAGTATACCCATGCACGTGGAATCTTTTCCCTATTTCTGCAAAGGAGGAGGAACATCTGTTTGTGCTCAGGATGATCCATTCTCAGTGATGCAGTAACAGAAATGATCAAAACTACAAATGTTATGTGGTCACTAGAGGCGATCAGTGCCAGTGGATGCTATTGCTCCTTTGATAAAAGAAAAATCCTTTAGAATTTAGATAACCATCTTAAATACTTGTCTTCTCTTTCATTAAAATACATCTTCTAATGGCATCTAAGAAGTTTATGAGTAAATCAGAACTCAGTCAAGTTTATCTTGTTCCCTCCGCCTTGCTTTTTAAGCCAAATAATCTTTCAGTAGTTTTAATTCTATTTCTCTTTCTTCTCATACTTTGACATTGCAAAGGCTGCAAAAGAACTAAGCCCTGGAAACATTAGAGTGCGTTGAAGATTTTGGTCCAGCTGACTCAGTTAAGAAAGGGAAATGAAAACCTTTCAGAAACCTCAGCATATTTTCTATTGCTGTGTTTTGAGACAAAAAGCCTCAACCTCTGGATGTGGTTTCCTACAGGGAGTTCCAAATAAAAACCAAAACCTTATCACCCTTTAGCTTTGTGTGATCAATATGTTAGCATAAATCTCCAACGCTGCCTAAATTCTGGGCCACAAAACATGTGAAGAGTTCAAAAAGGAAAATGTAACCTTTTAGGATATATAGGTTAAAATATGTTTAGTCCAATTAAGCAAGGGTGTCGCTTCATATAGAAAATAGCGAAGCATTTGCCTGTGAACAATGTAGTCTTCTCCAAGCCTAGAAAAACATTATTAACACTTATTAATAAGATTACTGCCTAACCAAATCTGTAAGCCTTTGGGGAGAGGGTGTTGCCTAAGGCTGCTGGTTTTGGGGGGATGGTTTCTCAGGTTTTCTGACCCTTATCCTTTGCATTGTGTAGTATAAATTGTGCTTTCGTTTTTAGCAATATAAATTTTAGATTTCTGAAAGTAATGGTGCTGAGGTCTTAATTATGAATTATTCAGACCCTGAGAGTTTAGTTTCTGTAAAATAAATAAAATAATAAGAAGAACAATAAGAATATATATTTTTAAATAAAACAAAACACCGTTTCCAGTAAAAGTAATGCTTCATTAAATTAACAGAATTAAAAGGAAAAAAAAGGTTGTGGTGCATTTATTTTTTGAATAAAGCTGCTTAACTGTAGTCAAATATCAGAAAATAGGATTTCCTGAACGTGGAACATACGCTTTTAGAAGCAGTATGTTTTGTCTAACAGCTAAAAAGAGTCTTCTGAGGAGCTGTTCATGCAACTAGTTTTAAATTGCATTGATTGCACTGCTCACAAGGTTTGTCAGAGGAATTAGTTTTCCCTCCTCAGACCATGTAGCAGGTTTGATTCAAAATCAAACCCTGCTGCTTCGTGTGCTTTTAATTTGTTTTAGTTTTCAATCCATAGAAATCAAAGAACTAATGAGTAGAGTGTTCAGAAGTGGTTTATTCTCCATTAGCAAGGATAGATTTCCCCCCCGCCCCATTCTCCATTGACAGGTTGAATAAGAAGTATTAACATTAGCTGGAGGCATTGGTTTTATATATATAGAAGTCGTTTGTGGAGGAGTCTCATAGACCATGTTAACCATCTATTGATTGCAGAGATGGCAAGTTTTTGTTAAGAAGACAGCAACTTCCTTCAAACCCACCAGCCATGTTTTTAACTTGGAGTATTACAAGTTTAGGTAGCTTTAAACACAGAGCATGTTGGATAACTCTAAGACCGAGTCTGTCTTCTGCTTTACAGAGTTTTCCTGGTTCAACTGGTGCCTCCCAGGATCATGTCTGCTCAGCCTGCTCCTCATCCTGTGCTTCCGAGAATCCTACGACAGACTCTACCTCGATGTCGTTGTCTCTGTCTGATAACGCAGGACTGCTGACTGGTTGGAAGAGACTGAAAGCTGATTTTGCAGTCTGCACATCTTCCTGGATTTGCACAGCTGACCAGAGGAAAAACAAAGAAATTACAAGACTTAATTATGGCTTTATTAGAGAGGGTGAGGGACAGGTTATTTCTTACGTGCAAGACCCCCTTGATTTGCATTAATTGCAGGCAGATAAACATGGAACTTGAGTGGTGATAAAGATGCCTGAAATGCACAAAGAGAATATATCTGATGTACAGGTACCAGCGTCAGAACTGGAGTTCTCTATTTAAAAGGCTGTTCATGTAGCAGTGAGATGTATGCGTCTGTGTGTGTGTGTGTGTGCCAACTCAAGGTTGTACACACTGGGGTACCAGTAACCTTCAAGTCTTCTATCAGAATAGGTATAGTGAATAATCTCAACAAAAGGAAAGAAAAAAAAAAAGGAAAAATATTTTTTTTATAAATCTCTTTTAAATTGCTAGTCACTTCTATAACAAATGTCCATTAAACAGTTAAGCTAAAATAATTTGGTGCTGTACACAACATTTGGATTCTAATAAAGTGATTTCTGATATAAGACACTGGTACCAGGGTTTTTAGCCATACTAAAATCCCAGTCAATCCTTGCGATGTTGTTAGAGGTGTTTGTTTATCACCTTGGAGCACATGTATGCTGAACGATAGCTGTAGCTGCCACTGAAAAACATGGCTGCAACTGCAACCAGCAGTTGCCTCTGAAATACTGCCACGGCTCTGTATGTCCTCAATGCATAGCGGCTGTGGTATTTCAGAAGTTTACTGTAGAATCACTCTTGGTAAGTGTTGCTGTTCTAAAGGCCACCACTCTCTCACCTTTCCATCCCCCGTCTCCAGTACTGCCTTTTGTTTTTCTATTTACTGTGAAAACCTGTGTTCATGCCGCTAAATACTGTTGGTGTGGATGTTCACCTCCTGGTAGTTCTCTTCTGATGCCCTAAGGTGTGCATGGTTTTTAGGATTAGTTTACAATTGATGGTGCCTAAGCAATACTGTTTGTTAACCCAAGTCTTTAAAAATCACAGTTTCCTAACAAAATGTTTATAGTTTGATGGGGTGCCCTGATGGCGAAATGACAATGAGTTTGACAAGGAAAAATAACTCATGAGTTTTGGCATAATATGGGAAATATAATGCCAGCTCTTTTTATCAGCAGTAATTTGTGGTCGTTCTGGCCTTTACTTGAACATAAATATTGAAGACACTTTTAATAGTTTTTTAACTCAATTTTAAACCTGCTAATAATTTCTTAATTATCTGCTTAGATTTCAGTTCAGCATCATTTACAGTATTCCCCATGTGTGTGTTCTGTGCTTTGTGTTAGGGGTGTGTGTGTGTGTGTGCGCGCATATTTATATCTATGTATACACAAATAAAGCTTATATATATCTAATATATATATAAGTTATATAAGGGTATGTGTTTACATAGGTTTATTTTAAATAATTATGTCTCTGGATGGTGGTGGTGTGCCACTGTTTGTAACTAAACCAGTCACTGCCGTGAACAAAAATGCATACATAGGCTGTCTGTGACATGGTTTGTTTTTTTGATGGGGTGAATGATTTCCTACTGTGGCTATTTTATAATGCGGAGCGCGTGCACGTGTTAGAGGAGGTTGGTGTGCAGAGTTCTTCGTCGATAGAAGTTTGAATCAAACGCCCTTTGCTCCTACGTGGGGCTCTCCTCTGCCACTCTTGAGTGATACAGACGCTGTAACCTCACTCAAATAAAACCTGATCTGAGTGCTACCTTTCCGACATGTATCCATTCATTGTCTTCTCGTTTTTCAGAGAGAACATGCCACTAATACCTTCAGCTCAGGAGTGTATTTGTGCAGCAAAATAAAGCAGATGCCATGAAACAGCTTGCTTTTATGTTTTCAGATGTATTTACTGTAATAAGTAGCAGAAGATTGACTTAGCTCATTGCCTATATCAGTGACTAAGTGATTTTTTTTTCACCCTCAAAACACGCTCTTTGTAGACAATGGAGCTAACCTACATAGAGATAACTTAATCGATCTAACTGTCACATTCAGAACCACCGGCATCATCCTTTCATCGTTTTTCAGATGGATGGTATTAACTGTCCAACTCCTTTTTACTATGTTTTAGTGCCTGGAATAGTTTCAGTATCCAGTAGCTGTTTCTACCTATTGTTTTCTGAAAAACTAGGATTGCTTGCCAAGAATTTGATTGCACTTGCATTGTCATGGCAGAATTGCAAGCTCGGATGGCTCTTCAGAGCTCTACTTCTGCAATTTACTGTAGCTATATTAGGATTAAAATTACACAGTTCAGGCACTGTCCCGAGTGACAGAGATTTCTAATCCTTTCACTGTCCAGACTATTTTAAGGTGGAGGAGCACCTGAGGCAGCATTCAGACCATAACCTATTCCTCTGTTTCAGAAAGCAGTGAACAATTCAAAATATTTGTCAGTGCTGCCAAATCTAGACTCTCTGTACCGTCAGGGGAGAAGACTGAACATCTTGTTTTAAGCCTTGTTGAGTGTTTTCCTGATTTGCTGTGAATTGCTTGCTGCTCTCCTGAACCTTAGATGCTTTTGATAGAAGTTTCTGTCTGTTTTGGGAACTGTAATGTGTGGTCTTAATTACAGCCCTCAGCACCTCTGAATTGAAAAAAGAAATGTTATCCAGAGCCAAGCAGTACAACAGGACGCTGCTGGAGGGACACCCGTGCCATGACTGCAGGCACCAGTCTGCAGTCCGGCCTCAACCAGAATTCCCAGCAAATCTGATGGAAATCTTCCTGAGTGAAAACCAAAGGATTGCTCCCAAATTACTTGAAGTTGCTGAGGACACTGCTGTGTTCTGGGCACACAATCTTTAGGTCTTTATTAGTTTAGCAAGTCTGGCTTGGGACAGAATGTAGGTATTGCAAATGTACTTACTGAGATCTCTCATAATTTATCCTCATTTGTGATCGTCAGCATTCTCCTCCTCTGGAGGAGCAGTCCATTTCATGTTAGTAACCCAAATGAAGCTCCAGTAATATTTCTTGGACAAGGGTTATCAGATAGGTACATCCTTGTTGGGATCTGCCAAGGGTAAATGGTAGCAATTAGTGATAGCTCTCTCTAGAACTTGTGAATGAGTAACAGCAGGATTTGTTTGGGTTTTTCTCTAAATGAGACGTTGTCTAGCACTGTCACAGAATAGCTGGAATTGGCTGCTGCTTCACCTCTGACTTGCAAACAGAGGAAGGTGCTCTGAGAAGTTATAATATTTATTTCTCTTCACGGCCCTTAAGTTCATGGCCCAGGAGAGCAATTTTTCCCTGCAGTGCAGAACCCCTTGAACTACAAATAATTGTGCTATGTTTTATACTGAAAATGCTAGGGAGGATGCACTGTAGTCGCTCCCCTCTCTTTAACAGAGCTTCGTTTCAAATAGTTACACTCTGGGCTGCCTCTCGGATTTCTGTTTGGCTTGCTAATAACTCTAAATCTGCTTGGCTCACTAATAACTCCAAATTCATCTTCCAGTTCTGCTGGCTTTTCTTCTTGCTAGCTCTGGAGCTGCGCTAGCCTTCATGCTGCTAATGAGGAAGCTCAGGTTTAGAAGAAGTTGGCTCTGTTTAGGGCACTGTTTACTGTCTCTCTTCCCTACTTTTACCCCTTATTTTCCTTTTGATTTCTTTGCTTTGCCAAGTGGCCTTCTGCTCCCCTGTATTGGTGGTAGTTCAGGTACTGTGGCAAAAAGCTCCCAGGTTCCCAAGCTGATTTTAAAGGGATGGGACCCATCTATTTAATATGTATAAAAATAGTGATTTTTAGAAAATCATGCAAGCTGGAGGAAGGTGCTGACCCAAAGGATTTTACACGTATATGAGCAGTCTGTTGCAAAGCAGGCATTAACGTGCCTGAAACTCACAGACTTGGCTCCTACACCTAAACAGGCCCAACTGATACAGACCATGCTTGCTATGGCTTCATGTTCGCAGCATTGCTGAGGTGTGGTGTTCAAACCATCTGACAGCTCAGAAATGCGTAGGAACAGGACATCTTTCATCGTCAAGTGGGTTAGAAAATCCTGGGCAGCATCAGTGTTTGCAGCCGTAGCTCTGGGGGGACAGGCTGACGGACTGAATGTGGGAGGGAGGGGTTTCTGGAGGGCATTTCAACACTGAAATATTGTGGTGAGTTGATCAAATCCATAGAAAACCTGAAGTTTCATGGTGATGGAGATGTTAATTTATGGCCTATTCTACAGTAAACTTAGCAAGTGAATGCATAGCCTTACACTAATGTGATTAAACTGACTTGATTGATATTTGTATATTGGCTGTTACTAGAAAGGGAAGTGCTGTTAAATGTGGGGACTCAGAAATATGAATGGGGATTATGCAGTTTGCACAGAGAATTTAGCTGTCCTGTAATGCTCTGACAGCAGATTTTTAATCGTTAATCCTCATTTCTTACGTTAGGTCACTATCAAATGTTAATTAGTGTCTGTTTCAAAGACATTCCAGGTGGGACTTGTTAGTTCCATTAGATTTATTTATTTTTTTTCCCCAAGATTACAATTATGAATTATGGTAATCATTTGGCAAGACAACTGCTACACGTGTACGTTGTGTTTGGTATTGATTTCATGTCTGGTGTCACTTTTCCCAGCGCTGCCGAAGCACCAGGCTGCGGGAGCAGGGGACACAGTTTAGGTGAGGGTGTGAGAGAAGGTGCCCTGCGAAAACGAACAAGTTCTTCTTCCAGCATCTTCGTTGGGCTCCCAGGAGGGGAGCACACCTCGACACCTCCTCCCGTGTTTGTGCATGGGAGCTTTGGTACAAACACAAGCTTAATGTGTTTCCCTGCAACTGTTAGTGCTGCCAGGTTGGTTGTAGGTGGAATTGGAGACTCTGCTTCGCTGCACCAAGGAGTCGCTTTGGAGCGTGGAGCAGAGTTTCAGTAAAGAAGGCCGCAGGCACAGTAAAAATCAGATGATGTCAATCTGCTTATAATTCTTACAGTTTGTGTTTCGAGGCAGATGAAACCAATAAATAGAGGAGGAAACGTAGTTCTATCCAAAGTTTGACAAGCAAAAGCAAACATTTGCACAGATGTGCTGGCTCCTGCCTTTTGTTTGCGATCACATGTTTAGAGCAAACCATACCCACCCAAAAAGCCTTGGGCACCGTGCTCCCTGCGGCTGAGCATCGTGCCATGCTGCACAAGCTGCTGTGCCTGGGCCGAGGAGAGGGAAGATCAGTGTGGAGCAGAAGATTTGCTGCAGCCAGGGGCTGCAGAGGTCCCATGGCCCTGGATCTGTGCAGGAGGGATGTCTCCTACAGCCCCCTCGGAGCTGTTGTAGCAGGATCTCTTTTCCAGGGGCCACCTCCTTCCTCTGCACCTCTGCAAAACATTTCTAATTTGGATACTCCAACTCCTGCCTCCTAAAGCTAAATCCCTTTTGAAAACTAGTTCTGCTTTTCAACTGCTTTCTGGCTCGGAGGTTGGGAAGGGCCTCTCACCCTCCCCTCCTGTGGGTGATCTGCTCTCGTGGTGTTTCTGGAAAGGTGAGGGCTTGTACTGCAAGTTCATTGCCAGTCCTGCCGCTGGGCCTCCCTCGTCAAGACGTTTATCCCCTTGGCGCCGCCTGACCTGCTCTGAGCAGAGCGGGCAGGAGGCGTTGGGGTGCCTGGGGCCCCCGCCACCTCCTCCCAAAGTGCCTCTCCGGGAGGCTTCCAGGGTTTGCCTCTGGGCACCAACAGAAGGTGAATGGGGAGACATCCGGGCTCTCCTAGGTGGCTTCAAAGCCTTCCTCATGAGCATGGTTCACTCATGGTCTTCATGGACTCCCTCAAGGATGAGGTTCTTCACCTGCAGCATGGTTTGTGCTGGAGCAGATACTGGCCTGGTGCGTGGCTTGCGCTCGCTGGCTCCTGAGGTGCAGCGGGCAGGGAGGGGGCCTGCGCTCTGCAACAAGAGCTTTTTCTTTCTCCATGTCTCACACCACTGCCTTCCCCTGGGATTTCTTCACTACTCGTAGCTGGACAGGCTCTTTATGCTCACTCTGTATTGCTACATGAAGAAAATATCGGGAAATCCTTCCTTCTTAGGGAGAGCTAAGGGCCCTTTCTCCACCCTTAATCCATCCTCACTGACAAGGCCCAAGCCCCATGTTTCACCTCAGAGGTGTCAGGCAGGCTGCCTCTGTCTGTGACATTTACTTAATTAAGGTCTCATTTGCCTTGCTCAGCCTAACAGCTGGGTCACAGTGAGCCCTCAACGGCCTTGGGCACTGTCCCGCAGCCCAGGCCTGGGGAGCCCCGCGGGCAGCTCTCTCACAGCCAGGCCCTTCCATTTTACCCGTTTGTACGCTTCCCACTTTTGTAACTTTTTAAATGATTTGATAGAGTTTTATTTTGAGGTAAATTCTACTTTTTGTATGCAATATTCTGAGGTGATGTATTTTTATTTTTAAGAAAATGATGTTTAAACCACTATATGCCTGTCACTGTAACACACCCTCTGCGTCATCTCTTTTTAAAACTGGAATCTCACCATGACTTGTGTGTTCCTTCTCGTACTGCTTGTTGCACATTAAAGAGGTTACTCAGCTGTGCTGCCACTAGTGTTCATTAATTAAAAAACAAACACAAAAACAACAAGGGAATCATTTATTTCTGCTGTGATATTGCTGAAAAATACTGAAGATACTGCTGCACGCAGGAGAGTCCTGTCTAAAGGACTGAGCCTGGGAGAGCACAGAGCAACAAAGGGAGGTGGAGGATACCAAGGGGGATGGAGACAGGCAGGGTTCGAAGAGGAAAGGGTATTTCTTGATCCCAGCTCCACCCCCACAGCCCTTTTGTGTAGCCTCTGCTTCCTCCCACCACCTTTCTGACTCCCCATCCAGTCACATTTGCACTCCAGTCTCGTGATGGTGCAAGTCGCCTGGTTTTCCTAATTGCTACCATTTCGGTTTGAGCTTTTGGAAAGGATGCCCTTCATAAGCCCCTTCCATGTGTTTATTCTTTATTTAATTGAAACAGGCCCAACCTGGGATCTCTTGATCCATGTTTATTTTCTAGGACCGGCTCTTCAATAATGTCCTGACCACTTACCACGGCAAGTTTAAAATAGCCTCACGTCCTATTAGTGCCGGGAAGAAATCTGTCAGCTCTGGTATCGCGGAATATCTGGGCCCCACTATTCTTAGCAACAGCCTCTTTCCAGGCTATATATGGGAGCTTGAGGCTCTCTCACCATACAGCTCCCGGTCGTATTTATCTTTGCGGTGCTGCAGAAACCTCTGTGCTGGGGGAGAGCAGGGCCAGGGGTGCAGCTCAGATCCACGCCCTGGCTTTGTGTATTGCCAAGCCCTCTATGCTCAGCTTTGCTCAAAGAGATTTTTTTTTTTTTTTTTGGCCCAGTTTCTGTTTTAGCTTTGTTGTTGAAATCTGCCTCCCTGGTGCGTAAAGGATGTTTAGGCTCTCTGACTGTCTGCTTGCTGCCTTTGTGCTGGCCCAGCAGCACAGGCTGGGCTACGGCTGCTGCCTCCTGTGGAGGTCAGCCTTAGGAAAGAGATGTGAGAACCATCTTCACTGCTGGGAGCCAAACGACCATGGGAGCGCAGCCTGAGAGCTGTGAGGCACATACCACAGCCGTGTCTGTCCATCTTTCCCTCCCTCCATCTACCTGGCTGCAGACCTGCAGGGGCAATGAGCAGCAGGAGGGGATTCAAACCCCTCTCGGGGAAACACCGTCCTGGTCGGGCACTGGTGCAGCCGCAGGAGACCCCTTGGCCAACAAACTGTTGGCAGAGTGCCCCAAAACTCGTGCTGTCCTGCAGGTGCTCCTCAACTGGCCTTTAATCACAGAGCTGAGGCTTGGGATTCTGGAGGTAGTTTTGTGGTTGAGTTTTGGTGCCAAAAGAGCATCTTGGGGGGTGTTAAGGAGCTGGCGGGAAAAGGAAATGGCATATTTCAAAGCTTTGTGGTGAATACAGCAAAAGCATGTGTTAAACCAGTGCAGGCTTATACAGAAATAAATGTCTTCACCTACCCCGGAGCATGAAAGAGACCTTTTGGAGAGAGTTTTCAGAATGGGGCTATGCAAAGGCATTGCATCTCCCCTTACCCATGGACTTCTGTCATACCAAAGGCTGATTTTTGTGGCTTGGGGCACGAGGCTGAACCCGCTCACTCGCTCAACCCCCTGCTCCCTGGTGCAGCCTCCAGACAGGAGGGGTCTCACCCCAGCAGACGGCGGTGACGGGCAGAGAGCGAGGCTCTCACCCACGGAGTAGCTGTGAGTCGGCGTGCAAATGGGCACAACATAAACACAATTTCAGCAGAGCTCCCATGAAGAAACCTACGAGCAAAGAATGTTGTTACTAAGACATGCAAAAACAGCAAACAGTAATGCGGCTGCTGCCAGAGCAATAAAAGCGCATCAGTGTTGTGCCTGGTGTCTCGTACAGATCGCTCGCTTATGACATTAAATTAAGTGCTGCAGAAATAGAGATAGTTCTCTCTGTGGCCACTGATGCTTCACATAATGGAAATATCAAATGTTTCCGGTGGCTGGCCATTACCCTGTGCTGGGAAGCGGAGCAGTCCCTTGCTGGCTCCGCTACTCCCATGGCAGCAAGGAAGTGCAGGGATGACAGAGGTGCTGAGGTCGGACACATGGATCCGTGCCCTCACAGCACCGTCCCCACTGATGCCAGCCCCGGGTGCAGGAGACACCATGCTGTACCCGAGGGTTGGAAAGCCAGGAGCACGTCCTGCTTCCAGCTAATTGCTGGTTGAGAAGCTGTGGCATTTGACCTTGGAAATCCTTCCGTCTGTAGAAAACTTACTCTGAAGCATGACAGTGTCAGGACACAGCTCCCCAGCCCAGAGATGCTGCTGCAGCCGGAGGAGCCTCCAGGTGTGCAGGGGACACCACAACCCCTGCTGTTGCCTCAGGGACCCAGCGAGCTGCACCTTGGTGGTTTTTAGAGGCCTGAAGTATGGCAGTGGTGGATGGATGTGGCCTTCATAACCTGGTTCTGCCCATTTCCAACAATTTAAGGACTTTATTGTCTGTCCTCACCTCACAGGTGGGGGTGGAAGAGGTGGCATTGTTTTTTGCTTTCGGTAGCAGATCTGGGCCATGCTGAAAGCTGCCTCGCTCTTGACTAATTTGCAACTCAGCCTGCTGAACAGAAAGAGCAGTGACAAGTCCATGCTTGTGCAGCTTTGTGAATGAACCAACCAAAACACATCAAAATGCATTTCAGCGGTTAGCAGAACAACATTTTTAATGACTCGCCAAAGCTTTTAGTAATTGAGCTGCACGTTTGAGAGCACGTGGTCTCTCAGACGTATACTGGAGAACAGAAGAACCCACATGAGACACCCTGGGAGCCAATTCTTTTGCAGGAGGGAGTTTGGAGACCGGCAAAGCCAAGCGTGAAGCCTGGCCGTGGGCTGAGGCCCTGTGGGCAGAAGCTAGGGATGGCCAAAACAGCAGGAGGGGGTGTTGTGAGCTGAACCCTGGTGTGGCCAGGAGCAGCCCAGCTGCAGGGCTCGGCACAAGGTCAGTGGGAACCTGGGGGATAACCCAGTGTCCCCTGTCCCTACACACAGCCAGGAATTACAAAGGGAGAAAAGCGATGCTGCTGGGGGGTGTGCTGAAGGTGAGAGAACAAAATGCACCGGGGCTGCGAGTGAAGCTGTTATGTTAATGAATCAAATTAGCACCTAGGAAAAAAATGTTGTGGTAGGCAGATTTTGAGGAAATTGGAAATGGGCTCCGACGTGATGCGTTGCTCTAATTGTGCGCAGAGGTGTCTTGATGCAAAACAAACCCATTCCAGAGTGGTCTCTGCACGTTATTCTGCAAACTAACTGAAAAAAATCAATCTTATTCACAGCAAGTTTGTTTTTACTGATCCTGTGCCTCTCAATTACTTTTTAATGGCCTGCATTGAAAAGAAATTCCTGTGTGCACACTTGAGATCATGAAAACACCCAAATGATAGCTTATGATTTAGTAGGATTAAAGTATTATGTATGCAGGTGTAGCACGTTTCAGGTTATTAGTAATCCAATCTATTTTTTATGACATTATGGTGTAATTTTCTGTATAAAACTTCAATATAAGTCTTGAGCTGTATCGGAACATAAACTAAAATGTTCCTGACTCTGTCACTTTTCATGGTCTTTACTTTGATTAATAAGCGCAACAAGGGCCATAACGCTCCTCAGCGAGAGGCTGCCGTCATCCTTCAATCAAAACGCGCCCCTCCGACTTTTACAGCTTTTCGCAGCGCGATGTGAGGATGAGGAGGGGCCGCGGTCCCGTGGCACCAGCCCGTACCCAGCCACCCACAGCCCCTCACCTGCCGCGCTGCGTCCCCGCAGCCCACCTGGCCCTGATGCCGGGGCAGGGCAGTGCATCGTCCTGCGGCACCCCGTGTTGCGGACAGGTTTGGGCTCACCTCGTCAGGCACCTTGTGCAGCAATAGGATCTTTCCGATGCACCGAAAGCTTGTTGTGGGGCTGCAGTAAGCCTTGTGTTGGAGGGGAGCTGGCTTGGGTAACAGAATTTAGCATCATCCATAACAAAATTTGGCGACCGCTTGGTCTTCAGTCATGGCAAACACAACCCGAACTTGATCTGCCAATGCCCAGCAGGGATGGAGGGGAAATAACTCACAAGCCTGCAGGTTGTTCTGTTTTATTTCTGAATTATTCTTTACATTGTACAATATATAAAAATACAGAGTACCCAAAAAAAATTCACAGTGTCTAAAGGCAGTGATTACAGTCTAGGTCACCTTTATACTAAAGTACCATCGAGTTCAATTGCATAGGAAGGGTGATGTGCCTTCACAACAGAGTCCAGCGACACGCTCCAGGTTTTGCTGTTTTGGGGCAAGCCTTCCCACAACGGATCCCCTACACTCGAGGCCCAGCACCGCCTCGTCACGCTCCCACCCCGACCACGAGCTCAGCCCTATCGCTTCGGGGCCACCCGCACCGCATCCTCCCTAACGCCTCCTCCGTGGGAGCCTTCCCCATTCACCGCGGTGCTTTAAGGGCCCTGCACGCTCGGATGCTATCTGAGGGGCTGTGTGTGGATGTAAACCCTGCTATCGTGCAGCTGGCTGGCTTTCGTTGTTTGACGTTTTGGTACTGAAAATGTTTCGCTGCAGTTCCTAATGGCCTGGCCACGCTGACCTCGGCCTGACTCCGTGGCACCCGCTCATCGGGGCCTCAGAGGTGCTCATGCTTTGCACCGTCAGGTTTGTTTAAAAACGACTCACGGATGGGAATTCCAGAAAGCCAAACACCGCTCTCATATCACGGACCCATCTCCGCTAGCAGGGGTGAATTTGCAGCTGAGGCTGGAGGCAGAAAATGAAAAAAAAAATGGCCCAAAGAAGGAATTTCAGGGCAGAACGGCTGAGGCTGAATAACCCCCCAAAAACCCCCATGCTCAGAGGGTGTTCTTGTGTTTTGGTTTGGTTGTCTTCTTTTGTTTTTTGATTTTTATTTTTTGTCCATTTTGAAGGCTCTGGCAATCAGTCAGCACCAAAACCTGTGGGTTTGCTCACCCACCCCAAACCTGCTCTTGAAGCTTTCTCAAGGTTTCTCCTAACAGACTTAAAGGGAAGACTCCCCTGTACGAGTCTGGTCTTTGCTCTGAATGGCATTAAAAAGACTTGCTGAGGAAAAAAAAAATCAAACCCAGCTTCCTGGTGTTTCTCTGCCATGCCAGACGGCTCCAAGGGGCGCCGTGCTGTAGGGTGAGCACAGCCAGCTCGCAGGAGCGACGGGGCGAGGAATGGCTGTGGAGACGTGGCCACCAGAGCTGGAAGCTGGGTGCCTGCCTTTGCACGCCGTGGCTATTTTGGACCCCTCAAAAAAAAAACAATTTCAGGGTTTCTCAACCCTAAATTCTGCACTAAACCCTCCTTGTGTCACTATAAGGCAAGTCCTGTAATGCTGATCAATAACTCAGAAAGTAATTGCTAACTTCTTGTAACGTGGAAGATGATGACATTTTTTTCCAGTTCTAGTAGGTTATGTCTTTTACTCTAATGGTACAATATTTGTTACTCCTACTTGCTATTTTAATTTTCTTTGCACAATTACTCCCTACTTATAATTACGAAAACAACAGAGTGATACACATGAGAGATCCAGGAGGCTTATTCAGAAAATATAAGCAGTAGCAAGAATCTTTTACTTAGGCATTCTGAACCAGAATGATTTAGGGGAGAATCGGCACTTCTAACTAGAAAAATCAATTTTCTTTTCAATTAAAAAATTATATCTCATTTACCTCAAAAGCATATTTTGTTAAACCTAATGGAAAGGACAGTAGATTTTTATATATTTTTTCCTTAGGTTTGTCCCTGTGGATTTGGAATACCAGCACTGCCTTTCTTATTCTAAGTTTCCTCTGCAGGTGTTTTGCTATATATATATATATATATACTATATATATATATATATAGTGTGTATATATTATAAATATATACTGTATCTATCCACTGATAGATGTATACACTATTACAAAAAAAAAGAGCAAGTTGTTACACAAACTTTACATTTATATTTTATATATATATATAAAACTCTCCCCACACTACATTTGGTACAAAGAATAAATCAATCTCAGCGGACAGCAATTTCCTCTCCAGGTGGGCTCAACATCAGATTAACACTGGAGGCGTCAAATTGTCTGCATCAGATGTGGACTCCATTCCTACTCTCTGCTGATTTCTGAGAAAGCTCTCTCTTTTCTGAAAGTAAGGCATTAGGAACAGTGGCATAACACGCTACACATTCTTCTATGGTAGCTGCACAGCTTGTGTATTTGAGAGCAGCTAGGGCTCATATGCTCAACATTCAAGCACAGCTCTAGGGCAGCAGCATCTCCTGTGCTGGTTTGTCTCCAAGCAAGCTGCATGAGTTATTTCTGGTGAGTGAAAGCTGGCTGGGCTGGTGAAGACAGCTCGTGACCACACGCGATATGGCCTGGACAACGGCAGGATGCACACCCCTTCTGCAGGGAGGCATGCGGCCAGAGAATGCAGTCCAACTTCTCTTCCTTAGAAGTGGACAAAAAAGGTACATTTATAGCAAGCTGAGTCCTCTGGGAAGCAATGCTCCTGATCTAAATGCATTTCCAGTGTACTTCAAACTGGACTTAGGCACAGGAAATCTTAGCAAGTTCAGCATCCAGGAGCAATTCAATCTGCTACAGATATTTCAGACCTGATGATCAGACTGCTGCATTACCTGGACTGCAGGAACATCTCTGTACACGGTGCCGTTAACCTGCCATGCATTAGAGGCTCATAAAAATGCAGCCCTCATATCCCATTAGCATTGTCCTTAAGGAACTGCGCTCTCACACAAGCATTAATTGAGAAATAAGTGCTCTGATTTCTCTTTTTCTCACTCCCTCCTGAATTCTACTTTCTGCTCGAATGGAGTCGACAGACCCTCACTGTGATTGCCAATTACATGAAAAGGGCTGCATCCATTTGGATGGCTGGGAAGAAGGAATGTCTTGATGAAACTATAACCACACGCACCACCCTCACAGCATCTGCCCTCCAATAGCCTACAGAACATCCACCTTCCGAGCACAATGGCAGTAATGACCCGTCTTGGTGAGCTGAGCATTTAAATAGCTTCAGCTGCTACACTGCACTTTTTTTGGGGAAAAAAAAGGGGGGGGGGGGGATAAAAAAATTAAAAAAAAAAAAAAAAGGCAAGATTTGACTTGCTCACATCCCCCAAACTCCAGCTGCAATCCTGCCGTGCGCACGGTAACTGCAGAATGTGTTGGTGCAGGGCACAGACTGAGAGGGCAGCCTGGAGGTGGCTTTAGCTTTACGATAGTACAACCAGCATGATCTCAGGAGCCTATGTTTTCTTCAAACCCACCTAAATTAAACCTGGGAAATCCCAGCCAGCTGGTCTATGTAATCATGTTCAACCCTTCGGCTACATGCGTGTTAGGATGGCTTCAAGTCAGGATTCCCAGTGTTTTGGGGATCATCAGGCAATCCAACAAGACAGGGGTGAATTCTTCATTGAACAAAGGCATCGCTCCTCAAAAGGGGTTTTTCCAGAGGCCACCTGCAGGTGCTGGAGGCTGCTTTTGGTGCTGGTGTGCTGTGCTGGCCAGTCTGCTTCCCTGCTGCCACTCTCACCCCAATACTCTTGCCCAGCCGCTGAAGACAAAGCCTCAAGGCTGCATCAACTTCAAATCTGACTGCTTTTATTTAAGGGCACCTCTCTCTTTCTTTGTTCCCTCTCTTTCACCTGGTGAAATCGGAGCAGAAGCAGGATGAGCTGCTAAATTAGAAGAACAGCTGCTGGAAATGACGGGCACCACTGAGCCTAAGGCATCCTTGTGGCAGTACTAATGACCCCACTTTATTACCAATATCCCTACAGCCTTCAATCACTGCAAACTGAAGTCGAAGAAAGTAATTTAAAAATGGAAGGCTACTTTATTTTTGCCTTCTGGTCACACAACCGTAACAAAGGCTTACAAAGCCATGTTGGCTTTTCCTCGCAGGAAAAGCAATATAGTTGTCACGAGCAACACAGCCTTTCCTCATTCCCTACCGGCTACCTACGTGGAAGAGCTGAGCACACAGCCCAGGCCGGCCCTCCAAACAAGCAACTGCAAAGGAACAGCACTGAGAAACTACATAAGTGCTGGCTTATGGCAAAACCTGAAATAAAACAAAGACAGAGAACGGCTTGGAGCACGGCCGAGCCGATGGCCAGGCAGGGGCATGGAGATCGGTCGGGTGAGATGCAGACAACAAATCCAAGCTCGGGACCACGTGGAGCTCATGCGTGTTTCAGGGCGTACTTTTATCTCATGCTCAGTATTGCAACATTCTAAAATCCTTAGCATCAGGAGTTCATTATAAATATTTAGAAACACTGAATGATAACAGTGGTGGACTTGTTCACATTGCTAACACATTTGATGTAATTGTACATTAAGCACCAGCAATAAGTTTCCTTTTTGCCAAACAATTATGTCAGACAAACATCTGGCTGCAGACAACACGGCTTCTGCATCAAACTAATACAGTTCTTATAGACACAGTCACACACATACACAAAATTACATTTCAAGGCTGGATATACTGTTTAATAATGCTACCGCCCCAATTTACTTCAATAGCTGCAGCAGCACTTACTTGTTGGGTTGGTTTTGTTCAGAAAAATTAAGGAGATATTGGCAAACAATGCACATTACTCAGCTGTGTTACTATTTCATAGAGTACTGACTGGAAGACGCTATAAGAATGTGCAGCAGACTTTCTGGGTCACATCAGACTATGGAAACACTCCTTACAAAAATACCCTCTTCCTGCAAAGTCAGAATTATTCACTCTTTGAAAATAAATGAACTAAAAACCAACAACAAAACAAGAGTAAAAATTAGCCCAAAGCATGGCGATTTCCCACAAGAAGAGCGTGGCCTCTAAAGTTGTCTTTCCTGGCAGACACAATCAGGATCAAAGCTAAAACAAAAAGAGTTAACACTGTCTCAGAAACAAAATAAAAGAAAGAAAGAAAAAAGCCCATGGCTCTTGTGCGGCAATCATCACATATTTTTTTCCAGTGATATAAACATCTTTGTTTGTTAGGCACTCTAAGTTCATGTCTCCGATGTTATTCCAACATTTACTTTTCTCAGTGTCTCACTGCCTGTATAATTTCCTTTTAATTAAGACTGGAAACATTCTGGAAAGCTTCTTTGGGTAATGCACGTTGTTTGTGTGTTGTTTCTCATCAGCTGAATTGCATATTACCAAAGAAGGCTGCAGAGATTATTTCCTGTAGTATGAAAAGATTCTGTTGAACATACAGGGAACAATGCCCTAGGAAGTTATTTTTTTTCTCTCTTTTTTTTTTTTTTTTTTTTCATAATCATAAAAAAATCAAAAATAAAAAAGGAAAAGGAAAAGAAAACGTTCTTCAAGTTGTTGGTACGATGGAGTCCCGCTCGGCCTGTTCCATGAGCCGTGTGTCTTCCAGTGCACCATTGCTACCCTGTCTCAGGAAGGATGCTCCTCACCGGACAGACACCCCTGCCCCAGGAGGCCACCACCTCTTGCACCACCACGGGGCAGCCACTGAGCACGGCACACAGCCAGCTCCTTGACATCGTCGGCCTTGGTCAGCAATGCTGATCTTCCAGCCATGAACAGTTGCAGTAGTAAGAGCCATCTCCAACCAAATAGCCGCAAAAGCTCTGCGTAACGGTCCATATGCATTTTTGTCCTTGTAGGGAGATGTGCTGTTTACAAGAAATACAATTAACCAAAGGAAAAAAAAAGACCCTACTGTACAATATTTACATCTAAAGGCTGGGCCAGTATTTGGTCCACAAAATCAATTAAAAAAAAAAATCATATAGGAAGTGATCCTGTCCTGTAGGATCTGTCCATCATCAGCTGCTGGTAAAGGTCCTTCCAGGGGAGGCCTCAGGCCTGTAGTCATATTTGTTCAGTGTACTGGGATAGTAGGTCGTTGTGTACACGTTGGTTTGCTGCAGCGGGTAGAAGTTGGTCCTGTCATCTGGTATCAGATTGTTCTTGTTAAGTGTCTGTAAAAGAGAAGAGGCAATGACAGGCATGGCAGTGGTCACACACGACACCATTACTCTTTTCTACCTGCAGACACCTCCCTCTCACCTGCCTTCTCCAGCACGGTCCCCGCTGCAGCCACCACCGCCTTCCCTCCAGCTGGGAGAGTGAGCCGGCACATGGTGCTCGCTCGGGGGCCCGTCTGCGGGGACCACAGCTCCTGCCAGGTCTCCTCACGGGGACCTGTGCTCAGCTACTGCTAGGGTCAGAACCCAGAGCCTTCTCCAGAGACCCGGAGTCTCCTGGCAGATGGCGTGTCTGAACGTCAATGTCACACAAAACCATGCTGGGCCTACACGGAGCTCGGTGGTTAATGGCAGCGCTCGATCTAATCCCTTCCAAAACGCTCGTGGTACAGCCTGCGGCTCCCTCGCAAAGCAGTTGCCAAAAGGCAGCTTTTTCTCTTTGGAAGAGCAGGTGTGCATTTACCTGATCTCCATCTCCATTGGTAGATATCCAGGTTTGGACCCCCCGATATTAAGTGTGTCACTTCTGTAAGCTACAGTATAAGTAACAAATCATGGTCACTTTTGGAAAAACTAAAATGACTTAAAAAAATTTAACAACCACGTAACAATTGTTGTCAACAGCAACATAAAAATAAGAACGACAAATGCCCCTTTTACCATAAAAATTTAGAAATGGGGTTTTTCTCCCTCCCCTCTTCCCCCCTTCTTCATTTTTTGGCAAGATTTGCTATTACTTTTTCCCACCAGCAAACAGAGGTCCCCCTCCCCCAGATCAAAAAACATTCCTATGCCAGCTGTTACCTATGCACAAGGATAAAATTATGTTTTGGAAGATGCAATAATTTTACAAAGTTTTCTCCTTCATCTTTATAGTCATATGTTTTCTACGAATTTGGGTGAGGAACATTTCTAATAGCTTTTTTCAACTAACCCCTGGCTTCGATTGCTTATACGCATCTCCGGCCTACAATGCTCCTCCGTGCACCTTTAACGTTTGTCATGCTGTATGGCAGGGAACTCACTCCTTTGATCTGAGGGTCATCACAAGGTTTGTTTGCTACAGCATCCTCGTGATCAGGGCACAGCACATTTAAGGAGGGTATGAGCGTCTCCCCTGTCTGGAGCAGAGAGATGGAGAGGTCTAATGAGGCCTGGCCCTAATGGTTGTTCTGCTCCCTCCTGGTAGTTCCGCAGAAACTACCTCACCTCAGCTCCCCATTCAGACAAACGGCTCACACCCAACCCAACTCAGGGCAAGATGAGAATTAATCAACTAATGCTCAAACCCAAGAAACACCCAGCCCCGTGAGCTTTACTCCTTTTGGACCGGTAGCTCACAGAATGGCTCCCCACATCCTCAAGCACATCACAGAGGGTAGGGGGTCAACCCTTTCACTCCAGCCACCTAAACTTCAGGCCTCAAGGCTCTGTCAGCAAGAGGGGAGAGCCCTACAAGTGTGTGAGGGCACTTGTAGAAAAAATTGCCTTTTTGGGGAGCCCCCATCCCTGGCGACAGGGGGTGACCGGCCCTCAGCGGGTGCCCAGCTGTCAGAGCACTGTAGTTAGGTGAGCCCGGGCACAGCTGGGGCACAGCCACATGCCCACTGCAAATGCTTCAATGACCAGAGCTACCTCGAGGCTCCGAGACAAGGCCACAGGCAATACATTTATGTCCCAATTGCTATGTAATCAATTAATTTTCTGCATGGGGAGGGGGAGAGGAGGAGGAAGAAAAGAAGACACTTTCTTCTAGTCCAAAAGCAGACTCACAGCTATGGCTACTCTGGGAGTTTTGCCTCCCAGTTTCATAAAGACGTTAGGAGGAAGGCTTTCCTGTGGCAAAATACCCTGGAGAAGAAATTTCCCAATTGCTGAATTACTGGAAAAAAATTTTGGAACTGGGCATTATGTGAAACCCTTTGTACATGAAAGCAGGAGGAGATGCAGCCTCCTCCTGGTCTGACTTAGATCTTTCCCTGCCTGGACTCTCTAAAATGAGTTCACAGCACATCGCTTGTAGGAGCTGAAGAGGGAATTTGTACAGGCATGCTCAAAATGACAAATAATTCTAAGGAACAAGAATTTGTGCCCTTCAATAAGAAAGGAAGAAGAGAAATGTCATGCTTTGCTTGCAGTCACCCAAAGAAATATTAAAATAGTGCAGGCAACAGTCTGCTGCTTTGTGCTGGAGGCTGGCAAACAAGGAAGTCAGGTTCAGTTCTCCACTGCTTTCTATGCTTCCTTGGGAAATTCAATTAACTTCTCTGTGCTTCAGTGTCTCCTGACCCAGCTTGATAAAAATGATTGAGATCACTGGTAAAAACGCACTTAGCTAAGTACTGTCACTGAGTATTTGGGGAACTGCTCTCTGGCAAACAAACACAGGTGTTTGTCCCTGCCGTATGCAGTAAATGCAGTTTCCTACCAGCATCTCTAGCTCAGGATGCCCACTACAGGCAACATAACCCCATGGCCAAGGGCTGCCCCAGCAGGAGGAATAGGCTGATCCCCACTGCCGTGTTCCCCAGGTGCTCCTGAAGGCAGCCCAGCATCCTGAATTTGTCTGTGTCACCTTTTGTCACAGTTCAGATTCAAGGCATGCCGGGTTTACAACCTCTGAAATTTGATGGCCTTGAAATCCTGACCTGCATTGGCTCAGGACCATCTTGATCTGAGGGCAAAAACCTCAGGACTCTACGTTTTTCAACTGGAAAAATCTGTATGAGTTTCAACAAGTTCCCACAGTGTTTAAAACCAGCCCCTAACAGAAGACTTAGCATTTAATTAACACAAATCACATATTTTTTTCTCATCTTACTTTCATATAACATTTAATTAGGAAAAAAACCCACAACTGTTCCTTTGCTCTTTTTTTTTTTTTTTTTTTTTTTTTTTGATGGAGGGCTTATATCTTAGGGAAATACCTTACGAAAATGGTTTAACGGAATTTATAATGCAATTAGCTGCAAGGAATTTATCTCTGGAAAAACTGCGAAGGCAGTACAGTCCTAAATCAGCATGATCAATGCGGACTGCCTTCACGTTTCCCCACACAAACTTATTGTCTGTCTCATTTTAATAAATAGGTGATTAGGTTCCTTGGCACTAGAAATTGCTTGATATTTTGAAGATGGGAAATTAGGCAGCAGTGAATTTTAGAGATGTACACACACACACCGAGGCACGGCACGCTCTGTGTAAGAAGCGCAGTTAAATCTCCCTGGGTGGGCTCCCGTGCCATCTCACTGAGAGCTTTAACCTTTGCTTTTGTCTGGCTCCTCTTCACTGTGACAGTGCAGAGATGGCCACCGACTGTCCCTTTGGACGATATTTCCCCAACACTATATGGGTTACACCACATCAAGGTCAGAGCCCCCCAGCAACCCAAGCTCACTGGAGTTACTGTGGGGATGAAAACAGCCTGCAGCACCCACGGGTGTTCCCACTTACATTTGTCAGTCCCGATGGGAAAGCCCAGGAGCCATCACTACCTCCCACTAGTCAACCTGAAAAACGAGCCCAGAACTGACCTTTGCTCTCAACCCAGCTCCTACGAGGTCTTCTTCTTCTCAGCCACTTTTGAGCCAAGTCCGCAGTATCACAGTAGCCAAGAAGTGGCTCCTGAAGGCAGCGCCCAGTAAATCCTCATAGACAGGACAATACTGTGTTGCTTTTGTAGGGATTTATCTATGGTTTCTGTACCTAAGATGACTAAAGCATCACAGCAAGCACTGGAGCTCAGCTGTCCTCAGCAGAGGTTTCCGAGAAGGAAGAGAGACTTGCTTTTGCTGCCTGAGCCCTTCTGCCACACCATCTTGCACTCTCCAGGGAGATGTTTCAGTCTGAGCACCCACCAGACCCTAATGATGGCATTTTTCCCGATGCTCAACTTGTATTTTCCACTTCTTGCTGTCTGCTCTTCCCCCCCCCATAAAAAACACTAATGCCTCCCCTTGCCAGCAGCTACAACCTCTTGGTACTAGCTGCTGAGCACACAGGATCAAAAAAGACAAAAAGCCCGATTGACTTCTACTGCCGAAACAACACTTGGTGCAGAGTCCCTGTGCCATGCGTAGCTGCATTTTAAACACTGATGGAAATGGAGTTCAGGCTCTCTTTTGAGTTCTATCCTCCCTTGAGAAGAAAGAAGCTTCTGGTAGTTGTGCAAACAAAATACTCCCCATGCAAAATTGAGACCATAACCTGAGCTACTGTCAAAACTCGTGTGATGTGGTTAGCAAAAAGTGCTCCATTCAAAGAATAACTGGAAACTCAACATGCATCAATCACATATTTTTACTTGCTTTCTTCCTTTCTGTATGAGCCATGCCATCCTAGCATATTTGATACCATTCATATTTTCTGGTCTATTCACTGCTAACCTCAATTCAAGATCTTTTAGCAGAAGGTACGCCACCAGCATGTACTAACAGCTCCATGTGGATCACTCAGAAGCAGGCACAACTTCAACTTCTCTCTTTAAAAGACGCTTTATTATGTTGCATTGGCATATGACTAACAGAGAATAAAAATTTCTCTGACCTGGGAACTCTGCTTTGTCAAACAGGGATGATTTCAGATGAACTAAGATGGATATGGCTTAAGAGAATGCAAAACAGCAGCAGCTTTCTACATTACGTGGGATCTGTCAACTAACCAAAAGGTCTGATCTTATTGCCAGTGAATTACACGCTTATGCCAAGCACAACAGAATACTGAGTATTTCACTATTTACAGAAATACATAAACAATTAGTTATCACTCTCGCTATTATATTAGCAATTAGAACTGAAACAATCTGAGGGGAAAGTTTACTGATATCCCCTCGCGTGTTATTCTTTCCCTGGAACTCACACAGGAGGCAAAATACCGACATACACGCACAGGCTGTTTCTCCCAAGGTAAAGACAAGCATCAGATGTGTTAAACTTGACTGCATTGGGTCATATGCATACATTTAATTTAGCTCAGATTTTACCATTGATATTTTTAGCCTAAGTCATCATTCAGATTTTCCATTTGTTGCTTTTCTTCCAGAAAAGCCTTGCCACTACTCCCCCAAATTCTGCCTCTGCTCCAAAGCATTAAGTCATACTCCACTGACCTACTTGCTTACATTCTCCCAGATGTATCAAAACATCTTCATGTGGAACAGTATGGGACTTTCAGCGCTACTCCCATCTTACAGCTGCATGTACAAGCTGTATAAACATTTCTTACACGCATAAACAGATCAAATGTTTCATTTTTCAATAAACTATCATAAAAATTTCAAAACTTGACTTAGAAAAGGGATGAAGATCTCTCCATCCCCAATTAAAAGGACTCCCCTGTCATTTTCAACAAGCTAAAGTGAAAAGGATGCTTCAAAAAGCCTGTGATACACACACAACTGATACCAAAATAAGGGCCACAAAGTAAATACACTTCCCACAGGGTGACAGGCAGTGACACGGTCTCCTTAATCCTGTCCAGCAGACCTCAGTATTCCCATGGAGCTCCAGATCTTGTTTTCTATTTTGGGGTGGCATGGGGGAAACATCAGTGAGTTTCCCAAGATTTTTGTAGGTTAATCTTCACCAACTACACAGCACATCTGTTCCCGCAAAGTCAGCGGAGCAACAATTTCCTCCAGCTCAACAGTTCCCCAACTGTCTTTCACCAAGTGTTATTTCAGTTCTTCCCCTTCCCACCCATAACACTTTCCTCTTTGAAAAGGTAAAAAGAAGGAAAGAAAGAAAAAGTTTGGTCACCTTCCTGGTCAGCTTCAAACCACCCTGTCTAGCTTTTAGTTGGAGGTTTGCATCTGGCAAGTGTTGCTTTTGTTGCTTTTTTTTTGTAATGTTGAACACCCCAGTATTCTACAGAGAAAAAAAAAAAACTCCCCTTTTCCTTCCTCACGGAGTGAGCACAGGAACTGTGGAAGAAAGGGTCATAACTCCCATCACTGCTAACCCTGGTCATCCATGGTGGACAGAGACCAAGGTCTGAAATAAAGGTCTGGGTACCAAACAGCAACTTTGTAGTCAGGCCATTCTTGGCAATGCACAAACCGAGCCCATGCGCATTCTGCATTATGCATCTGCAGAAATCAGGGACAGAATTCCCACCGAACTCATTTGCACAATTAGAAGTGAAATAGCGTTTCCAAATTTCCTTGGAACAGCAAGCAGCATACATCCTGTAGCAATGGTCAGATGGCCAACACTCTCCCCCATCCCCCCGGAAAACGGACGTTTCAGGGAATTGTGCAATGATGTAACCCATCCAGGATCCAACATTCAGTTTCTTCTGTGCTTCTTTTAAAGTCATTTGTTTCTTGCAGGGAAATCAGATTGAGCAAAATGCCTTTTCGATACAGATCAGCTGTTTTATGGAGCTAGCTGTGCCTTCTTGTTAAAGGATGTTCCTTTTTGTGTTCTAGGAACATTAGCCAAACGAATTAGGGTTGCAGAAATATATTAATATTAAGAAACATTTTCCACAGCTTGTACATCTCTGGAAGCACCGAGGCAGAGATCTCAGAATTATAATTAACCAGTAAATTTGGAAATAATTAGCATAATAATTACATTTCAACAAAATAAACCATATAACTAGAAGAGTCTGTTTTGGCAAAATTTAACACCAGGAAAATAAATGACATCTGGCCCACCCACATGCTCCCTTTCTTCTGATCAACCGGATGCCACAACACTGCTGTGCCTCTCAAGCTATGCATTACAAACAGCGCTGCAAAGACAAAGCTGCCAGAAAGACCTTATGAGACCCATGTATTTGCTGCAAGCTACAAGTGCCTTATAAGTCTTTAGTAATTCTTCTGATCTTCCTTAAAAATTTACTTTTAGTGCCTTACGCTAAACAAACTGTCTTACCTGAAGCTTTTACAAAATCTCTTGAGCTCTGCCTAAGCTGAAGTCAAAGGTAGCATTGGCCAAGGTTTATTCATTGAGTTTTTCCAATGAATTCAATAAGGCTATTTGCAGGATTTACAGTAGTAAATCTGTACAGTGTAGATGTACAGATGAGGAACCTATTTTCTGCAAAAGAAGGTATTTTCTCTTGAAAAGAGATATAAAAAATCCCACTGAGACACTAAACTTCTGATTGCATGTTCTTTGGGATGGAAGCTTACCATATTTTTAGACTGGAAATTCTTTGTTCACTGTTATTGGTAAATAAATTAAACAGCCCCCAAATGATGGCAGCATCTGTGGATGTGCTCAGGTTGACAATGGAACTAACATTCAATTATAAGAAAATGAATAGCTACAGTTTTCTATAGCAGTTTGAAAATAGCTATTTTATCCCCATTCTTGGGAGGGAGTGTGGTTATATTACTGCCATTTTAAACTTTTTAAAACCTTCAGAGTTGGCAACATAAAGGACCATTGTCAGAAAGATGCTTTGGCACATCTCTGGCTTTAAGCACATGAGTAAGATGACAAAACAAACTGCATGTAATAATAAGGCAAACTGAAGTGCATCCCTACTTGGAGCTCGATCCACATTTTTTTTTTTTTCTGAACGGGGAACTGAAGTCCAAAGAGTCGATGGAAGTTTTCCCACTGGCAAGTGCAGGTGTCTGGTGTAAAGCGTGTTATTTATCCCTGGCTTGCCAGCAATTTGGTGGTGGTGACACCCATGACGTGGCACCCACACACAAAAGAGGAATTCAGGGCTGCCCCATGCTGCTTCCCAATATAGCTGGTGCACAGGATATAGCAGACATGATCTCAGCTGTGTGGGACAGTGTAATCTGTCTCCTTGCTGTCCTTCTTTGCCTTGGTGACTGTTCCTCCCCCTTCCTGGGTCCCTGATACACAACAGCATCACTACAGAGGCTTATCACTTGAGCTACAGCACCTGCCCTTGGGCATGCTATCGGACTCAAACTAACTCACCAGAGGTATGATCAAAGCCTTCTGAAACTAAGTTAAATAGTTCACACCTACAGCAACTGGGCTTCAGCTGATGGCAACTAGCAAGGCGGCGGTGGCCAGCTGCAGGTCTGTCCGGGGCAAGCCATCGCGGCGGTCACGGTTGAGCAAGCAGCCCTGAGCTTTCAGATGGCCTCAGAGCCACTTCTGGTGGTAAATTACAAACATAACTCATGCAGAGCTGTGCCAGCCCACAGGGCTACATTTAGCCTGAGAATTGCAAAGGTGTAACTGCAGTGGTGAAAGGAAAAGGGAAAAAAAAAAAAAAAGATGTAGTAAAAATAGAAATAAAAGTAAAAACTGGGCCTAATTTGCCATCTGCTAACTCTGTTCCGTGCCTTATAGTCTTACTGCTTTCCAAGTATCTCCCACCCTCTAAATAGCTGCTTTTTGATTATTTTCCTCATGATTGCTTTGTTTTCTCCCCATGCAGCAGCTTACCTTGTTATTTCCTCTCTACACTTACAACCTCTCCAGGTCATTTTCCATTATTTCTATACCGTTGGCTGTTTTTTTGACACACCTCCCAGTTTAATATCTTCTGCTAGTTTAATTAACACACTGATTGTACCCTATCCAAGCTCGTTAATGAAGATATTAAATAAAGCCAAACCTTGCATTTCTGCTTGCAGTGCCCTGAACAACTCCTCCCCATAGCCCCATATGTTCCCATTAACGGTTGCCCGATGTTTACAGTCCATTAGCCAGGTTTCAATCTCTGCAGCAGCCTTCCTGTCCAAGCCAATTTGTACTTACATGTCACGAGATTATTTCAGACACCAACACCACACTCTTTTCTTTAAGTGTATGGACCAGTAAAGCTACATTTTTAACCGACTGAGAATCTGCCCTTACGCAGCTCAGTCTAGTGCTTTTCTTTCATCCACTAAGGCTGAAACTCTGTGCAAAAAGAGATCATGTTTGATTTCTTCCTTCTCAGCATTACGGTCCAGATTCGGCTGTCAGTTCCACACAAGCACCTTTCATTTCATCAGAGTATGTAAGATGTTGCCTCTCCAACATTAATTCAGGTTTCAAATATTAACACTGACACAGATTTGTTTCAATGAGTTCCCATCGCTGTAACTGAAAGCACAGTTGAGTCAATCCCATTTGTTTCTCCTGGTTTCGCTCTCTGGTATGGTCCTGACTCTGCCAAATTTTAAAGACCATCCGGGGTTTAACACCTCATTGATATGCTTTGTTGAATAGGGAATGTCAAGGCATATTTTATTGATTGTGCATGTATGCTTACAGATATTTTCTCTTAACCCCAAATCCAACTGGTGTTTCCCACACGGAGTTACTGGAGCTACTTGTGTGACTTGAGTGCATTGGACTTGGGTAGCTTAACAGTGACTCAATTAGCTGGGAGGAAATTGGCCTGCTTTCTTACGAACGCTTTTGTGTTACCTTTGCATTTCATGGCAATGAGGATTTGCCCAAGATCCAATATCCAAGATATTTATAAGGGTAATTGGAGTTGTTCATTAGCTGGTTCTCACAGACTCTGGGATACGGTCCATCTAGATTCCTTCATCTGTAGATTTTCAGTCCTTTCCTTTATTCACATGGTTTGTGCCAAATCTCAGGACAACATTAGAGCTGACTTAATGAGGATTCCTCCTGACTATGGGCGAACGCAGGCAGAGCTGCGCCTGCTCACCCCACGCCAAACCTGTTGTGCATGTATAAATGATGCTCTGGGGGAAGGTGGCAATGGCTGTACTGTTGCTGTAGCCTCTGCAGCCTGTGCTGTGGCAGCAACCAGACATCCTGAGCAGCCCTGACGATGCTCTCAGTTGCTCTTTAGGACAGTGCTGTCATGGTTCAGGAAAAAACAGCTCGGGTATTTCGGCAGTACTCCCTCAGAGCTGCCACACAAGATCTGGACATCGAGCTCTGGTTCTGAAAACCGACACAGCTATTTTGTATGTATGCAGCTCCATTTCTTTACAATTCTACTTAAAAATCCATTATCTGCTTGTGGAACTATTCCAGATGAATAGTGAGGCAGCTCTCCTCCAAGTGTACCACTAAGTTTATATTTTCCTTTATTTACTGTTTGTCCAATATTATCCTCTGCCTTTACTTTAGCTCATTGCCTTCATGGCTCCCTTTAAACTCTTCTGCAAACATGTAATTAATTCTTTCTGCATATCTTGGAAGCACTGAGGATTTCCCAGTTTGACTGTTGTGCATACTGGTGCCAGACAGAGCTTTGTGGAGACAAGGAGAGAAGAACCACTTTAAGCACCTGGAACAAGGGAGAACCATTAATTTTTAGCAACTGGGACTCGGGTATATTTGAAATATTCCTATTCTGGCCAGTAGAGGGAAGTCACGTAAGTACACAGCCACCACTGCAGTGTGGTTTTGCTATTCCCACTTCTGCACTTCATTTAATTCTCCTTCCAGCACAGGTGGGTGGGTGGGGGAAATACAAATAAACCTCTGGGAAATTAGGAAAGATAAGAATTGCAAGAAAAAAAAAAAAAAAAAAAAAAAAAAAAAAAAAAAAAAAA
>CM021771.1:24991551-25060185 GCA_011076525.1 Nettapus auritus | reverse complement strand
AAAAAAAAAAAAAAAAAAAAGTAGTTATCGATTATCAGATCAATTAGTGTAGCTGGGAAAATTGGATGAACTTTTGAGCACACCTGTCCAGATCTGAAATAGCAGCTCATATGCTCAAAGAGCTGCCAGCTTTCTCCAGCTACTCCTTGATCTAATAAATAAATAAATTGAACTTGTCTACCTAAAAACCTGTCTTGTTTGTGTCCACAGACCATCACCGCTGCAGTAACATGACCCCAAAGAAAGGCAGTACCAGCATCTGTGATTACTAGCCTAGACTGTAGATCCATCCACAGTGTGGATTCCCACTTTGGGGTCAGTAACAGCAGCCCTACAAAGTAATAAAAGGGTTGCATGAAGAGTGGATGCAGGGGCAAACAATTTCCTTTGGGGGATTGTTGTCAGCAGCTGCTTATCATCCCAAAGAGCGCAAGAGCAAGGAAACATACAGACTTGAACTGGCAGTTTCCTCTGTTCCTAAATAATGCATATATACGAGGGTGAGAGCTGTGACATGCACACAGCAGCCTGCTGAGCCACTGCTGCCATGGTGTGAGGACATCTCCAAGATATGCACATCACTGCCCAGGCACAATCATCCCAGGACAGCCACACCTCCAGGCATGCTTGACTGCTCAATTTCACTCAACCCAATGGCATAAAGAGGAGAAAAGACAGATAGATAAAATAGATTTTGACTGAGATGCACCACTTAATCCTTTTTTCCCCATCAGTAAGCTCTCTTGCTTTCACTTCCTAGCAGGCATTATGCAAATTGAGAGTCCCCTGAAGTGATATTTGCAACTGTAGGATCATAGAAGAAAGGGCAGAATGCTCCTTTGCCAATACAACCCCCTGCCCCTACTATTCTTTTTCAAATAATACTATACTCATGGTAAGTACTAAAAATATGTACTCTACCATTCAAGCACTTAATGTTCTTAAATGCCACTTTGTTCAGGGGAAATAGTCTTTGTAAAACATGAAATTCACTGGGAACAAAATTTATGTTTCAATCTGATTTACTCTATTTATATATATATCTGTATTTATTTTTTTTCCAGCTGATTGCATCAGTTAAATCTCTCTCTCAAATGCCATCCAGCTAAAGCAAGTACTTAAGGGAGGCTGTTGATAACTTATTGACTATGTTGGCTATCATCAGCTGTAGGCTTATGTCTGAACTTTACAGTCACTTCCTGGGGCTTGAATGATATACAGTGATACATGGGGTCACTGGGAAAAGAAAAATCTTATACCGCAGTGTTATTAGTGTATGTGCTGCGAACACTACAAATAAATGGGTTAGCCAATTGTAGTTGAAGTAGTAACAGATCAAATTAAACAATAGGACACTGAAGCCCCAAGTCTTTCCATGGCAGAGAGAAACAAACATCCTCAGAGACAAAGGTTGACTTAGACAAACATTCCTCCGTGGCACTTGGCGACAGTTAAAGCTCATTTAAACGTGAACCACTTGCTGTCTCCCTGCTATGAAATAGGTGTGATTTTCAGTGGCAGTGAAAATGACCATCTCCAAGAAACAGACATTTAAAATCCAAAGAGGGATCCTCTTTCCTATGCCCTAAGCTTTATTTCATATTGCAGAGTTGGAAGCCACACCAAACACTTGTCCTGTTGTTTTATTCAGAAGGCTTCTTCTTCCAAAGACAGAATTGGTTTCTGTTTCATAACCTTCCACATTGATATTTTATCGTCATGAATTATTTGGGATAAGTAAAGTGTGGATCACAATGTCTGGAGCCCTCCACAGGGGGTGTCTGCTCTGCACTCTCATTTGATTCTCAACAGCACTGTTCTCACTTCATTTAAAAATATTCATTCTATCTTCTAGTTTATATCGAGTCCTGGGTGACCTAGTGAATATTTCCTCATTTTCTGGTATCTGGCTTTATATTTGCTGTATAATCTGGGGTAACTACAGGACTCACAATCCTACTCAATTTAATGTGCATTGTTCTGGTGTCCTCTTCGAAACCTGAGGTACTCGGTGAAACATCCAATATTTAGTTTCCATTTTTCATTGTCATATCCTGCTATCTCACTCAGTTTTTACCTCGCCTTCCCCCACATACATTTGCTCATTGACATAAATTACTGTTTTTCTTGATTACAACTTACATGTTTGGCCCTTCGCTTCTACGAGAGCAACAGCAATGCCTAGAACAGATGCAATGCTTTTAAGTGCTTCCCTAGCTTATTGGAGGCGTCAGAACAGAACGAGTTTGTCTGCATGACTCATGGCTAAAGCTATGTTTAAGGAAGGAAGGATGAAGGGAGGTCTGTCCAGCACAATCAAGAAGAAAATCTGCATAATCATCATCATAACCATCCTGCAAACTTACGTTTCTCAGTAACCACATCTGGCTTGATACAAAGGCCATTGTATTTTGGATTTGGACCAATGTGCAGATGCTTTTGCCTGTTCACATCCCATGTAGAGTAAAAAGTTGGCTCTCTTTATTGCCAGAGGATATAGCAAAAGGAAGAAGTTCAGTCCAAACCTTTTCTTCATGTGTGGCTGTTCCTAGAGCTCCTAATTCACAAGGGCTCAACCTTGACCCTACATCCTCCTGCTTCTACTGCAGGATCATCTGGATTTCCATCAGCATGATGCTAACAAGCAACTCACATGAGTAAGACACTGACTGGCTGGAGCAAGATGTCACAAAAGAGGGTCTTCTCTCAACTTTAACAGCCAGATATTAACTAATCGGTGTGGCAGTACTGGAAAGGTTGTAGATAGTTCTTTAACGCATCATGCCAAAATGTGAAGAGCGGATAATTTTTATTTCATTATGCTCTTGTTCTGCACAGACTTCAATATTGTCAGAGTGCCGTATGAACTTTAACCAATTAATGAAACATGAACTGCTTATTAGCTGACCCAAAAGGTCTCTCCCCTCCGATCTGTGAATAACAAATGAAAATCAACGTGCTGCTGGTAAATGCATATGCATGAAATCTTTTAAGACATCATGGCTAAAATAGCTAATAATAAACCTCACAGCATTCCTGAGAAATCAAAACAAGAAGGGAAAAGGAGCCAGCAAAAATAAAACATTTTTCTGCAAAACACTGCCTGGACAATTTAGCATCAGCTAAATGATCAATAGGTCACCATTATGTATGATATTTACATCTGATCTGCATTACTGCATTGCTGGGCTGAAATGTCCAACAAGGCTCATATCAGCTAGCACTTCCTTCATTAAAATCTGCCTTCATATAAAATTCACCTTGATTTATGCGTTTGCATTCAGTGCTGTACATTTGAATGTAACATTGCCAAACTTTCTACTGTGTTCACCTGCTGGTTAGAGAGCAGAGATATTTCAAGATGAAAACAAACTAAAGATGGTTGCAGAAGGCTTAGCATTATCAAAGAATAGAAATAATAGAGTTTTGCATATGCTCAGCCTTCTGCTGCCGTTATGTCACGGTGTATTGTCATTTTCTGCTACTGAAAAATAGTCCACACACCATGTATTTCCTTAATCATGGGTTGATTAACTCCTTGACACACACACACACAAACCTGCAGCAATTCTTTTGCTTTCATCAACTAAAAAATGTTTGGGGGAGGTTTTTTGGCATCTGCTGTGTAGAAACTTACTTGGTCTTCGAATCTGGAATTTCAGGTGTTTTCACTTTCTTTCACGTGCACACGTTTGAAATTCAAATGGGCCCATATACAAGCTCAGTCCAACTCTTATTTTCCAGAAGGTGAATTTTAGCTCCGCCTTCACTTGAATGTTAATTGTGCAGCATCACAATAAAACCACACATGCTTCCTGAAGGCATGAAAAATTCCCTCCTGACCCTTAGAAAAATCTGCCAGTTATTCCTAAATATAACGCTGGCTAATAACAAGTTCTGTAATTACACAGCACAGAGTACACAGAGCCTTCCTTTTACTGCACTAATGCTATGTTCTTCAAGGCAACGCTGAGGAGTGGCAGATTTATAATATTAAACAAGAAGATTTCAGGCAAAAGGTTAAGAAAGGCAGGCCAATGGAGAAGATGAACATAATGAAATATTCCACAAGAACAGAGGAAAGGGGCTTCACTTGATAAACTTTCTGAAATCTATTGGCCTCATTAACAATGAATATGACTGACGTTTTCTTAGCAAGTAGCCCCTTGCTCCTAAACATTTTTTGTCTGTAGAATGACTGCAGATTTATGCGTTTGAACTGTTTCACTTCCTAACGTTCTATAAATAAGCCTCATCTGGTCTATTTCTCACTATGTCCAAGTCCCTTCTCGCTGAGCCTAACTCATACAGTTAGCTGATGCTTTCCTTCACGTAAACTAGACTTTTCAAAACTTGATCTAGTGCCTGGACTCTTTATGTCCCGTGAAAGAAGTCTCTAACAGCTGCTCACTGTTGCTACACACTAGATCAAGTATTCAGAGATGGATCTATCAAAGAGGTCAACTCCCTCCTGATACTGCATTAACTAATCTGCTGCTATTTTAAACTTTGCTTGGCCTTGTTATTACTTCTCCTCCACTGCACCGCTTTGCATAGACATATTGCATTTCAGAATCCATTTACCCAATCAATCAAGATCATTCTGGGAATAATTTAATTCTTCTAAATTATAACTATTCTTCCTATTTTAGTATAATCTGATAAGATAGCACAGTATAAATTAGGAAGAAAATGTTAATACAAAGCCAACTCTGAAACTATCTGCTTTTGCCCACACAAAAAAAAAAAAAATAAAATTGCCTCTTACCTTCTTTGTTGCTATGTAAGAAATAAGGGGATACTCTTGCTCACTTTCATTCTTGCAAGCCTTTCTCACTTGTGTCTTCCTATTGACTTTGCCACAACTCCTCACACAACTGAAAGGATTACTGCCATAGTTTGAAGCTTCCAGGATCAGGTCCCAGTTCTTTACCTGTGTTAATAATTTATTACCTAGCCCGTGTATGCAGAGTGTGTAGAATAATGCATCCTGTGAAACTTTGTTAAAAGCCTCTGAAAATCCCAATATGTCTGCCGCTTCCCTCCCATCTAGATCAATATTTATTTAATTTAAAAAAGGAATCCAATTTGCCTGACATGATTTACTTTCCACAAATCCATGCTGACTCGCATTATGATGCCACATTCTTATTAAACTGTATGCAACTGTAGCCTTATGCTGCTAGGAAATGTATTTTTGAGACTGCATTTATAAACAGCAGAATCCTCTGAGGGGCTGCAATGCCCAGCACAAGGAGTTGAGCAGATCTTTATTGCCCAACTGGTCTGTTATTTTCCATCTCAAACTGTTTTCCTTTAAAACACCAAAACAACATCGACTCTTCAAATGCTAGCTCTTAATTTTGATGCGTATTTACATTGCAAGTCATGGCCATTTATCAGGAGTTGTCCTGTGCCCTGCATTATAAAGTCCCTATGTAGAAACAGTTCCCAATGCCCAGGGAGTTTAGTCTATGGCAATGGTCCCACAGCTGATCTTATTGTTGTGCCTCAATCAGAAGCCAGGCTACATCAGCAGAAACAGACAATCGTAATGTCAACAGCACAGAGCTATACAAAGGAATAAGCAGCTGCAGGGTTTCTTTCTGTTTTGTGTCACATCCCAAACAATGTTCCATGCTGTTCAAGTGACCTTAGGCAGGCTGTTCCTCCCACGGTGACACAAAGCGCTTGCGCTCATCCCACTGCTCAGTTCTCTGATCCCTAACTTCACCTGGAGACTGATACTCAGGTACAGTGGTGTGCTACTGTTTCGACATGTTGTCTCTTGCACCCTTAGTCCTGTCTTTTCAGCTAGGGAGTGATGTTCTCTTTAGCAACCAGACATGCCAACAGACTGTGTCCCTTCAACCTTCTCCTAAGGCTTCATCTCGCAGATCTGCTGCTATTATTTGAATTTCTGCATGCCTGTCTGGGAATAAATCCTGTCCAGTACTGACAGAGGGTGCAGAACCCTCTTTGCTTTCTCATTCTCTCCAATTTGACAGTTCCTGAAGCATTTCCAGAATCTCATCCTACCAATAAGCATTTTTCTCAGCTATTTGTCCAATGAAGTTTCCGTTTTTGTTCTTCCTCCCCTCCGTATCCTCTTACCATGCACTAACAAAGCACTGAACTGAGCTCTTACTGATTTCTTAGAGGACAATTTGTATATATACAATAGTCAGAATGGCCTGGAGTATGTTGGTACGTACTTGCCAGACTGGCATTCATCAGTACTGTGAAATAGAACAAAATCCCATTGCAATAATGGGACTTTTTAACCGCTTTGTGATAGCACAGCTAAATGCTCCTTCAGCCCCGCATGTAATGCCAACAGCTGGGCACAGAAACACAAACCCACCCAATTCAAACCACGGCATAAATACAGAATTGTTCAGGTAGCATCAAGCTGTTTGTGGTATTTCTCATCAAGTACCCTACCTTGAACTCCATGGGGGTGTACTTCTCATTCTTGGGGGTTGTGTTGCCCTTGTAATGGAGATGGTTGGGAGTGGTTGGGTGGATAACAGTCGACTCCTGGGACTGCCTCTGACAGCGCTGGCAGTACACATAAATCACAAACGTTAAGAGGCTAGAGCCAAAGAAACAGGAGACCCCAGTGGCAATCAGATGGATGAGACTGAAACCTGCAAGGGAATGACAAGAGATGCTATTTTTAAAGAACAGCCTTTTTCCCTCTCCCGACAAGACCATAGGTGCAAATCAGAGCTATGACATCTTGGGATCAACATTAATAAGTTGTTGAAGCCCGAGTCTTACATTCCAACATAAACTGACATAATCTCCCTGCAAATCGGTCTCCCCACTGCAGCTCTGCCTTGTGCAGTTTAACAGGTTCATGCATTGTTTTCTCAAAGCTCCCTCCCTGTCTCTCCTCTCTCCCCTCTATTGATATTGAAACTAAACATTATGTTAAGCTGACAGCTAAAGAAATGAGCCGTACAAACAATGCACATTAATGGATTCCAAAGCATGTGCGTGTCATGGAAATAAGGGGATAAAAATGCTCGGTGTTTTTCTGAAGGGGAAGGAAAGGAGGGGAAAGCCCTTTTTGTCAGCTGCCCAAAATGCCCATTGGACTGTGTGTTCGGTGGGGGGGAGACACATTCCTCCCCTGTGTAATCCAAGTGCGCTCAGCATTCTTACTTATTTACAGGGGGGTACTGCCCTGGCCACCTCTGCACTACTTCAGAGGTGTATTTGTACTGCTAACAGTGAAAGAGGAGTCCTCAGGGGAATGGGAATGATAGGGAGAAGAAAAGAAAGGGGGGTAACTGCCTGAAAAAACTATTTTGGTTGGCTTTCTCCACAAAGATAGGAAGGCAGTTGCAGGCAGGTGCCAGTGGGGTAGCTACAGTGCGATTATTTCAAAAAGCAAAGCTCCTGGACTGTAAAAGCCTCCTACAGAGATCTCTCCACGTGAGCTTTCAGCAGCACCCTCCAAGGCAGCTGACCCCAGGAAGGAGCTGCAGCGCTGGGAGTACCTGTCTCCCCACTGCGGCTGGTGGGGGAAGAAAGTCAAATAGCGCTCCTCGTTCCTCACCTCCCTCCAGAGTCTCAAACCCCACGGTAAAATGAATCACCAACAGATCTCCACCACAAACAGAATAAACATTAGTGACCCTTACAGCCACCAAGTTAACAAAGCAACGAGAGGCACCCTTGGGTGGCAAAAATTTACAACCCTGTTGCCTTTTGCTGTGTGCAGGGGAGGAATCTACAGAAAAAGAATCAGCAAGGTGACCCCAAATGTCCCTGCTTTTGTTCTCTAATCTTTCAAACAGGAATGACAGGGGCCTAGTGCCTGGGAGTGATTCTTCACTGCTGCTCCTTCAGGGCAGCCGTCCTGGGGAATGGCCATATTGGCTTGGTGGGGTCTGCAGCAGTAAAATTCCCGTAATACTTAAAAAGCCAATTCGTTTGGACAGAAATCTGTGTTGACTTAACTGTGTGCAGAGAAATGGAAGGGACTGCTCAGAGAGTGGCTTTAAATGAGGTTCATTCTTAGTCTGATCATGGCGTTCATTTTTTGGTGCCACCTTACATTTTAACTGATATGCTTTTCAGATGAATTCTGCCCATTAGTCTGCTGCTCTCCTCTAATCTTTAGTTAAAAAATATCCCCCTGAGTTTAAAAGGAACCAAACCAATAGAGTCCTACAGCAAAGTAATGCACTTCAATCATAATTACAGTAAGGAACATACAGAATTTATTAGACTGACAAGCTACATTTATTTTTTAAACCACACTATAGAATTCTATTGCAAGATTACCACTTTCTATTGTGTTTTGGATGATGGTCCAAAAAACAGCAGAAAGATGGTAATTTCCTACTAAATGTTGTAAGACTCCCCAAAAGACATTTCCTTTCTAAAAGAGCTCTGCCTCACTCATGAGAGCTAAAACGCAGAATATGTGACTGTGCTCAGTGAAGCCACATAACACTGTCTCATTCTCCTCCTGTCCAGCTTTGCTTATATTGCAGTGAATGTTTCATTTCACTGTTACATTTCCCAATTCACTGCAGTAGGAAATCCTTTCTAAAATGTAAAGCTCTCTTATATTTCACTCTCACCTTTCGAAGACCCACCTGATTTTTCAGGTGAGCTTTAGCAGTATCCAAGGGATAAAATGAGTAATTTTGTCTGCAGTACTTGAGTCCCCAGAGGGGAAACTTTTTGATTCTTTACTTGGAAAATACAGATTTTTTGAGATGCATCAACTGAATTTCTGTTGATTGGCTTCCTTGCCAAATATTGTAGAATGCTAAGTAATGAATAAAATTAGCTAAGGTAAAATGTAGATTACAACAGCAAATATAATGGTAGAGAAAGAAGAAGGAAATGAGAATACAGAGCATAACAGCAGAATGCCACCCATGGGAAGGAAACCTGGAACAGATACATTGCACTCTCTGAGGAGGAAGGAGTGACGCAGAAAGCTGACCGTTACGTGGTAGGTGCCGAAATCTTAATTCTGTTGATTGCCCCCCAGTCACAAAGCAAGAGGCCACATTTCCATTCCATACGTGGCTTTTTTTATTTTTTTTTTTTCCTTATTTTTTTTTTTTTTCCATGATCTGCACAGGGAGAAGAGATTTTGGCAGCCTGCAGATCATCTAGATTTCAAGAAAGCAGGGGTGTGATGCTAGTGGGAATTGACATAGTCATTAGTGTGAAACTAGCATTTTAAAATGTCGAAGGAACTTGCCATTTTCTTCAGTCTGGATTTTTATCACAGGGGCTCCTAGGGCAGTCGAGAAGTGACACTAATGACTGGATCTTTCCAATTTACATGCAGAAAGGAGACAACTTCTTTGAGAGGTGAGGACTTCAGTGAAAGAAAGTGCTTGGAAGACAACAGTGAACTCTAATCTAGTCCTATATCAGCAAAGGAACTGTCTAAGAGACCCTATTCAGTGAAATCTTTATAGGTTACTTAAAATCTCCTGCCTTCAAACAGCTGGAGGCTTACAGTGGTAAAACGAGGACTATCCCTTCGTTCTCCTGAACCATTTATCCTGTGGGTAGAGATAGACAAGCAATTTGCTCCCTGGTAATTAATGACCATTGGTGGCCAACCCAAACCCCCAAATAAATAAAAATCTTGGAATTGACAAGTGGCCAGCATGATACATTCCTCCAGTCTGACTCAGACAGCAAGACTCCAGTGGAATTAAGGCTATCACTGGGATGTGAACTGTATAGATTAATGGTTCGGTTGATACTGCACAGGGAGAAAGAAGCCAGGTTAAGATAAAAACAAGATATATAGTTAGTGGTATCCTACCTCCACAGTTTGTGCTCTCATCAATGCTGGAGGCTGGTAGGATCACTAAACAAAGAGAAGAATATTGGAGAAAGTTGTCATTTTGCCACCACTTTACTTCTTTAAATAATTAACCACCCCCCAAGCTCCAGACATGAAAAGCTGCTCCTGAGTTCTGCAGCAAGCTGAGAGTCTCTCTAAATTGAATGGAAAGCTCAAAGTGTAAACCACATGCAACAAAACCTCTCCAAAGACCTGACAATTACAGTACTGTTGCCTGAACACTGTTTAGATTCTTCTATTTAGGGGAAAGAAGGTAGCTGAGAGAACCATGGAAAAGAGACTACCACTGTCTAGAAATCTCAGTTTTTTAAGCCAGGTCATGATAGTCCAGAAAAGAACATTTGGAAGGTGTTATTCAGCCTAGACATATATCAAATATTTTCCTGAGAGACTCATTTTCCGCAAAACATAGAGTGGAAAATGTTAATGACTGTCTATCCATCAACCATGCTGCTCTGTCAGACACTTGATTATTCTCCCCACTTCACACACCAGTTATCTTCACCTGCCCCACCTTGTTTCTTCACTCTTTTAGGATGCTTCCTTTGATACCTGAACTCAAGGACCTTCTGTTGCCTGCATCCATGCTGAGAACAGAGCTCAGTTTTATAACCCAGCCTAAGATGAACTATGCAAAGTTAAAAGTTTCAGTTCAGGTGAAGCAGTACTAGTTATTTATTACAGAACTAGGTAATTCTGTTTTGTAAGAGAGCCGAGCTACCCCAAAGGAATGCCAGCTACCCTGTGCCTGCAACAAGGGAGTTGATAACATATGCATCAGTTTGCTTGTTTTTCTAGAAGCATACAAACCCCTTTTATAGTAGAAAATACCTCACCCTAGCTTGACACTCTGGGGACGAGCTGCTCTTCTGAATTGGTCCACCCTCTCCTTCTCCAACAGCATTGTACATACCTGGAATTTCATTATACAGGCAATCCTGGTACTGTGTGCTGTTTCCAACGCACTGAGATGAGTCTGGACTGTGCACCTCACAGTAACGGCTGCGGTACTGGATACCTTCCTCATTACACAGGCTCCACTCTGACCACTCTGACCAGCCACCTTAAATCCAAGATCAGGAAAACACATGGACAATATCACCAAGAAGGAAAAGGATCCCTTGTGGAAAACAAACTTCTCCCATGCTGAAGGGTGTCTAGATCTTCACCTGGGCCTCTCTCACACATAATCCAGTGGTCTTCAGTGGAACACTACAGTGGACATCACAGTGGAACAGTGGACACTACAGTGGAACACTTCAGTGGACACCCTACTTGTCAGACTGAATGTTTTCTTAACACAGACTGAACGGACCCTTGGTGGAGCACTGCACAGTGCAGAGTTGTTTTAATAACTCCTGTATCAATTCTGTGGTTAAAGATGTACAAGGAGTTGGATGGGGCAATGCTGCGCCAGGACCTCCAAATTTTAGGTTGTCTCCCAGGCATACCCCAAGCAGCCAGCACAAATTAGAGCAGTTATAAAGCTTTTGCTAAGGTCTCTAAGGGCAGGAGTATATAATCCTGCTCTGGATTAGAAATATACAAAGATGAATCAAAACCAGCACAGATCTGAACCCTAAACTATGAGTTGCAGCACATGTTCATCTGCTAGTCTGTAAGACAAAAAAAAAACGAAGGACCACCCCTTCAGCAACTGCACAGATTGATGCTTCGTGATTCCTTGTGCTTGTCTTGTAGCTTCCACTTCAAGAACCAAAGTCCTGCTTTCTCAATTACTTTAAATGTATTGTCCATTAACAAGATTTTGCCTGGCCAGCACTAGAATGCCAAAGCATGGCCTAGTGAACAAGTACAAAAAGAAAGGTGATGTGTTTGATGTGAATGCTAGGATGTCTGCTTTTTCCCTGGTTCAATATACATTTACTGACTGATCAGAAAAGCTACTAGCTGATGGTGTTCCTGATTTACTTTTTAAACATTCTGCAGATGTGCCTTGCTCCCAACACCACCCAAGCCAGCTGGAGCAGGGATGAGAACTGGCTACCTTCACATGGGTGCGTGTTGCAGAGGGCCTCCTCAGTGTGCAGCCCAATGCAGATATCCTCTCCGCTAGATGGAGCTGGATTGGTGCAAGTCCGTGTGCGCTGGTAGTGTCCTCCTCCACAGGTTGCTGAGCACTGAGACCAAGGAGTCCAGCAAGACCAGGAGCCTTTCACTGAAGGGTATGGAAAAGCAAGGAGAGAAAGGTGCATGTAGCTGGTTACTCCTCTCACTGTGACAAAGCTGGAGAGTCCCAGTATCTCACCTTCCAGGTCTACCCTGAGAGACTAGCTAGCACTTTCTTGCACCCCAGGACATTTGGTCCTGACAAGAGCTTTGTATCAAGAGAGGGTTTAAAGGTGCTGCACTCTGTGGATGCCAAATGAAGTCTACACACAAAAGGACTCTGCATCATAAAGCACCATAATAGAAACTATCCCTTAGGGTAGTCACTTTGTTGTTACACACCTTTTTATAAAATAGCCTTATTGTTATTATATTGTCTTCTGACACTTCACCTACAGCAACAGCATATTTACTTGGAAAAATAGTGTTGTACAACCTAAGTGGAGTTTATATGACACCTTTCTGCAGGGGACCCCAAGTCCTTTAGTCCTAGCTTTCAAAAAAGAGAAGTTCAGAGGCTTTGTATGAGCACAGTCCCATTAATAATAAATCCAGGGAAAGAATTAAGAACCCTGGTTCCCAACCCCTCTTGTCAGGTTTCTAGACTACCTGATTTTCAGGTCCACATGCCACTACTTCAGGAGACAGCAACCTCATGACTTAGTGCAAGATGAACCCAGGACTTGTGTATACATATTGAGTGAGGCAGTGAAGGAGGGAGACACAGAGAAATAGCAGTCATGCACTTACAATAGATTGTAAAACATCATAGTGTCCAGGGAGAGAAAACAGCACAGAAGAAGGGCACAGACATTAGTGAAAAGCCACTGAAGAGTTTCCAAAATAGTACTAATAGCTGCCTTTATAGTGCTAGAGTTATTTTCTTTTTATAGGGCACAGAGTGCAATATTTGACACTCTTGCTGTGCTCTTGTTACACATTCTAATCATGTTTTCCTACCTGCATTGGCACTTTATCTTTGCATTGAATTTTAATATCAAAATAATACTATAATAATACGGCATTGTCAAGTGTAGGCCACAAACTATATTGCCAGAGTTAGATAATTGCTAGAATTGCAAAGAGGCAAAGTAATTTGTGTAAGATCACTTAAATTTAGCTTAGATAGCTATTATAGAGCAAGGAGAATGATAAGAGACTGAGAATACATTAGTCAATAGTCTATTATTACTATTCTGGACCAGGAGTGCAACATAAACATGAGGACAAACTCGAAAACCAGGAAACCAGGCAAGAATACTCCCTGCTGGCTGTGCAGGAAATGGTAACTGATGTCAAGAGTAGATGCCCATCGCAAGAACAATACGTAAGCAGGAGAAGGGGAAGAAACAAGTGTTCACAAGAAGAACTGCCACATCAAGCATCTCTCTACACAGCATTAAGTCACATTCATTAAGCCCGTCTCCTCAGCAAGGTGCAGGTGCACCATCATGCCCTCCACTGGATGGAGAAGCAAACCTGCTTGAAGCAAAACACCGCTAGACAAGCCACGATACTACTTCCTTTAGAGGACGTGGCTGTTTTACCCTCTGAGCCTAGGTGAAACATTAGTCACAGCACCAAAGTGTGTGTGGATCACATACATGTGATACAGTAGCTTTCAAATAAATAAAGGCTAAATCCCCCAAATTAAAAAAAAAAAAAAAAAAAAAAAAGGCAGATTGGAAATACTGATTTTTGGTGGCTCTGCCATTAAGATGGGCAAGAACAGCTCTGAATTTCATGCAGGAATATAATCATGGTTACCTGGGCAGGGATGTGGGTTGCAGTCTTGGTACTCCATCGCTGACCCCACGCAGGGCAATCCACCATTTTTAGGTTCAGGGTTTGTGCATGTTCTCTTCCTGATCCTAAAGCCCAACTCACAGTCCCTGGAACAGGAAGACCAGGCCCCCCAGAAGGACCAGCCCCCATTGATAATCCTTGCAGAGGTCTTACCAGTCTTGAGGAGGTCATCAACAAGAGCTTCAAGGAAAACAAACAAGACACCACATGATCACAAATCAATCAGTTGCTGGGCTTTTAAAAAGGACGCCATCCCATGAATACAATCAGGATTTATGTGCCCTGGGGATGTTTCTGTTCTTAGCGAGTGTTACAGGGTTACAGCATAGCTAGAAGGGAAGCAAAATCTGTGCAAATACAAACTGAGTCTAGTGATAACCTTGATAAATGACCCTTCTGGGTAGCAAACTGTGGCAGTTCAGGCTGTGCCCTCAGGACGCTGCCTTGGATCACAGCAGTAGTGAAGGGAATAACCCCAGAGGCAGTGCACAAGGGGACCTCCAAAGAGAAAGAAAAGTAAAGACATGCTATTCTGTAGAATAGCTTTTTTTTTCTCTCTCTACACTGTGATCACTTGCCTGTTCTCTGGGCATCTTGGTAGTACCAGGAATAGATCTATATATACACTACCACAAGCACAGGGATCATAATGGTGTTGACAGCTAAGTCACAGGGCTCTCTCCATCCCCATCATTCTGCTGTGACACTAGTTGTGCATGCCAACATTTATGCAGACACAACCAGTTTCTGGCTGTTCTGAGAGGATCTCCCTTCCACCACCAAATCTAGGCTTTCCCTGTAGTCCCCCGGAGCTGGCAATACATACAGTCAGTATCGCACACTGCCGAGCCATCATTGGGACAGAATCGACTCTCAGTCTTCTTCCTCCCAAACTGCAGCTCGTGGGGATCAGAGAGCTGGGCACGACACGTGTAGCGGAAGCGCTGCTCCTGGCGGGCACCGTTCTGAGTGATGTTGACAGGCATCCAAGGGGTCCAGGGTGTGTTCCTACGCACCTCTGGGCAGCTCTCTGGGTTGCAGGTCTTATATTCCTGCCAAGAAGGAAAACTATTTTGACCTTACTTATCAAACAGCAGCAGACTAACTGACAGATGTATTTACACCCTAGAAAACAAGGGGGTACACGCTGGATCTAAAACAACCTCCATTCACCTTCTCTAACCTCACAGATACAAGACTGTGCATGGGGACTATGGAGGCAGAGGTGCCTCAGGTGGACCTTGTGGGTGGACTATGCTTACTATTTTTACCTCTCCCTCAGGTTTGTGTTTCTCTGCTGACTCAAGTGTTCTTGCCCATTTGAGTCCTGTGGGGCTTAGAAAGCATTGTACCTGGTACATCATGGGCAGGAGAATAATTCAGGTAGTGCATAATAGTAACAGCAAACTAGTTTTCTGCTGTGACCCTAATATGCTGCTCTCAGGTCAGCCTAGAGGAGCCATGAGGACAAAATGTCAGTAAGGTTTATTCCTTGAAAAGTTTACTGGTTTAAGACGGTTTTAGATATTCAGTTTTTACAGATATTTTTTTATTTTTGTTTGGTTGGCTTTTTGAATCCTCTAGTGGGGACTACGAAACATTTGCCATCCTTAGTGTAGAGATGAGTATCCAAAGAGTAGAGCCAACATTCGGGTGGATGGGGATGTGGTGTTTCAGGGTCCTTACAATTCTCACCACCAGCAGAAGGATTCCAGTGAAAAGCATTGAGTTCTTGTCTAAAAATAAATAAACCCATATTTTCTGGCAGAGGGAGAGCAATGTAATGCTTTAGGACTTTATGATTCTAGAGTAAATGCCAAACAGCTTGTGAACAGATGGGAGGTTCCAGATCAAATCTGCTTACACTGAAAGAAAACTCTCCATAAAACTAATTAAAACATCTGCACAAAACAGCTGCCAGAATAGGAAAGGGAAAATAAAGAGAGAAAATTGGTAGCCACTGCCTCATTGATGGGTTAACTGGGTGTTTGACCTGTTGTTTACTCAAGTATGACAACGAGACTCATGTCTGATGTGTGCAGGGCCTCCTTGACTCAACAGGGTCATCCTTGGGAGTGGGATAGAATAAAAGAAACATAGAGTGCTGCCAGTTAAAGGACTTGATATCTAAACCTAAGAAGGCCTAAGAAGTTCTCTGTGTGCCAATCTGTTCTTACCTGTACACACACACAGACACACACACAGACCCACACACACTCAAACCAGCTTCACTGACTTCTGGAATCTGCCACCTCTCTGCTTCCCAGTTCATTTCAGCATACTCTCCAGCAAGAGCGGAGGATAGCAATTTCTTCTAGCTTGAGAAATAAAACCAAGATGGAGAGAGGAGTTAAATAACAAGTCCCTAGAAGCTAGATGTTAATAGGTGTCCCACATGCAATGACAATAAACAATACATACCACAGCACAGCCTGGACATGTATTTCCATTTTCACAGGACCTCTGCCTTGAATGAATTCCTCCACCACAATTCACACTACATTTATTCCAAGGACCCCATGAAGACCAAAAAATTGGTAATGGACAAGGACTGTTCTCATTACAGAATCTGAAAGAAGAAAGTGTATTGTTCAAATAATGTCCATGTCAGCACAACCCAGGGGTAAAATTATGATGAATGCAAAGCTACATGGCACACTGCATTTGGGTGCACTTATTGCATGCACAGAAAGCCAGCAGAAGGTTGACACAACCGTCAGATTAGCAGCATTAGTGCTCATAGCAGAGAACTGTGCTCTTTATAAAGAGGAGAGGTTAATGAGGCTGAGCTTATGGAGCAAATGGTCAAGACTGTGTTTTTGAAAGTGCTCTAATCAAAACTTTTATGCACTGAATTTACAGAACACAGAATCTGAAGCCCATGTGTTAAAAAGAGAGACGGTGGATGGTAAATATTTTTAAAATCTGGCTTTTACATTTAGTTAACTAATATGAGGTCAGCTCCAGATTGATCTGTCACTAACAAGCAGGTGCTAAACACTTGACCATCTTCTTGTCCCATGATCTGGCCCTTAGTGTTGTTTGGTTCCTAAGAAACTAGTGTTTGCAACCGGAGCTGAACTAGATGCTATACGCATTTAAAGGCAGGCCCTAAATTAATGTTATTTCATGTTCCCTTTAGAAAAGGTAACTTCAATTTTGTTCAGCTTTTTAATCAATATTGTTCTCAAATTGAATCACACAGGACTGTAATTGACTCAGATGTAGTCTTTAAAACCCAAAAAGGACCATTCTGAATGGCCACAAATCAAACCAAACATTAAAATGTCCTGAATAAAGGAAGTTAAATGAATTGCCCTTTGTATTCTGAGAAGTGCAGAAAGATCTGTCTTAAGTGACCACTCAAGGGACAAGCAACAGCCTACTGCCAAGCAGAGGTGGCCTTTAATGAAAATGTCAAAGCTGGAAACCAAATCGGGATGCCTTGAAGCATGTGTTTATTGAGGAGTTGGGTTTGAAGAAGCAAAATAGTGCAGATAGCTCTGAACATTAAAAAAAGTATTGACTTACAGTGATTTTGTATAAAATTTGCTTACTTTAGAGGGGGAAAAAGACGTTTTTCTGATGCCATGCCCTTCAAAAACTCAACCTTGAATCTATGAGTTAAGCTGCATTCTGTCTTGAACTTGTTTTGGTGCATCAGCACAATTAATATAGACTTAGGAATGGTGTAATTGGTAATGAAAGCTGCACACGTTGAACTACCTCCTAAGGGACAGGTCAGAACAGCATAACTATTTGAAGATTCTGCACTCCTAACAGCAGACACAGCTTCTCCTTTCACTGAGGTGGTCAACCCTCTTTGTGAGGGTCTCAATGGTAATGCCTGAGAGAAGAGGCAGCTCTGAAGTCTCTGACGGTCACAACCTCATTGCAAGATAGTGGCCATGCATGTGAGCAACCTCTTCCCTCTTAGGCTCTGAAATTCCTTCTGCTGTGCATATTCAGCCAAACAGCCTTCCTCTGCAGTCACAGAAGATACACCACTTCCAGCTGCCAACATAACAACAGAAGCGATCACACGGTGTTGTTAAGGTATCTTACCTCTCTTCCCTGCTCTGTCCAACACAGACCCTGCCTCCATATCGTGGAGCAGGGTTGCTGCAGGATCGCTGGCGGACCTGGAAGCCTATCCCACAGGAGGTGCTACACGGGGCCCAGGAAGACCAGGGTGTCCAAGCGCCATTTCTAAAAAAGAGTTTGAGAGAGAACAGAGTATGGGGGTTACCTAACAGTCTGCCTATGTCGTGCCATGCTTTACAGTCAAACAGATGTGCCTCTGATAGCAGAATGCTTGAACCCATTGAAGAGAGACATTAATTTCAACCAGACTTCACACCAGTTAATATTTAGCAAAGGGATTTCCCAAAGTGCTTAGCATTGGCCTTATTTCCTCCCCATTGAATTATCTAAGAAATGTATAGGAAGAGAATGAAGCCAATGTTGAATGATTTAGAAAATGCCTGCCAGGATTTGTTGGGCAACAGTGTGGTTGCTACAACTCTCACTGACTATTCCCCCATCATCTCCCCCATGTCTCCAAACCCCCCTTTTCTGAGCCAACAGCTGGTCCTAAAGTTGTATCTCCTGGACTCCTCTGCAAAGAGTGCAGGTTTGAGGCTCATCAGTGCCAATTGTGCCAAAGGATATTAAAAAACTTCCTGCTAATTCAGTAGGTACTGATGCTTTAAATCTCTTACAGCAAAACTGTTGCCAGCTCCAATCATTCTCTCACAAACCTCATAATATTTGGTGTTTTCCGAAACCCTTCGGCATTGAATCCTATTAGGTGGAAATCTCAAGTTTCATAAAAAATAACAGTAATTGCTTCTAGCTTTCATGGCAGCCTGCAAGCATCACTGCAGTGTGACCTTAAATCTGTAGAAACCAGAGGGCAATTAAGAGCTCAGAGGTAGGACAGAATTTCAGGGTTTAATGAGTGATTGCATCACAGATGAGAAGTGGAAACAGAGCCTGAAGCAAATGTGATGTAAAAACCCTGAGTTTGCATCTCACAACGGAGATGTCAGAACACATGCATGTGGCTGGCTTCTGTGAGGATGCTGCCATGCAGTAACTCCACCATGTACTCACACAGAAGCTGACATTATCATCTTTAAAATCTCCTGATTATTAAAGCTCACCTTGCTCTGATTTAGCTGCACTACTAAACCTCTGAGCCTCACTAAGACAGGCTGGGAGGAGCTGTATCTCATCTCTTCTGTGCTGCAGGTTTCATTGCATTTGAAGCCAGTGGCAACGCTCTGTCTTACAGAACTGCCTCATCTTGACACTTTGCTGCCTAAAGCCCCAAAAAATCTCTTTTTTTTTGTTGTTATTTTTCTAAAGAAAAATCTTTCTAAAAAGTCTAGTCAAAAAAACAGCTCAGGTGCTCTCTGGTTCTTGAAAGCTAAGCTTGAAAACAGATGTTAATTTTCAAAGCATTTACTGAACTAATAAAACTGCTGGCAAGAAATATTTTCTGGCGTAGCACCAATGAGGGCAGAGGATGAAAGTTAAAACCCACATTGCCCTTCACACTTTTTCTATTTGTTATCAACTCTTGCCTGTTCTTGGCAGCTTTATTTCAGAATCTTGCTAGATATTTCTCCCCTCCTCCTCTTGCTCTCTCATCCCTCCTTCCCTTCCCCTCTCCTACCCCAAACAAGGTCATAGAACAAGAAATTCACTTACATAAAAATGTTACTCTTCTAAGTTATTCTTCCATGCTTTAACCCACCTACTATATCCCAGGCCTTATTCCAAAGCAAAGATTATATGTTAAATTGTGAAAGGAAGAAATTTAATGGAATTTGCTATTTGCTGCTATTACAGCAAAATAGGGTAAGTAATCTAATCTAAAAATTCCTCAGGAAAACAACAATTCTCAGCATTTATTTGTGTGTTCAACATTTTTAACAGAGATGAACACACTTTCAATGTTCAGATTTCTAGCTTTCTAATAGAACTCATTTTTAGTCATCCTGATTTCTCTTTCAAGAGGAAATCTTAATGCCATATGAAGTCAATTAAAGGAAATTTGAGGGCTGAGGTGGATGTAGGATGACCAGATGTCCCTATTTTTCAAACCATGCTGTTTTCCTGTGTCTTAAGATTGAATAATCTATTTTTCATTCCCTGCTCAGAAGCTGTTCTTGCCTCTTTTGCCATCAGAGCAGTGCTGAGAAACCCATCCCTCTGGCGTAATTTGCCTTTGCCAGTGACATGAACAGACAGCCTTGGGAAGGCTCTGCTCAGCCCATGGTGGCAGCACAGGGGTAGGAATGACTACACATCTTTTAGGCAGCACAGCCCACAACTCGAAGGAGAGATGCCAATTCAAACATGAGTACTGCTGAATATTTGGTGCCAAGACCAGCACTGATCTCTAGGGAGGAGTCAAGAGACAGCTGTCCTTAATGAAATGAACATCTGTAGGGAAGATAAAGTAGATAAAAACTGAATTGACCCAATATTTACCAAAATACTGGCTGGCCCCACCCTGGTTAAGTAGTGCTTACCCTATTGCCTCGTCTTTCCTTGAGTCATGACATGATGTAGTCCAAGGGTGATAGGATAGCATGGGCATAAACACCATGGCTATGTATAAGGCACCCCACCAGAGGACATCTAGCTTCCATACTGCTGAAGCATGAGCTCCAAGCTTCCCTGGGAACATGGCACTTGACAAAAGCCAAGCTGCATGTGTTGTTTACCTGCTGTGCCCAGCAGACGTGCCTCCTAGATGCCTCTGGCTGCCAGGCCAGCATGCTGCAGGCAGCACACAGGACCGCAGAGCAGCGCAGGCAAACCTTGCTCGCAGCCACGTGAGGTTCTGTCTCTACAAGCACAGAGGAGCTCTGCTTTTGGCAACACAAGCTCAGAATTCAATCTCCGCAAAATAATGATCAAGAGCTTACTGATGTTTTTTACTTTACTATTGTTCAGTTGGCTAACAACTACCTCTGCCTTACTCACCTCCTCCTGATGGATGGGTCACTACTCCCTGCACCTTTCAGGGAAGCTGTGGCACAGTGTATGCAAGGTTAACCTTAACATTGATTTGAGATGCCCAACTTCCAAGGACCCTGGCTGAGACACCTGAAGGCCCCAGGCTCCTTCATTTTTCCGTGACCTCAAGCTGGACCTCACATACCTCGATTTGGCTGGGATACAACATGGTCACAGAAACACAAGGAAAGAGATAAGCTGTGGACAGACACAATTCTTGTTCCTTTCCCAAAAAGCACAGAGATGCTGAGATACCTTGAACAATTGGCGACCTCAATCCTGGCCCCTTCACAGCCACGACCTCCACAGCGAGGACGAGGGCTGTCACACGAACGTGACCTACACATACAGGAGCCAGTACTGTCCCCATCTGAATGCTCACACAGTTGCCATGGGGACCAAGGCCCCAATCTTCCATTTGTTGTCAGGTTTTTCACCTAGTTTAAAAAAAAAAAAAGAAAAAGAAAAAAAAAAAAAGGTCATTAATAGCAAGTTTACATTTCTGGAGACAGCCCCACAATAGAAATGCCAAACAAAGCTGCCGGGGGGATTAAGATGCAGCGTAGATGGGAGCTGTCTGTGCTTGTGAGCAGGATTCAAAACAGAGGGTTGTTTTCAGGCCGTGCCACGTCAGTGTTTACCTCCAAATTCCACCCCACATACCTAACTTGTGCGTGCAGGCACCCGAGCCTGCCCTGCCAGCACAGCGCCCGTCTGCAGGCTGTGAGGCCACCGCGCTCGCGCGTCCCACGTGGTGCAGCTGCAGCCTCCCCAGCAAGGTGATGCCCAGCCATGGATGTCCCCTCTGCCACGCTTCTGCCTCTGGGGTGTTTGGGCCTGTTCCTGCTGAGTATTTCCTGAGGAAGTGTTTGTATAACCACAGCAACCAGCTCAGGCTGAGTTTGGCCCTGTCCAAATGCACCATAAGAACTGCCTCCGTTTCCCAGTGCTGTAGCCTATGTGGCTAAGCTGGGTGAAGGGCAGAAGGTGAAGGAGATGGTGGTGGATAAAATTAATGCTTAGGATCAGCCCACATGACATGGGCTGAAGGATTGCTGCTGGCAGCCAAGGCTCTTGAGAAAAGCAGTGCTGCCTGCTGCTCTCTGGATCGCTCCCAGGCCACTGCCACCTTCTCATGCCCACTGCTGCTGCTGGAACCAGCTCTGACAGCAAAATTCAGCAACTCCAGGACCATGCCTGGGAGCCTGCTCTGACACCTCTGCCCTGTGCTCCCCCTGCTCCTGCCTAGGTACAGGTGCACCCCAGCGCAGCTCAGTCCCCTACCATCTGGGAACTGCTGCATTTAGCTCCTACGTCAGACAATACATTTCCACATCATGGTAGCAACTGCAGAGCTACACAGCCCCCTTCTCCCCGTCATACAGATGCTGTACCCAGATGATGTGTAGGGATGTAGCATCACAGACCACTTGGGTATAGCAGAGTAACAGTCCCTGAAGAACAGAGAACTCTCCCCTGGTTTCTCTGAAGCCCCACCACATGCCAGGTAGCACAAGAAATTTGGACACAACAAGCAGTTAAGGCAATGCTGAAGGTCTTACAACCATGATACCCTATGGCTATAGGGAGCCCAAAGTATTGTGGTAGGCAGCCAGCAGTAGGAAGGTTGAAAGTGCTGTGCCACCTCCAAGGTCTGCAGCTCGAGAGTGACCCCGATGCTACTCCTTGAGGAGCCGAGGGTTACTTGGTTTCCCTTCCATGCCACTTACCTCTCCTTCATCTCTTCTACTTCGTGACTGGCTTTCTCCTTGCTACAGTGCAGTGTCACGATTCACCCTTCCCCAGCAGTTCTCTCCACCCTTCCCAACCCTCGTCCCAAAGCGCAGGGCCCCACAGGTGGGACAGCACTGAAGGGATCTGCCTGCACGTGGCTCATCCCCATGGGGTCACTCCTGGGGTGGTGGGATGCTCAACAGCTTTGGTAAACCCGCTGGCAAAGGCAATGCTGGGCTTGGCCTTGATGTTGCATGCAATGAAGAGCAAAGAAAAGAAAAGGCTGGGGCCCTGGCGAACGGCCCTGACCCCAAATCTGAGCCAGCTACCGCTGACAAGTCCCACTGTGCCATGCTTGGCTGAGCTCTGCAGCCAGCAGGATCAAACCCCTGGGCTGCCCCGGGGGGGAATCATTTCTCCTGCTTCCCAGACAAGGAAACCAAGGCACAGAGAGGCCGCGAGCCTGCTCAGGGTCCACAAGTGAGCCAACTGTGGGCAAGGGTGCAGTGCTTTCAAACACTCATTGTCTTAAACACTTTGCTCTGGGCTTCTCTGAGCCTGGCACTACATTAAACACTCATGATGAACCTCTGGTGGGCCATCATTTTCCCCTCTCACCCATCTACAGCAACATAAAAAATACACAGCAGTGGCCTAGAAGTAATTTAGATCTTTTACTGTGCTTGTCAGGCAGCAGTTGGGGGGTTTCAAGCATCTGTTGCAAACCTTTGCTTGCAGTAGATTATCATGTCGCCATAAAAATTTGCTCTGGGCTGTAGGTTACAAAGCAAGACATCCAGATAAAAGAACATTGGGTTTTGCTGTTGTTTTTTGAATTTGTTGTTTTAAACATGCATGCAGTCAAAAATCAATACTGTTTGGTTGCTAAAAGTCAGGGAGAAAAAAAATCAAACTTGAAGATATTTAATACTAGATTTTTATCTCCTTTTTTCTCCTTCCTTACAAAAGTCATAATCCAAATATTGGATCATTTCTGTTCATTTTTGAGCTAGAAAGTCTTGCTGATTCCAGCAGGGAGTTCTGTTCAGAAATCAATGGTACGATATGGCCCGTGGCTTCAATTAAAAAAAAAAAAAAAAAAAAAAAAAGCTGACAAATAATTATTGGCTCATAAGTGATACTGGGAAGCAACCCAAAAATTAAACAAATAAGCAGCCATAGCTGAAATGTTGAGATTTATAAACATGTCACGTTGAGAGTGTGGGAAGTTTTTTTTTTTACTTATGAAATTACATACGGATTATTATTCCATCTTTAAATTCATAACAGTATCTTCAAAAGAGCAAACTTAGGAAGTGGGATAAAAACTCATCTGCACTGATCTTTTTCAGGAACATCTTTACGAGGTAAATCCTTTGTAGCCAACATTGTGTCCATCAGACAGAGAGGACATCTTTAAGAGCATCCATGATCAAATGCCTGTCTGTAATCTGACATTACTACTAATTCCAGAGTTCTTGTACACCACAACATTAGTAAACTGATATACTCCTAGCAAAGGTGTCACCATTTTTTTTCTTCCCTGTACCATCTACAGACCCAATTTCAGGATCTAAAAATTCCGCTCCTACCTCCTGCCAGGATATTATCAATGTTTATTCTGATATTGCTGATAAGGCTAGAAGCATTCCTTGGCCTTTTGTTATATCTGTACCTCCTCTTAGGCTTCACATGTCAACTACTTATAACTTTATCAAGCTTTGATTATTTCAGCTGGAAGTTTCCATCTTGGCTGTTTGATAGAAGCTGAAAGTTCTTCCAAAGTTTCAGTCAAAATATTTCAATAATTTCTAAAATCAAATCTAGGAAGAAAGAGCGTTTGTCCATAAGTAGCAACATTTTCTTATAAACAAGCTAGTGTTCAGAGCAAGGAACTGAACTTTATGCCATTGGAACACCTTTTCGCAATTTCCATGAAAAGCTACTCAAATCTGTCTACGGTATAAAATTCCTGGGAGGTGGGGAGGAAAACTGTCAGTTTTCAGAGACTCATGGGTTTGATTTTGGCACATGCAGTCCCCTCCGTGCACTGGGCAGGATCCAGCGTGAGCCAGAGTAGGGTTATCCTGGGCAGTATAGCTGAGCGGCAGCCAATGCTAATCTAATGCCAATCTAATGAGCAAGGAAATAGGGTAACATGGAGCAGATGCCAGAAGACTGAGATAGGGGTTTGCTGGATCCATAAAGTTGGGACTATGATGAAAAACCCATGAGTTAGAGCGTCATTTGGATCAGCATAAGGAGGACTGGACACTTAATTGGCATTACTCAGTTCCTGAGTTGTAGACCACCATCATCAATGACACCATGAACTTGGTTACTAGAATGTGTGAGCCAAATCTAAACTTCCTTTCCTGCTGGTGGTTCATGTTGGCATCAGTAAGATAAAAGTAGGATACAGTGGTGGTTTTTTTTGTTGCTGTTGTTTTGTTTTGTTTTGTTTTTATCTGTTAATTATATATATTAACCATTGCACAATGGTGATTAACCAGTGCATAGTATGTTAAAACACTGTATGATTAACTCTGTATCTAAGGACCCTTAATATTAGATCTGGATAGTGGCAATCTGTGGTGCAATGTGGTGCTGTACAGAGATGTGCAGAGCAGCTCTGAACAAGCACGTTTGCATAAGATCAGCAGTCAGGCTGTGTTAGTGTTGTGGTTGACTCACAAATACCTGGCCCTTGTAGGATATAATTCAATAATATGCCAGTTCTGGCTTTAAATGTTCCTGTGTGCCACTCTCTTAGCTGTGCCAGGACATCTGTTTGTGGGCTAGGCTACAGAAGAACTCCTGAAATTATGTGAGTTAGTTACAAAAAGTTTATTTGGGAGGAGTGCTTTTAATCTACACCATGTCACACTGGAGTGTGATCTCACATACAGCTGTACCAGCACAGCTGAGTGCCTGGTGCCTGGCCCAGAAAAGTGGGGTGAGAAAAGCCAGGACTTCTTAAGATGGTAACTCATCAGACTGAAGTCCCAGCACGGGCCTTTTTCACCAGTGACAACTGACAATGGGTCACTGCATTCCTCTGCCTTTCCAGTGGTGGAACACGCTGCCCTAGACTTGCCTCTGCTGACCACGATCTTCATCCTGCACTGAACACGAAGAACATACTTCTACATTGCTGATGGGGGTGCTTAAATGAGCCATCCCATCCCATGCCAGAGGTGAACTCATTCCAGAAAGGGCAGAGGAGAAAGAAAAAGGAAGCACTTGCATGTGGGTTTTAATGAGCTTGGCAGCCCATCAGTTGAAGAGCACAGAGCTGATGTATGCAGTAGAATGACAGCACCTACAAGGAAAATAATCTACAAGGAAAACATTAAAACTGTAAAACTAGCACCCCAAGAACAGCCATAGCTGTATATTCTGTGCTGGATTTTTATGACCTTGAAACAATGATCTGGAGTAGCCTGTTCCCTAGTGCGCACCACAGCAGACATGTTCAAACTAGAGGATTAACACCTCACACACCTATCAACAGACACAGGCATTAAGCAGGACGAGATAACAGCATGGGCAATCAAGAAGCACTGCATCCCAGTTCAACACAGGAGGGTTATAAACACACAAGCATCTGAATCCAGCAGTGAAAAACTTAAGCCTGCCAAGCTGAGGATGGATTGAAGTAATGACTAATATTTCCTGGGAAAATATGAGAAGTAAGGAAGATAAGGGGAATAAACATCACAGTACCTCCAGATATAAATAGCATACTGAAGATGTAACCCATCCAGCCCCCTCTTTCTGTCTACTGGACTTATCAGTATTAACGTGCTAATTGTCGTTAGATAAAGCAGATAGACATTAATGAGAATTTCTCCTCCCCTCCATCCCTACAACTTATTTATAAGACTAGTTTTCCTTCCCAACCACCTCACAGGTATGGTTCAAGCAGCAGGAATTAAATTTGGCCAGATGGCTTCTGGGGATCACAGCCAGGAACTGGATGTTGAAGTCAGAGAAAAGGGGGTGGGCGGATGGGAAGGGAGCTGGTGAGCCAACTCAAACTAATTCAAGCAGACACTTTCTTTTAACTGCTGCGTGTCATGGAGACCATGAATATCACAGAGGTTTGGTCTTTGGCCTGCTGAACTGAGGTGAGAGCTGAACTCTCTCCTTCTCATATTCTCTCTCTTACACAGACTCCCCCCTTCCCTCACGTTCTCTAATAGATATGCATCTTTTTGTTCCCCTGCAAACCACCCACGCATGCCATGTTTCTCTGCTGCTCCCTAGGTGTCTCTTCCTACCAGCACAACATTTCTTTACCAGAGTCATCTCATGGGCTTTGCTCAGGGATCCAAGAGGAAAATGAACTGAATGCTGCTTGAGGATACCGCACGTCACCGACTCTGATCTCCCCATCCTGCAGATGGTGCAGACACCCATAAGGTGGTGCAGACAGTGGGGCAGCCCTGAGACATCTCAAGTTTCATCTGGGGTTTACATGGTTCTCAGCAGGAACCCAACAACATGATCCACCCTTCTCCACCTAGCAAGGATGGGCATGAAGGGGACTGAAAGCTTGCTTTGGGATCCCCCTTGTTGGGCAAATAAATACATTGGGTTTCTTTGTGCTTTCAGCAAGTAACTGTGCACAGATATTAGAGGAAGTATGTGACACTAGGCTCTGAATGCTTTTTACCAGCCAGCCCTCATGAGGCTGACACATGCTCACTTGCAATATTCCTTTTACACATATGCACACACTCACATGCCGGTACATATATAAAATATTTCCACTTACTGGGCACTCAGTAATATTTTGAGTCCACAGGCTCATGTTGGAGCTGTCCTCAATGGTGGTGCATCGCTTCTGCTTGTTATCCCAGCCACAGTAGGGGTCTCTGGCTCCTAGGCATTCCCTGCATGTGCAAAGAGAAAAGATTAAAGCTCTTTGAGACTGTCTAGCTCTAAAGACACATATTCAAGCATAGTGCTTGTATATGACAGCTGTCAACTGCACCAAGGCTCAGCAGAAGAAACAATTTCTTCTAAGCACAGGTTTACCTGCTTGGAAGGAAAGAACGGCTGAATAGAAGGGTGATAGGACACAAAGCAAATATCACTCATAGAAACTGTAGATTAAAAATCAGTTCACTTCTTTCCAAGGCCTGGGGAAAGAAAATGACTTTACAAATTTTAGTCAAAGAACACTTGTCATTGAGATATCTTTGTGCCCCCATGTAATCACTCAGCAGGCCAAATCTCACACAAAGCAACCTCTGTGAGTATGTTTTCTGACACTATGTCCATCCAAAAGGGTTAGACAAGCAGAATTAGCCAATGGACCAGTAATAAAGGCTTTCTATTAGTCCTGGCCTTTCCTGGAACAATGGCTTCATTTATAATCCCAACATCAAGATGTCAGTTTGGAAAAGTCACAGCAGAACATTATTTCTAAGCTTTTGGCTGCTTTGAACACTGCTGTATTCATTTTCCTCCTGAATCCATATTTACAGGCTAAGTGTGTGTTCCCAACATGTGAGCCGCTAAAGAAAAATAACTAGGGTTCCTACTGCCACTGAACAGAGAAGGTCAGTCACTGAATTAGTCTACCAATAAAATCCAGCTATATTGGTTGTTCCCATGTGTTGCTTTCAAATCATTAATTTTCCTTATTTTAGAAAAAATAACAGTACCAGCCACGCCACGCATGTGTTAGTGAAAGACAAAGAAGAGAGGACTAAACCCAAAAAGATTTGCAACATGATTTTTTATTCCAATAATCCATTCTCTTCTATCACACAAAAGGGCCACCAGGATCTTTCCAAAAGTCCCAAATGATTTGAAAACTGCCAATTAGGCAGCAGCAAGGGACCAAGGGGAAAAATTCAGTTCAAGAAGCTAAACGGGAGAGTAATAAAATTTATTCTAAGGATTGGTATCAGTATGATAAATGAAACATCAAAAAAAAAAAAAAAAAAAAAAAAAAGAATCAAATGCAATGAGATGTGAACGGCTCGCTCCCAGAAATCTTTGAAATCCTATTAGCCTGTAATCAGCCACAAATGAAAAAGCATGTCCCTTAAGCACAGCTGAAAACGCTCCATCAGCCTGTACCGACTCCACAGCCATTTGCCCCAAAGCAAACCCTTGATTGTTTTGTTGTCTGGTACCCATTGCTTTATATCTATATATATATACACACATGTATATATACATGTGTATGTATTTATATTTTAATTACAAGTTTTCTGTTTGTTCCTACATTGCAAAGAGACATTTCCTCTACTAAAGATTTCACATAGTGAGCTGTAAGGAGCATAACTTTATCTTTCATGCGTTAGGAAGGTAGTTGCAAGGACTGTCTACTACATTTTTCCTTCAACTGCTTAAAAACACCCAAGGAAAAGGCAAAGATGATTTTGTCCCAGCCCCAGGCAACAGAACATCAAATATTTGCTTAGAAAAGACTCCATATCCCCAGCCCAAGGACGCAGAAGGGACATGTGCTGTTTTGCTCATTACTCTGGCTGGGCACCCTGGTCCTACTGGCATCCCACGCTGCCCCCATCCATGCCGTGCGGCTGCCTCCACGTACAGAGCTGCCCCTGCCATGCAGCAGCCCCTCGGCAAGGTCAGCATCGAGTCAGTGACTGAGCAGCCACAGGGGCATCTGCCCACCCTCTAGGTAACAGCACTTCAGGAGGGAGCTGAGCAGCTTCTAGAGAGAAGAATAACAATGAGAAAAGCAATGGGGAAAAAATAAGGAAAGAAGAAAGCCTGGGCTTTTAGTTATAGAGGCTTTTGGTCACGCTTTCAGAACCTGACACCGAGTACATGCTATTGTTTCCAACTGCATGAGGCCATTTTGCCGGGCGCCCAGCGAGCAGAGAGAGGTCATTGTAATTCATAACAGGGAAGGCTGTTGTGAGCATCACCCTATTATGATACACATTTTCTCTGAATTTAATTTATAGGAAAACATGTGCTGCATAAATTCAGGAAATAATCTCCATATGTTCTGTGCTGCAGCCCTCAGCCGCTCTGCAGGCTGCAATATATCCCAGTTAGGCACTGACCACTTTGCTGGCACTATTCGTAATGTATGTCATGTAGCTAATGTGCTGCTCCCGGCTGAGAGCAGCGGGCTGCAGGTCCCTGATGGAGCACTGGGGTGGCTCAGCCCACCTTCCCCGGCCACCAGCGCCAGTCCCCAGCTGATGGGCACAGGCAGCGGAGCTGCAGAGCCGTGGGAAGGCCACAATGCCTGGCCCTGGCAAAAGGCTGGCACTGGGAGCAGGGAGCTCCAGCCGTCTCCTCTCTCTGGATGCTGGGTGTAATGGATCCTTACCCAGCTGCTGCTGCCATCCAGGCAGAGCCTGGGCTCTGCTGAGTTGTCAAAACATGCACTCTGTAATTTAACAACCATCAAAGACCGGGACTTCTCTCCATCTGATGGCAGGCCCTCAAAACCATTTGAAATCTAAAAACAAAATAGCTATGCTGTCTGCCTCTCTTCAGGATTCAGAGCCCACTCATCTGCCTCAACTCTGGTAAGAAACCTATTATATCAACTGACAGCAGTACACTTAGGGGTGAGGAGGAATGTTATTTACTTACACACAATTTGCTCCATTTTTTTTTCCTTTTGTAAGCAGGAAAAGCATTACAATGTGCCTTACTGCAAGAGAACGTTTCTGGCAAGTACTTTAAGTGAACACTTCAAAACCCACCCTAATTTATATCTTTACAATATCTTTAGAATATACGTCCCTATTTATGTCATTAAGTGATAAAACCACACAAGCAAGCACACACAAAAAGACATACATATGTATGCATGCACACACAGATCAAAATGCTTCACAAATGCATTGTCGTTCCTAGTAAATCAGGCACTGTGGTGTGGAAAATGGAAAGATATCAAGGTATTTCCCTATGTGCAGAACACAAAATAAATTGAAATGTTTATGTGTAAATACCATTTCATGTTATGATACTGCCAAAAGGTCTCACACAGGCCTGGGGACCCAAAGTCATGCAGGGCACTATGTAAATACTGTGAAATGAGATACAAAGGAGTTACCATGCTATAATGAAATTCTGATGTTTCAGAGTCCATGGGACTTGAGCTATTGGCTCCAAGAGGCCAGAATTTCATACCATACATAGAGTCTTCAGCAGTGAAAACTACAGCAAGGTTATCTCAGTGGCAGGCTAGGAATGCCCCTGGGAACTAATGACACAGTATCATTTCCCTTCATAACTCACACAGGTAGAGGGAACCCATTATCCCAAAAGACTACCTGAGCGTGGCAGGTTAACACTGGCTATATTAATGCTAATGACTTAGTTAATGAAATCCCACAAAGTAGGATGTTTGTGGAAGTGAGATGGTGATGATACCACACAGTCCGTGCCCCCAGTTCCCCTCTGGCCATCTAGTAACTGTAGTGCATTCAGTGAGGACCCAGGAGAATACCTCTTGACGGATATCTAAGAGGTTGGATTTATTATGACAGGGCATTACTATCAATAGCGATTCACTTTAATTCATTGCCTTGCAATAAATGTCTCATCTGAGGCATAATGGCATACACTGAAAACACTCAATTGAAAAACAATTCCATTTGTATCTCCTATTCAAGCTATTTTTTCTCCGGTTTCTTATTCTCACTTACTAAGTACATTTGCATGAAAATAAGATCTTACTCATAAGAGCTCACCTGCTGCCTGCTGTTTGGGAGCTGTAAGCCTCCCTGTTGTTGGCTATTGCAATCATTTTTACCGCAGTCACCAGGGATAACACAAAGGATTATGACTGTGCAAGTGGGGCAGAAAGCACAGTGCTCTGAAGTCAATGGAAACTCTTAGCTATGACTCAAAAGACTTTTACGGGGCCTCTCAAGCCTGGCTGTGCTGAGCCTTCACTAATAGCGTTTGCTGTACAAAGGCTTCTGCTGCTGAGACTCTGATCCTGCCCAACATCTCCTCAAGAAGAGTCACAGCTTCATGAAGGAAGGGAGAAGCATTTTTTTGCTTCCCTGTGCCCCAAGGGGCTACTTGGAGACATGTAAGGCATGAGGCCATGCAAATATCTCCATCAGTATTCCCATTCCTTAGAGGAAAAGGGGAAGGGAACAGGGAAGAGAAGATGAAGGGAACCCAAAGGCAGAGGTAGGAAACTGGGAGGCACTTGAGATGCAGGGGCCCTTGGTGTGTGGCTGAGGGGTGGGCCCAGTACCTTGGTCCCTTGTGGGCAAACCTCATCCTCCTAAAACAGGAATGGGTCATGGATAAAAGAGAGGTTCTCCTAGCGCTATCCTGGGGGATCTCTGAAGGTTCCTCCTCTCACACATTCCCATTGAGGCCCTGTCTGGGGTCCTAATCCCACCTCTGCTCCCTACTCCAGGTATGTGACATTGCTGCAGCAGCTACAAGGGGAAACAACACCTTCTTTGGGAAGTGCTGCTCAGCACCCTGTAATGAGGTGCATTGCCAGACAAGGAGGCCTCTGCTCAGCTCAGTGTGGGAGCTGCTCACCTACACACTGAAAACCAGACATCACCAGACTTCATCATTTCATCTGCTTTTTTTTTTTTTTTTTTTTTTTTTCTTTCGTTCTTTTAAAGCGGGCTAGATTTGTATTTGTCCAAAGAAACAATAATGATGCATCATTGAGCACAATGCTTCCTAAAGAGAATGCCTGTTCCAAAATGCATTGCAAAGCAACAGCAGCCTTCTGATAAGCTAAATAACACAAGGATTTGGAAACTTTTTTTTGAAATAGCCTGAAAGACATCTTCTCTCAAAATCTTCATTAAAACTTAAATGTTTGTAGTTCAAAAGTTTCTGATTCCCTCTTCAATTTGCTCTGGGTCTAGATAACTTCCTCTTTTGCTTGTTTTACCCTGAGAGCTAAAAAGCTTTAGACTGTGTAATAAATGGATCATCAAATCAATAGAACCAGACCCAAGAGATTAGTCTTCAGCAGACCAAAGGAAAGAAAGAATTACTAAAGCTTCTTCCCACTCTTACACACAAACATGCCATTTTGTACCAACAGCCAAGGAATTGTCACCCAGAGCACTCACACTACAGGACTGTGCTTTTCTCATCTGCCAGGATGTGCATACTCTCCCACTTTTGTTCCCTCTCTCTGTATTTACCTCTTTCTCACTACTTTTTGATGACTAAGAGCAAATAGGAATGAAATGACAGGACATCATGAGCTGCAGAGGCAGGGCTCTAGACCCAAAGACTGAGAAGTTCTCTTCCCTGACCGTGTTTTCTAACAAAACCCCAGCATCAAGCCAAGAGAGGGTTCTGATTCTTTGCTGATGATTTATGGAACCAGTGGTGAACATCATAGTTGCCAGGGTGATACAATAGCTGTCACTTTGCACCTAGTCCTTTGAAATCCCACAGGCATCACCAATGAGTTCATTAGAGGCACAGAGATAGCAGTGCCATAAACTGAATAACGCAGTGTAACATCTGTAGGCCTGATCCTTCAGGGCAGTGAGCAACCTATGCTCATCCATATTCAGCACCTCAAGAGCACAGTCAGCATGCATTCACCTTGCTCTTCTGGGGGAGTAAGATCCCACAATTTCACACTGGTTTGCTCCACTCTTTGAGCAGGTAACTGAGAGAAGGGCACTCTGCAAGCAATACGGGGGTTTAGCTCTGTCACTTAGTTGCGAGCATGAGGCTGTGTTTGTCAGACAGGCATTTCCTGACAAGGTTAGCTTACTGTCCCATTGCTATCAACCTGCAGAGGGGCTGAACTATGGAAATAATCATATTAGCTTCCAGCCATCCAAATCATAATTACTAACAACCTCAATAGCCCATGCAAGGGAGAGTGGACTTCTGTCTTCCCTAAAGCCAGATGGCATGAAAAGAGAGGAATAAGAATCAAAAGGATGTTCGTGGCTTAAGAAAATAAGATTAGAAAGGGAAAAAAGCACCAGACCTTCAAACAATCCCCCTAATTTTGACACCTTTAAAAATTCAAACTGCAGAGATGAGTTAGTGATCTGTGCAAATCCATTATCTTTCCCCACTGAGAAGAGAAGCCAAGTGGAACTGAGCTGCTTTAGTCAGGCGCTGGTCAAGCAGCAGCTTCATTTCTCAGCTGGTGAACGCAACATATTCTGTGCCAGCTGCTATTGCTCTTTGCTCAAGACTTCTAGCCACAGACTTCATAAGCCATTATTTGAAGAATGGGGCACTGCTCAGGAAGAACATACCGCTGCTCATATGTACCACCACTGCGAGGGCTTCGGTTGATGTTCATCTGAAGAGTGAAGGTTTGGTATTTTGCCATTTGATACCAGACACTTTGGCGTTTGATACCGGACACAGAGAATCTGGACCGTTCGTGTGCTGTGTGTGTATGCAATTTATCACCCACACATGCTTAGCATCAGTGCCTGGTGCTCTGCACATGATTTTTTTGAATGCATAGATTAAAGCCATGGTGTAAAACAACCTCTAGAACTGAGGTCCATTTATGAGCCAAACACATGTGGCTTATTTGAAAGGAACAATGCACAGACACAGGATTTTCACAGGCAGTTTCATTTCAGTTTCCTTTCCATGTCAGGGACCTTGACTTGCTAGTTTCCACCTCCTGCCTTACTGTTCTCAATATCTCTTTAATCAATTGCAGTTTATAGATTATGGCCTCGTGCAGTTTACACAACAAACTATTCAATTTCTTACTTTCTGACATCCCATTCCATCATCTTTTAGCAACAGTGACTTCTTTATTGGATAGGTGTTTATTTTTATTTTTAAAGTGGTGAAATAAAACAACATTGCACTTATTCAAATATGAAGATTAATGCCATCCCAAGAAAAATTCTGATTAAATCTGGATTTATGTTTACATCCGTAAAACAGGTTATTAAAAAAAATGAATAAGTGTTGCTCCATAAACACTACCTGAAAGACACTCTTGTCACTGTGCCAAACAAAACTGACCTCTAACAAAAACAGAAGTACAGAGGGCCACTAACTACCAGTGATGGGATCAGTCATCCACAAGAAGACTCGGCTACTAGTAAAGTCCTAATGAAAGCAATAGCCAGAAGGAATTCCTGAATGTGGGGCATGTTTGTCTGGATTGTGAAGCACAGCCATATCCTAGCCTCAGCAGGCTTTTGAGCCTTAAGAAAACATGCCCCTCAGGGCTGCCATATGGCAAAAAGCAGAGTGGAGCAGACTTCCTTTGGAAAGGCAGCTTGGGCAAATCAGTGCACTCAAGTGTTATTCCCTCTCTCTGCCCTGTGTCAGTCAGTGTCTGAAGGCAGCTGTCATATTAAGATGTGCTCTGCTCCTGTGTTTCTGCTTTGTGGTTGCAGATCTGAGACTTCTGTGTGAACATGGCAAATTGCTCTAGTCTGGCGCTGTAGGTGGATCCAGGAAAAAGGGTGCCTTAGATGAGCAAATCCACTGCTAGGGGGACAGACAGGTGCTTTACGTAGCCTCTAGAAGATGCTGATGATTTAAGGACATAAGCAATGCTAAAATGGCAACTTAGGAAGGGAGAGAAAATTGCAAAGGCAGAAAACTTAGAAAGAAATTTGTGATAATAAAAGTCTACAGTTATCACCCAGGCTGCAAAAAATAATCCATATTCAAGCAGCTCCTTTGTGAAAGTTGGATTTTGTTAAGCTCTGGGTAATTATTTTCTGCTCAACAATATACAGATTTGACAGACCCTTTGTATGTTAATGTATGTTAGAAAAGGCAAATAAATGTTAGACTACCTACTACAACTCAGGATCTAACAACCCTTCACTAATACAGGGCTATTTCAACACCATGTTAGGGGCAATCTCCATTGTTTTTTCCCATGTAGCTACAAAAACACCACCAAACAACATCAACTCCATGTTTTAGCAAGAGACAGCATCACTTAAATAAATGGATATTCTTGAAATCCAGCCCTACCCACGTGCACACTGGAGTGTTCCCAGAGATCTATAGTATTTTGGTGTTCTGATATGTAAAAGACACCAGAAAGAAGTACAACGATATGTTTTTCTACCACCCATACATATTTTATGCACTTACAGGTATTTATATTTTATACTTAAAACAGCAGCAACAACAAATTTGCTCTAGGTCCAGATTTTCCTCCCCAAAGAGGTAAACCAGCACATCTCCTAATAAAAAGTTGATGATGCCTCTGTAGCGATACAGTCAACTGGTAGTAACTTCGGACTTTTGTAACACCTCCGTGTTTCACACTGTAAATGCAGGCTGGAAGCTTGAGACACAAAGTAAAGTAGCCATGGCAGCAGTAAGGCAATAGACATCAGGAGCCACGTTGCTGAATATGACCACTGCCTAGAATACAAATCTCATGACCTAATAGTAGCAAATTGAAAGAATTGACAGAAGCAATGGATATCTGCCCTGGGGCTTGCTGGAAGCTTCAGTTATTAATCTTGTTTGTATAACAGTAGCATCAATGTCATCTTAACATTATGTATTCCAAGAAAACTACCTGTTTTCCTGTCAGTCGCCGCTGTGTTGAAACTAATTTCACACAGCCCACCTAGCAGGTGTCAGATGGTAATGACTTTTAGACATCATTGATCTGAGTTGGCCTCCAGCCAGTCTGCTAGAGGTCCTGCAAAGGATCCATATTCTAAACCGCTCCTGATTTTGTGAGCAAATCACCTGGGCAGTATGCTTTAAAAATAAGGAGCAAACAAAAGCCCTCAGCACATTCAACCTCCCTGCATTTTCCTCCCTTCCAGCAACTCCAAAGCCCCCCCCCCCAAACCTACAATCTCAAATCTGCAACCTAGTCATGACAGTAAAGAGGCAGAAGCCCTGAAATTATCTGACTTTACCTGGCAATTTCTGAAGTGACCTTCATCTGTTTCAGCAGTTGAACAGCACCAGACTCCTGCTACTGCTTGGTTTTCTTTCTACCACAGCACCACTCATTCAGGGCCATTTGCATTGTTCAGAGCTAAAAGTGAGAGCCCAGAAAGTATGCAGACAGCTTAAAATGAATGTAAAGCTTACTGTTGGTTTGTATATTTAATGCGAATGGGAAAAGCTGTAATAATTCATTTGGTTCTGAGCAGGGCCCTTCCACTCCTTCATCCTGCGCCCTCTCCTTTTCAGTAATGCAAGCACCAGCAATCTCAGCACAGGCTTATTCCTCAAACAGCCTCGTGCTGGTTTCCCTCCCAGCACCATACTGCATTTCTCTCCTCACTGCTATTTGTGATTCCCTCGTACTTAAATGCCATCTACAAAGTATGCTATTTTCTTCTTCCATGCCATTAAAGATAATGTCAAATAAGATGAAACTGAAAACCAATCTCTCTGGCATCGTACTGGAAAGATGCCCCTGCTCACTCCCTTACTGCTTACCCTTGCCAACTTTTTTCCCAGTTTCAGACACACGTGGCCACGTCCCTTTCCCAGACTGTTCAAATGAAGCTCTTCAATCACTCTCCTTAGACCTGTGCCATCCTCTCCAATCTCAGAGGTCCATATCCTGCAGATAGTATGGATGTGCTTAGCTTTACATATATAAGCAGCTACATTAAAGAAAATGGGAGTAATTGCCTGCTACAGCAGATGCAAATGTGTTTTCAGGATAGAGAAAATGGTATAATTTTGCACTTCTATTTAAAGAACACAAATCCATTTCATCTACCAAACTTTATTCTTTCCAAGAGCTTTAGTGATCATGGTTCTGTATGATGTCTTCATTCTCTGTCAGTGGGAGTCTTGCTATTTACTTAAATGCAACCAGAATGCCAAACCAGATGTTTAGTGATTTATTCTGATGTATTATTGGATACTGGAAATAACAAAAGATTGGGATGAATACTCTCCTGTCTGCCTATGAAGTCTCCCAAAGCTTTGCAGAGTTATTGGTGGCACAATAATTAGTTAATTTCCTTAACCTTAGAGAGGCCAAATCAGCCAAAGCAGATGCAAATCAGTGATTAAGCTTTATAATAACATTTTCATAGGATCTTACCTTTCCTTCTGCCTCTATTTTTAAAAGGATGTTCAATGTGCTGGGCATTTTTTAAAACTTTTCAGGAGATATTTTCAAAACAAAATCTGGGCCAGCCTCAGCTCAGAAGAAGAGGATGGATGTTCAAGGTCTTTGATTAATAATAAAGCATCAACGTCACCTCAGTGATCTGCTGGGTGCTGGGCTGCACTCATTTCCTCCCCTACCACTTTTACTATTTTCTCTCCCATGTTTTTTACCCAATGATTGATACTTGTTTGTCCTTGGAGGAACTATCGTCACTCTGATGAACAGGTCAGGATTTCCAGCCCATATTCAATTCACTCTTTCCCTGAAAGTTGGAAATATTAAGGTCTCTTCCTAGAATGTATTATTCATCCAATTAAGTTCCCCAACATTTTCACTCCTAAAATCTGGTACTTTTGTAAGTGTTTTTGCAGTCCTAAACTCAAATGCTTCACTCTTTTGTTACAGAGGATTTTGTACCGTGCAAAGAGTAAAAAAAAGAAGAAAATAGCAACAACAGTAAACACCAAAGCAATGCCCCAGGTGATATCTCAGATCCCTTAAAGGGTGGTATGGAGGTGGTACAAGGACCTTGTATGGAATTCCAGTTCTGCACTTTGGAAGGCAGGTACAAAAGGGAGAAAGAGGGCAAAAAACTGCCTCATTACTGAGGCTGCTGACCCTTTTCTTCCAAAAAGTCCCTGGAGCCATTTCAAGAGTTACTCACCTACACGTACTTAGTTGTCTGATCACTGTTCCAGAGCTATTTAGAGGTGAGTTCTGTTTCTCACACAGATCTCAAGTCAGCAAATAAGAGTACTTGTCAGCTGAGTCATTTCTGCTAGCTTTGCATTAAGCACCATGGCCAGAGGGGATGCACTACAGAATTTAGGCCAAGTAGGAGGGCAGAAGCTCAGCATAACTCAACAGCAAACTCCCTGGAACAGGGTCAAAAAAGCAGGCAGAGTTCAAATGACAGACTGTCACAGTTGCACACAAGAGGATCTGGTGCTCCACATGGCCTCAGAAGCAGGAGCATCTCCACTGCCATGAGGCTGACCTAAGGTAATGCTCACACAACCTGATGGGATACCCACACATGAGCACTGCACAAGAGGGAGAGAACAGATCATCCAAACTATTCTCAAAACCTCATTGTACAACCAAACTGCATCCCAAACCTGCAAACTGCGGGTTTTATGCAAACTGGAAGAAGGAAGAGGAAAGAATGAATATCATCATTAAGTGCATTAACTCAAACCATTCAGGACTGAGAGAGCAGAATATTTAAAAGACCCTCTGGTCTCAACCCCAAACACATTTTCTTTTGCTCATTTGAACGTGTAATAGAGGAACAGCTACTATATCGCTCTGAGGCCAGCCCCAGGGTGCACTGAGGCACATGGCCCTGATGCTTCAAAGGGACAGTACAAACAGATCACAAAATATTCCCTAAACAGCCAGCTTCATTTTACTACCTGTCTGACTGCAATTCCTAAAATGAATAATCTCATCCTACCCTTTGAAAATATTACTAAACAATTCCTGTAGATAGGCCCCACCTGAAATTAATGTTCCAGATCTTTAGTCCTCACCTGTCTACAATTCAGATCCAGGATTTTGTTCAGATAGATTCTAGAGATATGGTGGTGTCGGTGACAAAGCTGCAGTGTGGGCTCTCCGAATATCCCTCCCCAAAGCTTGAGGGCAACTTGAGGTAAAAATCCAAGCTCATTTGAAAATTGCAGGGAGGTTAAAAAGATTTCAAAGCCATGCAAAATCCAGCAACAAGCACAGCCAAGCTACCACCCAGCAAAGCAGCCTTCAAAACACACTGCATGTTCAAAGGGCTTGCAGGTTTTGCTCTCTTTGGACATCTTCCTAATACTCTCCAGTGAGAGTGGGGAACAGCATACTGAAGCACAATAGGAAAACACACACACAAGCAAGGTCCCTGCAGCCAAGTCCAGCCTGTAAATTTGGGCAGCTGACATTACAGATGTCTTCCTGTTGCCCTGCTGCTAAGACTGGCTGTTCTGAAAAGACAGATTGAGACAGGTCAGTAGGCAAACACAAAGCACTGCTCAGACACCCAGAAATATATTGGGTCAATGAACTACATCAAGACATGGGGTTGAGCTACTGGTCACCATTTAAGAGATTAAATTGGTGCCGTGTCAATAAGGAAATAGTAAAGGAGATGGCAGAAATCCTTTTCTCTTTCCATCTCTTCCCTTCGCTGCTGCTTTTTCCTCTGCCCCTTCTCTGAGCCTTGGTAACAAGCCCCAAGGTTTAAAGCAACACAACAGCAACGATTGCTGGGCAGGATTGATTCTGGGATCAATTTCCCCTTGATACATGATTGCCTATTGCAGGCAGAAGGCAGGGGGAAGCCAAGAGCTCTAAGTCAGCAATCGGGAACCCACATCAACCCCCGGGGTGTAAAAGGCTGCAAAGTTTTCCTGATAACGTGAGGCAGAGCCAAAAAAAAAATAAACAGTGTTGTGGTATTCCCGCCTGGGAGGCACAAATTCTCCCTCACCTCAAAGCTTCCTGAGCCCCCATCAAAACAATTAGATTATAAAAACTGCTGAAACCAGAGCTTTTCGGGGAGGACAGTCCAGAAGTCACAGCATGACAAAAAAGTAAGCGGGGGGTGTTGTACGGATGGGAGCCCTTCTTCCCGTGGTGGCTGTGTATTGGCATGTATTAAGCATAGACACAACAATAAGCAATAAATCACAGCCCAGGAGAAGTGCCAGGTGGAATGCACTGGAGGAAATTAAAACATCCCTCTCAATATAGTTCAACATTGGAAGAAATACAAAGGAGGGCAAGTTGACTTATCACCTGTGTAGCCAGGATGCTAAGGGGAAAAAGGTTTCCAAAATCTGCAGCTGAAAAAAATCAGTTGAATAATTTCCTACAGAAAAAGCTGAGCTTAAAAATTAATAATGATATCACAACCATCCTTTCAAACAAATAAATAAATACCAGCTTTCCTTGGCTTTCCTAAACTTCCTTCTTTTTTTTTCCTCCTTCTTTCAAATGCACAAGACCCTCCAAAAGACTCAGCCATGGAGCAAAGGGTCCATCACAACCTCCACAAGCACACCAACTGGCCAGCACTGGAATTCAGCAAATTCTGACCTCCCACATTATCAAGTGTATGCAACCCACTGTGCTGTCTGAAGACCACACCTCGTGGTACAGACCAGTGACTGGCTCACATTGCTTAGAAGTATGAAACTAGTCATGCTGGAATAAAGTTTTATCACCAGGCGATGATGCTGTGGCCCTCAGGTCCTAAGTAGATGGGGCTCCTCTGAGGTACCCTCCAACCACTGTTGTTTTTTTCCTGCTTGTTCTTTTTTTAGGCAGTTGAGCAAACTTCCACCCATTTGAGCTTTAATGGAACTGTCACACAGAGTACTTACACAGGCTGAAACTGGGACACGATCTATAAATTACTGGAAAGTTGAACTCAAGATTAGGAAAAGAAAGAAAGGAAGAACTCATTTCTCTTGAAACTGGATCATATATATGTATACACACATAAATATTCTGAAACTGAAACTCTACAGGACAGCTGGAAGAGCACAGCTGTTATGGTCTACCTTTTCAAATCTCTGCTTTTAAGGGCTAAGGAAGGGATGGCATTTTCCAGCTGTGATTCTCTTACTAAACACTTTGGTGTCAGCCTCTCTGTATAAGCCGCTAAACCTTTACACATTAAACACTTCTGAGTCTAACTTGCAGTAATGACCAAGTTGCATTTTCCTAAAGGAATAATTAAAATGTTCAGAAAACAAAACAAAACAAACAAACAAACAAAAAAAAACAACAGAAAAAAAAAACACAAAACAAACAAACAAACAAAAAACAGAAAGAGTGAGCATTTTTATATTTAGACAGACATGAATTTGGTACAAGCTGATAGATAAACTCTACTTTTTGAAAATAAAATGATGGTGACATTTTCTGTATCATTTTTTTGGCCAGAGAACAGGGGCATCTTGCACTAGGCCATGAAAGAGGGAGTCCATTTAGACAGTGCTAGCAAATTCCTTCCTCTTGTCTAGCACAGAAGACATCAGTTTCAGACAAAACTCTCATCGAGAAGAGCAGGGCAAAGGCATGAGAGGAGAAGGAAGAGTGTTTTTAGAGATGTAGACATGCAATTACCCACAGCAGACCCCACTACACTCTCAGGGAGCATATGTCTCAACCAGTTGGTATCACACTGGTTCACCTGCTAAAAAGGGGGATATTGTTCAGATCCAAAAGCCTTCTGCACTCATTTCTGGGTGGAGAACTGCTTTGGAGCCAGGACTGACAATTAAAAATTTTTTCCTACTCCCTTTAAAAGGTGCAATCAAGACTCAGAATCTATCCAGGTGTAGGAGGTGTCACACTTACTTGAAATGAGCTATTGGGTTCCAAAAGCAATGAGAAGTGGCCATGCAGCCCAGCCCTGTCTCATCAGATGTTTGAGAGGTGATCACTCAGATAAGCAAGAATAGGCTGGCTGCAACCCAAATTCAGAAACCTGCAGCCCTACAGCCAACAAAACACATGGAGCTAATAAAATCAACAGTGAAATGTCAAGATAAAAAAAAAAAAAAAAAAAGAAAAAAAAAGTAAATATTGCCAGTCCTTCCTTGGTAAAAATACAATTAATTTCTGATGAAGATTAATTAATATTTACAAAAAAAAAAAAAAGCTTATTCTCACTGTGCCTGTCATGAATGTATATATCAGGAGATGCAATTTCAACAGTGTCTTTTGTCTTGTAGTGATGAAAAAAGGCATTCTACACCAAATCAGACTGGAATACGTTTCCCTGGTGCTTTTCGTTTAAGTTGAAGTGGAATATATCAGAGCTGTAAATTTGCTTACCCTTCTGTTCTGTACATGGAGCATCTCTCCAGAGGAATTTTTATCACTCCATTATTTAAGCCCACGAAGAGTGACCTGTCGCTGTGCAGGATTTGGAGACTCTTGATTGCTTCCCGTTGTCCGTCAGGAAGGATCTGCATTTCCTCTAAATAACAACTCCTCAGGCTCCTGTTAGTGGTAGAAAGGGCCTTCAAGATGGTGCCATATTCTATTGGAACAAGAAACAAGGCACAAGTAAATTTTGGAGGCATTGACTTCACGTCACACCTACCTAAAGACTGAAATATTAATGTCATCTTTATACAACTACTTTAAATCTGTTTCTGTGTCACTTTCCAATTTTAACACACCTGCTGCCCGTGGTATAGAGTGCCCTAGCTACACGGTTACAGTCCTCAGCAGTTCTCAGACATTAGGGAGACCATCTGGGAATGCATTTGAACAGCAAACCAGAAGGATATACACCATCTAAAGAGTGAGTACCTGGAAATATTTTCCAGTTGGAGCACTGAGGCCAAAATGAGTCTGGTCCTGTTACCAGTGAGCTGGACAGCAAGGTGACCTGAGATAGAGGGGATCATTTCTGGTGCCTCAAAGTCTATATTTCTTTTGGTTTATGGAGCAGATCGGTGTGATGTGATGCCATGACAAATGACAACAGATGCAGAGGCCCTGCTGGAAATCTCAGAGGCCCCTGTAATGACTACATGGGTCATGGGTCTAATTGATCCTCTTCCTGGAAGAAGCCAACCTGCCAGCTCAGTGAGGGGATGTTATGGCATCTGCAGTGCATACGCAGAAATGTATACGTTTGTATTCACAGTGCTCTTAACAAAACAATTTAAAAATCTGATAAAGTGTGGGAGATCTACGCTGGGGAAAAGGGGGTAACCGCACTGTTTTTCATTAAAACCCCAAAAGACATCTGTCAGTCCCAATGGTTCTTGAACTTCAATCTTTCTATCCAGATAAATTCTGCATTGGTGCCAAAGCTCAGCAATTTACAGCAGTGGAGCTGGCTGACATGCAAAGATTTTTTTTTTTTTTCACTTAGCAGAACCTTAAGGGTAGAACAAGATTGAGGCCAAGTTTGAGAACAAGTTTGGGTTTGTTTTTTCTCAGGATTTGGTTTTGTGTTCACGGCTGCCTCTGAGCAGGGCTGTCTCTGCTTAAGCATTTGAATGGGTTAAACATTTCAGGTCCAGCAGAGCTTCGTCTTTGGTCACCACTAATCAGGGCCAGAATACAAATGAATGAGAATCTGAACTAAGGGCAGAAGACCTTTCCACACAAGTGATGTGAGGCAGAAATGATCCCAGCTCTCCGGATCTGAAACTGAGACTCCTCACTTAAAATATCAAGGTATCAAAATAACAGAACCATGTCATATTTCCATGTTAGTACAATCTTCTCATTATAATCAACGTCCAGTGAGGCTCCCACAGTGGAAACGTTACTAAAAGACATCAAAGATGATCACTTTTGAAGTAAGTGGAGGTAAAAGTTAGATAAATTATGACACAGTCCGGGAAGATGGTAACATGAGAATGAAGCAATGACTCTGCATTCAGATCTGAGATTAAACTAACACTTATGGAGGCAATCCATCTTATTCTAAAGTCAAAGCTTCTGCCATAGAGGATAACAACATTATACCCATGAGGCTGGCCATATGCTCTGATTAATCAAACTATTTAATTTAACCTTTATAATTAGAATGGATAAGGGCTAAAACAACCATTTGTAACACTTTTGTCCTTCTTTAGCATCTTTCATTTATCCAAGAGATCGGTGCCTTTCAGAAGAGGCAGTGCATCCTCCTCATTAGAGGATGGCAGTAGAAGTTAAGAAACCCAAATCATTTAATACTATCACTGGCTCGCTGTGCACAAAAGCACACATGCCTCAGCTTCCCCATCTGCATCACATTTGAGCACGTGCTCATTCCTGAAAGCACAGGGACTCGTACCCCAGTAGGCACATGGAAGTGCAAACACAAACAATTAAAACCTCAGGCAAGCCTAGAAGTTAAGTATTATTATTTAGAGATGAGTATATCATAGTGCAGAGGCAACAACTTATGTGCATAAAACCACAGAACATTTTAGCAACCTTTGCTCTTTCCCACTGTTATGTATTAGGCTGATCAGTTGAAACATGTTTTTATAAAAGGAAGAAAAATGTTATTGTTGTTTTCAAACACACTGTAGATTTATGGCCCATTCACTTGGGACTCTGCTTCTAGTCCTCCATCCTGCTTCTAATTTAGTCAGGCAAGCTAACTTTCATGAAGCTTTGTGCCAAAATGATATTGAATGACTACTGTGTAATGGTGCCATGACTGGGAGAGATGCTAGGTCTACAAACAAGTGGAGCCAACTTTCTTAAGCCCTTGTACTCTTACCTGTCCCAATATACATCACGTGGTAGAGAGTATCCTTCCCCTGAACAATATCAACCACCAGTTTGGAAAATCGAATGCTGTCCTGAGTCACATACGGATCTACAGTGACCGGCTGCACCACGTCGTTCATCAGGAACAGGCGCTGCGCGTCCTGCAGGACTCTCTCCGTCAGGTTCTCGTTAGGGCTGTTATCACTCAGCGTCCCACACTAAACATGGAAGATTGAACTTCAGCACCTGTGTTTTCTCCCCACTCCAGTAGCCCAAGACCAAACCCTGAAATGCTTCTTTGATTTCAACCAGCCATGCCCTGGTGATTTTTTGAGGAGGCAGGTCTATGTGAAGGGCCCAGGATCAAGTCCCTAGCCTGGGCAACTTTGGCCTGTAGTCGACTAAAAATGCTTCTCCCAGCTGCTCCACTGACCATCACTGTGGTGTTTCCCTTGTGATGCCCTGGAGCCAGCATGCTAAAGGGCAAAAGGCATTAACAAACAAAGGAGGGGAAAAAAAAAAAAAAAAAAAAAAAAAAAAGAATTAAAGAGAGATTTAAAGCTAGCAATGGAAATAAAGTTTTTGTGGTAACAAATCCTTGAAGTATTTCAAATAATCTTCAGACGCTTCTTGGCATCTCAGTCTGTATAATGTGCAAAAAAAAAAAAAGGAGGTTAAAAAAACTGAAAAACAGGTTGCTTTTTCATCTAAGAACCCATCTCACCACACTGTTTTCCTCTTATGTTGTCCATTCTGAACAGACCCCTCCAGCTTCATTTTAACCCAGGCAGGTCAGCCACTAACTGTCCCCTCCCTTCACACAGCTCTTCTGTCTTCACAGGCCATGGCAGATTGACCTGTGTGAATCCATCCTCCAGCATCAATGGGTGCACGGGGATAGGACTCAATGCCCTATCCATACAGAACAAGGGGGAAGAAGGGAGTTTATCTTCTGTCTTTTAAACACCAGCTCAAGGCCTACCTCTTGCTAATTGATCCAGGCAGTTTCAGTAGGAAGAGAAAAAAAACAACACACACACAAATTTCTGTTTCTTTTTAGGTCCAGGTGTTTGGTCTTTCCTTGGAAGGGAATTTGGTATACTGCAAATTAGGATGTTGATCTACAGCATCCCAGCTGCAGTGTACAAATTTCCCATGTGCATGCTCTCAATATGCATCAAAGCAACTCTGCAGTGTGGCTGCTTTTCAGAGGTGCACCATGTGGAGCTTCTCTTACGATGTGCTAAAATGAGCTCACAGGAATTTAGCTCACATTTACACAGTCGATATGAATCCTAACAGCTGGTGTACTCAGTCCTACAATTGTCAAAACTTTAAGAACTTATTTCAGCAACAAACACGTTTGTCACAGTTGTGCACAACTTGGTTTGTCCAAAAATCCACTACCAGTATCTTGGAGCTTGTGTGAATTAAGTGGACAGGGCGATGGTAGTTCACATCATCTAAGAACATGGCCATTTGTTTATCAGCTTTAGCATTTTGGACCAAGTACCCAGGCTAAGGAAATATCAGTGTGGGTTGGGTGTTGTTTTTTTTTTTTTTTTTTTTCATGTCTTCAGATGAGTTTTAATACCTTTTTATTGCAAAGGTCATTTTCTTTCATTAGTGTCTCATCTCAGGTTCTAAAGGGTTTTTAATTGCTTATCTTCTCCTGTCTCCTGCACTCCTTCTGGTTTACACTCCTGCCTTGCTTTGGATGCTTTTCTCTCTGCTCTCATTTCTTTCTAGAGCATCACTGAAGGAGGAGTCCCAGTGGCAGGAATGTCATTGTTGGTTTTGTTTTCTATTCTCATCAAGTCACTGATAATCCTTTTGGGCTATTGGCAGCCTGTGTGCTGACACAGCATCCCTCTGGTTTGGTTTTATTTTGTTTTGTTCTAATTTCCTGATTATCTGCACTGCCCTGATCCTCTATATCCTTCAGTATTTCTCCTTCCTCTCTGCAAGAAAAAAAAAAACAAACTGGCATCCTTCCCTCATCCTCCTTTGTGAACACTGAGGCAAAAAAAATAATTTAATTTTTTTGCAATATCTGCCTCTTTCTGTCACTAAATTACCCTTGTCATCTCCTAAAGGCCCTTCACTGACCTCCCGTTCCTCCTGTACTTGAAAAACATCTTAATCTCTTTTTGCAATCTTCCTTTTGTCTGCCACATACCTCCTTTTCCTTTCCTTATTTTTCCCTGACCCTTTTTTTTCATCTTGCTGCTGCAATCTTTGCACTCCACATTTCATCTGATACTTTTCACTACATGGAAATGCTTTCCAAAGTCCTTTTCTATTCCTCCTGGGTTAGTCCAGCAAGAGACAGAAAGTCTTTGATTCTCAGTTAACCTTAATATTCCCTTTATTATTTTTTTTTTCCTAAAAAGAAAAGCTGAAGGAAAAACAATAAAAAAAGCCCAGGTCATGTTTAGATGTTTAGCACGGTTGGGCCTTCAGCAAAGCTTTGTTTCTTGGTTTTGAGTGCATCAAGCTGAGGGGGTGATCAAGAGCCTGAACCTGTCCCACCTTGTAGAGGCAGAAGGCCTCACTCAGGTGCTGTGAGGGAATTCAGGGGGAGAAAGTCAGGTTCCTCAGCAGGAACATGAGTGTGTGCCTGCCTGCAGCATGGACCTGCCTCCCATCTGCTCCTGCAGTGATCTCAGCTGACTGCAGAGTCCTTTTTGGAAGGTCCCTGACATCACTACTTTGAAGGCAGATGGCATTTGCAGGCAGCCTCAGCACCTTTGCCATTATAAAGGAGAACAAATTCACACAATCAGGCTGAAAAGATTCACTGTGCAGGAGCAAAGATAGAAAGATGAGTTTGTCTTCCCTAGGATTCCCCAGGTGGGAAGGGGCTGAGCTGTAAAATGGGCTCACACTTTGGAGAACTCAGGTTGTCTGGGGCTCTCAAATTCATACTTAGTGCTCCAGTGACTGAATCTGGGCATAAATCAACTGAAGTTGTTCTACAAATTTCAAATTGGCATTAACTCATAACCCTGGAAAACTACTCATTCATAAACCCAAAGATTTTTAAGGCTAGAAGGAATCACTATGACCATCTGGCCTCTTCCACTACTTACTTCTGCAACATGTCAGTAACTTCTTCCTGAGCTACTGTGTCTTGGAAAGACATCCATCTCACACAGAAAAACTGGCTGCCTTCAAGGCCCCATTAAGTGATGGAAAATTCATCACATCCTTATGCAGTCACAGTAGTTAATTACCTTTCTTGTTTTAAAATGTCGGTTGTCTCCATTCTAGTTTGACTTTGTCAGCTTCAGCTTACAGACACTGAATCCGCAAGCTTTGGTGGGGATATGCAGACATATCCCCTGTGAGGACCATATGCTCAGAGTTCACATATCGGTGATGAGTGTAACAGAAATAAGAGGGTAGGAAGAGTGGATTTTCCCTGTTGTATCAGAGTTTGGGTCCATGTAGCCTGATGCAGCTCACACCATAGGCCAGTATTGCTTGTTTCAGAAAGTGGTCTGCAAGGCTTTTTTTTAGGGGGGACTTTCCAGTGATATATCCTGAAGGAAACCTTTCCTCCAGAATTTTTACCTAGAAGACCATCTCTGGCCCACAGATATTTTAAATTCTTCGTTCTTACAAAAGGTCTGAAAATTTTTATGTGTAAAAACACTCAAATTTTCCCATAAATTCCATGGTTTCAGTAACATGTGGCAAGGAGTTCCAGAGAGCAAGATACTCAAGAAGGTAGAAAAATTTATCTGCACTGTGGATCTTCCTGGAAAAATAAGCCCCCATAAGAATCAACCCATTGGAGTGACACAACATTAAAAGGACTGGAGCACACTGAAGGGCAGAAGCAGTACCTGGAAATTTGGGATGGGGTTTAACGTCGGCAGCCAGGCTGATCTGGGGTTCTCTTGGTAACGGAAAGGGCCGTTAAAAGCCTGAGTAATGGCACTCAGATTGAAGGCACACACTGCTGAGGCAGCTATGCTGTTTCTAGAAAAGGGGAGAAAAAATCAATTTAATCATTAGAACATTGACATATTCATCATAACAGGCATCAAGCTTCACTCAGATAAAATACATGTAAATTGCTAGGTAGACGAACAGTGATACCAATCTCACAGGGAGTAAAAATAAATAAATAAATTGTAAAATGCAAATGACTTGCATGACAATTTTTGAGAATGAATTTTAAGCTTGGTTTTAAAATGCCTGTGATTTAAGGGCCACGGAAGTAGTTCTGACATGAAAGGTGAACACAGTTTAATTTGCATGGATTATTTGCGTCTGGTTTTATTTTTATTTTTTTACCACCCCATCTATCTTGATTGATTACAAACAACATAATTTTTAATCTCCTGGTGCTTCTCAAGGTGAAAGCCTGTTTCTACAGCCTCCTGAAATCTTCAGCTATAAAATATATCCCCTAATGTTTATATATATATATTATTTGTAAGTATACACAAGCATGCACACATGCAGGGGGAGGGACAGAATGACAGTGCACACCAAGCTGGTTGTTACAGCAGCTCAGCAGGCAAAAATGTCTTGCTAATACGTGCAAGCCTCTGTTTTCAGTGATTACTCCTTCGTGCTCCCAGGCGGGAGCAGCATCTGTCTGGGGCAGGCTGATCCCCATGCACGCACGCACCAGCCAGAGGAGGCACGGCGAGAGAAATGCCACTGCAGGAAGGACTCTTTGGCAGGGAATTTGTCTTAGGGAGGTGATGCTGCCTGGGCAGACTTGCACACAGATCAGTTGGCCTTTGCTGGCCCATTTCAGCCATGGAGGGCCCATTTCTGCAGGGTCCTGAGCAGGCTCAGCGCTTTTTGCTTCCAGGGTTCAAGTGCACCTCCCTGACGAGCCGCCATCTCCAGGACGCAGGTCCAGAGAGGGCCATTTACTAAGTGGTTACCTGAAATTCAAAACCTGCTCCCAGCTCTCCCCTTTTTTTTAAAGGAAAAGAACAACGTTTACAGAGACAGATATCAAAATAAAACTAAAAATAGGGCTAGCACAGGAAACTGACTTGTCACAGTGCCTTTTAAATAACCCAAGCCCTGCTGTATGTATCTTGCTGCTAATTAAAGCAGTTTGAATTCTCTGAAAAGAACATTTTTTTTTTACTAAGCCAATAATTACACTCTCTTGAACAACAAAAAAAATATAATAAAAAAAGCCTTGCTCCATGGTCCCAGGCAGGAAAGTAGAAGGCCAGATCCTTTCACAGCATATTTCTTCAGAGCAATACAACGTCAGGAGGAACTTCTTGCTTTGCCTTCCCACTATCCACTCCTGCCCCTGCCCTTCCACCCCTCGAGTGATGGAGTAGCTCCCTTTGAACATGTCAAAGCAGCGCCAGGCGAACCTTTCTCCACTTTTGTCTGAACACCACTGACGCAGTGCATGCTCACAGACGGCAGCTCTTAAGACAAAGCTAATGATGGATGACAAGTAAATGCCTTGAGGCACACATGGGAAAAAAAAGAGAATGAGAAGGAAAATGAAAAAGGAAAAGAAAGAATAAAACCCTGATAGTCTAACAAAAACACTTAAAAAAAAAAAAAAGGATTTTTTTTAGGTCCCTGCTAAAGACTCCACAGTATAGCCTTTTCCTTTTGATAGAGGAATGAGGCTTTTGATGAAATAATGCTATCTGTGGCCTGGAATATTTCCCATCCCTCCCTACAAAAACCTAGGTCCCAGTCTCAAACCAGTGGCATCCATTTGGCCAGCTGGCTCTTGTGCTACACTGGTGAGAAGTGCAAGCTCCTTTATTCCACCTCCTGCTCCGCGGGACTAATTAGGTGAGTTAAGTTCAAGGAGGCTGTAACATAGTCTCCAAAAACTTTAATAAAAGCTTCTTAAATATTTCATCAACAGCTTTCCCCAAAAGCTCTCTTTCACACTGATTTAGCAGGATATAACTTAAAATGAAGCAATAAATCTTTATATGGGTGTTACCACCAATAAGTATGATACAGACTAAAAGCCCTTTGTTATAAGATGACCATTACTGCATTAAAGATGAACCTGCAAAATAAAAATACCTTTAAACAAAAAATAATAGTTTAGTGGTGCATCAGTATTCCATTATAAAGGTACTCAGAGTAGAACGTGCATTAGCCCTCTTTGGTATGCAGCACTCATGCAGCATGATATAAGTCCCAGTGGAAGTTAAAAGAATAATTACCATTATTTCTCTAGTCGGATGACAAATTGGAACATTTTCTCTTTGAACTCTCAAAAGAACATCATGTTGTAGACCCAAAACGCTACTTGATCTAGCTTCAGCTATTATCAATAACTCATCTCTTCAATTACACAAATGTTACATATTATATTGTCCTCAGAAGATACCAGAGGGAACATACACCCGTAATGTAATAAGAGTGACTTAAGTGCAATGCAAAGGAGAGCGGGGTAACACTTACCATGTCTCATGCTTTAGCAAACCTGGGAGACAGACACAGCACAAAAGAACTGTTCCAACCAGAGCTAGTCTGTCTCCTCTGTTTTACACAAAATCCATATAAATTTGATTAATATGGTACATTTATTAAGAATTTTATTCTCATTTCCAATTTCCGTTCTTGGCTGGAAGAATGGACAAATGGATAGATAAAACATTATCACTACGGGCATAAAAGTGTCTCTGATATTAAAAAAAGTTGTTGTTCCATCCCATTTGCCCATAGCAGTAGCCAGGTTTCCTTTACACATTTAGGAAGTTTGGCTAACAGACTTTAAATGTTTTCTGGGGGAACAACTCATGCTCCTTTCGACTCCAGGATAGATTTCCCTGAAGTCCACAGTCAAGGTCCAGTGCTTGCTCATGATTACTTTTTCACAGAATCACAAAACGGCTGAGGTTGGGTGGGACCTCTGGATGTCTTCTGGTCCAAATCCCTGTTCAAGCAGGGCCACCCAGAGCAGGTCGCCCAGAACATCTAGCTGGCTTTTGAAGACGTCCAACCAAAGAGACTCCACAACCTTTTCTTTGTCACTTCTCCAACGGCTCACTTTTGGCTGATGTTGGCAACAGTAGTGCAGAAACAAAACGTGGAAGGTGAATGAGGGTGGCCAAACACTTACCTACTTCTTGGCATTTACAGACTGGAAATATCATTTTGGATCTGTTGACTTTTATAGTGAAACTACCAGCAGTGCTCTAGCTCAAAAAGTTGGGTCTGATGCTTTGTGGCTTCAAGGGCTGAAGTTCAAGCCCTGCCATGCCAGAGAGAACAGACCCAAGGTCTGTACTTCAGAGAGGCTTCACTTCTTTGGTTTGCTGTGGGGCTTCTTGGGACCAGACAATTATTCATCTTGAACAGTACTCTCTATTGCACAAAAAAAGACCCAAAGAAGTTGGCTAACCAGCATGAGAAAGATATTTTGAGTGGTTGTCATGTGGAGTAACTAACTGAGATTTTCATCCTCTAGTTTACACATCAGGATAACACCCCCCTGGAGAGCATGCATTATTGAAACTCAATACCACACAGACTGGTTATAGCTTGAAACTTATCATCCTAGCCTTGGGCTTCAGAGAAAAAGTTATTTGAGTTTTTCTGACTTAAAAAAATACATTATGAGTTTTTTAATATATTTTTTAATTAACTCCTCTTCTCTTTTCTGCTTTCACAGCTACACTAAATCATTCCAATTACAAGTTTTTTCAATATCAAGCCAAGAAAAGGTGATTATAAGTTTCAGAAATCATTCCTTCCCCTTGGATTTCCAACACTGCTTTTGATTTATGGACCCCAAACTGTTTGTAGCAGAGGTACAGACCCACTTGAAAATGTTAAATGCTGTGTAGCCTCCATGACCTTCCTTCTATAATATGTTGTTCAGCAGTTTATGTTGATTTCAGTCCTGCTGTTGTCATCCCATTTGCCTCATTTTCCTCCTTCCAATACTTCTCTCTCAGGCATACGTATCTGTCCATTTCTAGGGCCAATCCTGATGTTCACAATAGTGTCAGATCATTCAGGCAGTAAACCTGGCTGAAAATCTCTCTTTTTTTTTTTTTTCTACTGGGTCATTTTCATACCAGCTCTCTGAACAACACAAGTAGAATTGGCACTACAAAAAGTCAGAATTCTGTCACAGCTCAGTTTTAAATCAAATTAAGTTACCCTAGAAATGTACTGTCACCCGTAAGGGACTCCAGGCATCCATGAACAATGGACTAAAAACATTGTCCTAAAGGCAATGTTGCTGTGATGGATAATACAGACCTGTCTATTCCTTTGTGTTAAACCAAAGGATCTTTCAAAAATTATTGCTCGGACTGTCTAAGAAATCAGGATATTGCCGGTTTCAGACTGCTGGGGATAGAAGAAGGGCAGTAAAACCAGTGCAACTTACACATTAGTGGTGAAGACACCATAGATCAGGTCTTGCTCAGGAAGGTAGAAGGTGCTTTGCAATTCATTATAATAGAAAGGGATTTCTCCAGCACGAGAACAGTTCAGCCTGGCCTTCATGAAAGTTGTCCATGTGTCCTCCAGCAAAAATCTCCCCCCAATGTCATTTTTGCAGACCCTGGCCACACGAGAATATACTGTTTTCCCACAATCGTGTTCTACTGCATTCTCTCGGAAAAAGAAGTAGGTGAACAAACCGATGTCGTAGGCAGCAATAAAGTTAGGCTCTGAAAAACAAACATGCAAAGAGATTTATACAGGTCAGAAATCAATCCGTGCTCAGTGACTTGCCCAGTGCACTGTACTGCCAGCTCCTTTTACTTATGCTGTCAAAGCTGCGACCACAGGGAGTTTGGAGTCAGCAGCAGACATAAAAACAGTAGATGAGAATAATGATGTATGGGGGTACAGCTCTACCTCCATTTTTCAGATCATGGAAGGATCCCTTCATTTCCCCACTTTATTGGCTCTGCTGCTACTGACTTCAGTGAAAGCAGAGTTTAACGCTTTGCATATGCACGACTACTCTCTATACCTACAGTTATTTTACAACATAAAGCCTTCCCATTGGGTTCTTTTACCTATTCTCTTCTGAAGTGCACCTTATGGTGTATTAAATATGCTGCTTGCATTCGCCCGATTCCCCAGACTGCTGCATTGAAACATTCAACCTATTTTCCCAGCGCAATCACATCTGGCTTTTATCACAAAGCCTTTCCAGTTTCTAGGCACAAAAGATTATCTTATGTCCGTAAAACAAAACCATGCCACAAACTGACAGTATCAAAGCAAGCTCTCCTTAATTCTTTTTCTTCTGGAATCATTGTTGTTATTTTCACGAGGATTGAAAAGAACTTGGTGTTGGTTTGTAATGAATATTTTAATTGGTTATTTAACAAAGCTTTAAAGTGTACTGTCTTTCATCCCAACAGTTTATCTGGCAAAGAGAAAAGATTGGCCAATTAATAATATATGACTAAACAACAACAACAACGACAAAAAGGTTGGTTTTACAGGTGCTTTTACGATGTTCATTTTTGAGTAATGCTCAAAGGAAAAAGAAAAAAAAAAGGACAGAATTTCTTTAATGCTGCAGCCCATGAGCGAAAGGAGAACAGAGACTGGCAGAGCAGGGAAGGCAGACTCATGGTGCTGCAGGGAAGGTTTGGGAGGTAGAATATGGTTCAGAGGGAAGGGCACTGCAGAGCATATCTGATCAAACTTTCTCTTACAGTGAACTTTAAAGGGATCACTGTGATCACTAACCTGACCTTCCTTCCATCTAACACAAACCAGAGAATTTCACCCTGTAATTCCACCATCGGATCCTACAACTAACAGGTGAATTAGACTGCATTTTTTGAAGGAGATCTGATCTTACAGGACAACGTCACACGGCTTTACATTCATCACTTTCCTCAGTGACTCGTTCAAATGACTAATGACTGCCCCAGCTGCAACCTGCACTTCTTCTTCCATTTGACATTATCTGATTTTAGCTTCCAATCACAGGTTCTTGTCATGACTTGTCTGTTAGATTAAAGAACTTTATCCTGCCAGAGATCTTCTCCTGGTGTAAGTACTTCCATATCGTGTGCAAAACACCTTTTATCTCCAGAAAGATAAATAAATTGAGCTCCTTAAGTCTCTCACTGTGAGGCAGACTTCCCAAGCTTCAAATCATTCCATGGCTCTTCTATGAATCATCTTCAAGTTCTCCATTTGTTGTTGAAAAGTGGCCAGAATGGGATGAAATTACTCCAAAGTCACCAACACTGCACAAAGTTGTAAATCCAAGAGTCATGTTAGCTTTTCCAACCACAGACTAGAAACTCCGTTTCTGTTTGTCCTTCTTTAAACACCCCTGTTTCAAGGATCTCTTGTGTGACTGAATTCTTAATTCATGTGCAAACAAGAGGCACATATTTCTAATGAGTGTATATGAGCTATGCTACTAATTGTCCTAATTCACAGTCTTGCCTGATGACATTCTTCTACAACTCCTGCTCTCCATATAACATTATATATGTGTCTGCAGAAGCTAAGTTCATTCTCATTAACTTCCAGACTGTGCACAGTCCCACTGTTCATATGCTTGATTGAAATGTTCTGAAATCCAACAGAAATATTCTGAATATTTTGTCAACTTACCTGGGCCAAAGGAGAGAGGGGAAATATTGGGGTCTCCATCATTATAATCTGCTCAGTCAAGATGTGCTTTGTCCCAGCCAGAGGATATGGACTTACTGCAGGAACTACTGTTTGAAATTCTACAACTTGCTTGTTGCAGGGTATTATCACACTGGGGTAACAGCTGCTTTTAATAACCATAAATCCACAACAGCATGGGTTTACATGTAACATAACTTGCTGTGAAATTTCTCATTTTCAGACTGGTCTTGTACTGAAACGAACCATTTTCATCTGAGGCAGTGGAAGTAGAGTGTGCTCAACACATTGCAGAACTGGGTCAACAACATGAGGCTCTATTTAACTTGGATCTTCAAATCGCTGAGGGTTTTTCTCATTAAAAGGATGTACTTGGTCATCTCAGAAGACAGAGACCCGTATATATATTAAGCAGCCTGTAAGACCAGCTTTACATATTCTAAATCAACTCATCTGACATCCTTCCAGGCTATTTTAAAATGTCTTCTAAGCTGCACTGATCATTGCACCGGAAGCCCATCCCCATCGTAACTCTGGATTCCAATAAGAAAACAGGGGGAAGGATTTACAAGCCTGCCAACTTGACTTTAATACACCTCTTGCTCAGATACGACCCACATGACTTTACCGTTGAGCCATTTGGAGTTGTATTGTGCTGTCCTAAGTGGGGGAACATTTCCAAGGCTGCGGTAAATAGCAGGATCCCGTCCAGAGAAATCAATTACAGTTGCAGCATAGAGTTCTCCTCGTGATGTAATCACAGCTGTCGAGTTATGCCGGGGGTCATACGGGCACCGAGCCACTCCATTAATTCTGTCAATGATTTTGCTAAGATTTCCTACCTGTATTTAAAAGGAGAGAGGAGAGAATTTAAAGAGCAGCTGGCTTTCGTACTGGCACAGAGAATTCAGTTTGCCCATGAGTACCTCTGAGCAAAGCCCTGACGGTAAAAAAAAACAGGCAGCTATAAGACAATAATGCCAGCGATGACTGTAAATTGATCTTTACATACATCACTTGCCAATGTAAGAAGTTGTGTCTGAGCCTCTCTGATCCTACTGCTTTGTAAGAAGGGTAATTCCCCTGCCAGTAAACCCTGCAGAGCCCAACCCACTCACGGTAATCAGGTGCTCCTCTTGATAGCACAGGTTTCTAATCTTCCATAGGCACCTTCTGAATGTGTACTGGCATTAAAAAAAAATAAAAATAAACATTGCTCTGAACCTGCTCCTGCATCCCTTGAAGCCAAAGGGAGTTTTGCCATTTATTTAGAAGGAAACATTTAAGCATTCAGCTCAGGAGGTGCTCACAGCTAAGCCTGTCTGTACTGCCCATTTTCAACAGCATACCCAAGGCTTACGTGAGCAGCACTTTGTCCAAATCTGGCTCACCCATGCCATGGGTTTTTTGCTCCCCACCTGCAGACACTCCACCCCCTGCCCCAACAGGGCCAAAAACCCCAAACCAAAATGATTTCAGATCAACTGCATTTGGAACATATTCTCTGTGCCCATGAAGCCCTGTCAATGACTGGTCTTCCCCACAGCACACATCCAGCCCCTCCATCACTGCAAACGAGGCAAAACAGACCTGACGACTGGAACACACTGGCGAAAAGGCATTGGTACCACAGGTAAAAACCTTCTTGCCATAAACAATCAGCACTCGGACATAGTTCTGACACTCTTCCTGTAGGGACACAAGACAGAGACAAAGGAACTTTGATAAGAAGACCGTGGGGTTATTTATTACATTAAAAAAGTACCTGTATGACAGCTGGAATGCCCCTTCTTTAGCTCTACCTTGGACCAAGATTTGTTGCATCAAGCCCTGCAGCAGCGCACAGCTGTAGGGAGCCAGCAGTCTCCATGAGCAAGGCCAATTTGCTGCTTACTTCTCTAACCACAGTCCTGCACAGTCTCTGGTAGGATGCTATCCATCAGGCTGACTCGGTGTTAGCTACACAACTGGCTCTTTCTTTCTGCTTGAATTGGAAGAGGAATCCTCCCTCTTTTCATGATATTTCTGACCTGCTTTTCCCATCAGTGCTGCAGCTTTGACAGCATTACCCAGACACAACTCTGGTGAAGGGCAGGGATCTTCCTGCACTAAAAGTCACACCGGTGTAGCAGGAAAACAGCAGGAACTTCTCTGCAACAGGAGAATCGTGTGCTTGGACAGACCGTTGCTTCCTTCCACCATGAGGTTCCGTGCTCAGGATTTTCCATAGTGGAAGGAGTTTCTCTTTCAGGCCAGGACAGCGAGAAATAGCAAAACCCCTCTTCTCAGCTGCATGACCACCTGCTGCTGCAAACAGGCAACTCTCTTCACAAACCAGTCCCCAAAACCATGGGACTCCAGTCATCCCATGCTGGGATAGTGGTGACAGCACGGGGCTGCGTTGGCTTTGTTCAGAAAATCTCCTTTGAGCTGCTGGAGAGAGCCACAGCCTCTCCTTCCCCCTGCAGCCTCACTTCCCAACACTGGTGGACTGCAGGTCAGGCCAGCGGAGTGTGTCCGGGATGCTAAGTGACAGAAGGATAGGCCAGGGCTTTCTAAGGTGACTTGCAGGGAGTGGAGCTGCCAGCACAGCTCTGTGGCAGCCCCTTGCCCCGAGATCCATCCCCATGGCCCCGGTGAGGGATGCCTGGTGAGCCCAGTACCGGGCTGCCTGCCCTGGGCTCTGGGAGCAGCATAGAGAGGAGGAGGTGAGCGATGGATGGCTTGTGAGTGGTACCCACGGGCTCTAAGGGAGGAAAGGCAGTTATATTCTACTGTAAACAGACGGGAACTTGTTAAAAAATAACAGCCTCGGCTGGGTTATCCCAGCTGCTTTGCTTTCCTCCCTCCAATAGATCATAATTTGCTGCTAAGCTGAGCCTCCAGCTGCAGACACCGCTTCTCCTGTAAGCAGCAATCACTCCGCGAGCTTCCCTGTCTCACAGCGCTCCACGCTGCTGATCAGCTCCCTGAAGACTTCATTTGCAAGATTCAGCAGTGTAAAAACACTCCGTATCGGCTGGAAAGGGAGAGGCTTGCTTAGCTGGATTAAGTACTACCATCTCCTTTCATTCGCTGTATGGAAATCAACTTGCTGAAGAGTGGCTTTTAGCAAAAACTCCCCAGCACTGGCCACAGACAAGCGACTGCATGGGCACGGCATCTGGGGCTTGCTCCTGAACGGAGAAGTGTGCAGGGACTGCACCCTGAGCCAGCCCGGGAGCACTCACCTGGCCCAGGCAGAGGCCACGGAGGCGATGGAGGGGGTGCTGCCAGGCTGACCTTGGCAGGGAGCTGGGGATCCGACACACAGCCCCTGGCACAGAGGAACCGGAGCTTAAATTCATAGCGGGGTCTATTCAGCCCTTTGTATCTCAGAAGCAGATCAGTCCTGGTGGCCATGCATCAGAAACACTGTCCACCTTGAGAACAGAGGGCTCGTGGCTTCCTTTAATCAGATGAAGGCTTGCCAGCCTCTCTGCCCCCTCCTGTCCTTACCTGGTGCTGGGAGCCCTGCTGGTTATTCCCTGCCCTAGGGGGTTAAGTAATTCCTGTTTCTGTACAGCACAGTTACCAATCCCACGTAATACTAGGACCACTGTATATTTAACTGCGAAGGACCAGAAATTCTTGAGGAAATGCGATTTTAAAAGTACGGGCTCCTTTCCCCTGAGCTTTGTTTTCAGAATATGATTGATTTGGCATCTAACCCAGAAAGCAGCTCTGTACCTGAATTTCACATAATAAGAGAGCAACCACCTGCTCCCCTCTGCTTCCACCTTCCTCTGCTCTGCACAGGCTGAACACCGCATCTGCCCTAAACCAGCTAACACCACTAATGTTGCTGCACTCTTTTCCTGTACTTAAATATACTCCTAAACAAAACTCCGTCTTGCAGAAATCTCAAATCCTAACTTGCAGAATTCTCTTCTGTGCACAGACCTATATTACAGATTAACAAGCTTTCATTTCTGTAAAAATCCTCCCAGCTGAGAAGACAGAACACAAAAAAGAATTTCTGTGTGAGATCATGCTGGATGCATCTGTTGCACACTTTACTCCAAGGCGCAGTAGCGCAGGTTGATAAGGATGCTGTAAGCTGGTAAAATATTGTCTTATTTTAGCCTAATTAAGCATGGCTTTCTTTGTACCCATTCAGTCAAAAGCAGAGGTTATTTATTGAAAGAGAAGAAAAAACATACTGAGCAAATATATCTGCTGCTGTCTGAACCTGCACCAAAATATTTCATCTGTGACTTCCAGCCCATTCCCAACTGTGCCAGCAAAGAGCAAAAGAGCACAGGCAGTGCAGATGAGGTGTTAGATTGGAAACATTTGACAGCTGATACTTTTCAGGGAACTGGATGTACCAAGCCCAATAATTATTCTACTGGCTGTAAAAGGCAGAAACTGGGGTGCCTGGTGGATGTTTTCTTCTCCTGTGCTTTGATAACATTGCTACCAGGTGTGGGCTATGTCCAGCCACAGTTATATCCCTATGAATTAACTGCCTAGGCTCTGAGAAGGCTTTTTCCCTGGACTTGCATTACTAATAATGGTAAAAGGGCTCCACACTCCTGGGGCAAGAGCAGCGATCACATGTACTTTTCATCCACCGGTCTCAAAGCAATTTGTAGAGCATTAAGTAATGCTCTAAAATGGACACGCATTATCTTCCCGTCCTCTGGGCTGGATGAATTGAAACACACAGGTGCTAGAAGGTTTGCCATGGTGACACGCTGAATGAGGGGAGATCCTGCAAGATGGGGACCAAGGCTTAACTACCAGACCCCACCTCGCTAACCTGCTTGGCTCCAGGAGGAATCCTGTGCTAACCTGGTATTTCTTATTGCTGTACCCACTGCCAGTCTATGACAACCTCCAACTAAAGCAAGGAAGAAGATGAACCACTGAAATGTTCCAGCTTGTGCGATTTTTCTCGAGACACTGTTGGTGACATCTACATTAGGTCCCCTTTCCGCCCTGTTCTCAAAATAACTAGAAAGGAACAGGCTCCTCTCTGTGCTCTTTAAGCCAGCCGGGATCTGCTCTGAAAAGTTATTCACCATGCTCCCCCCTACAACAATTCGTAGCTGAGTCAACTGGTTAGTAAAATGATTTCACAAGCACTTACAGAAAATGGGAGCTATTTAGTGCAGTTTCTACCACAGGCCTGGAAAACTCAGTCATACAGGAGGCATAATTCAGATGGGCTTTATTTAACATGGCTGAAAAATCTGGCAAGCTTGAACCCCAGCTCTGTCCAGACAAGACAATATTTGGATCCTGCTCTCACATCATGGAGCAGACAGTTCAATCTGTGTGTGATCAGACTGCAGATCTCATCACCAGAAGATTTTATTGGGATCATGAGATTAAGGATTTAAATAAAGGGAGAAGACTCAATATTTATATGGTTAATGAGAATAACCCAGTTATATTAGTTGGGATTATCATTAAATATATGGCAGAGCTGATAAAAAACCTGTGGCTCACTGCCGGAACATTAAGCATATCTCTGATTTTCCTCTGAAATACATGTTATTGACTTTGGGGTTCTCATTCCTTCCTCCAAATTACCTGATACCGGTGCTTTTTGGAGACAAGGCCTTAGACTGAGCAGAAATCACTTTCCCCTAGTCTAATGACCCTTGTTTTCCTAGGAAGAGTACATCACCAGTAAAACTTAATCTTTACTGAATCCCCTCATGCCCTCCTCACTTTAAGCCCAATCTCATTTATTTCAGGCTTGCAACATTTAGATTTCACTGTGTCTGTGAACGGCGTAATGTCCACTACTGTGGGTAGGAGCAGGCCTCTTTCTAGCAATACAGATGTCAGGCTGCTCTGAAAGCACATTTCAAACCAAGAACCCAAAGTGTTACTCCATTCATTCGTGTGGACAGACCAGCAAATGGAGGGGCTGAACTCCTGCTGGCTTCAGTTTGAGGTGAAATTCAAAAAGACATTTTCAGGATGCAAAGAATAAACCAGCTGTAGGTGCTTCTTGAGTCGTTTCATCTGTCATCTCCGAACACTGGAATTCTGAAATGTTATAAGCCCTTAATCTCATTGTACAGAGGTATTTTTCCTTTGAAAGCCTAACCGTATATAGGCACTGCTTTAATTGGCCTTTACTTTGAATAAACCACTCAAGCTGTTTTGAGATCTGCTTTTTGATTTTTGATTTATTTTTTTTTTTTTAGCTAACAGTATTTCATCACATACCAATACATTTTGATCATAGACTAAAAACACTGTTACATGCTCTATCAGGAAAATAGCTGTTTCAGGTTGTCTGTTGTCCTCAGTACGAAATATAAACTCTTCAGAATATGGAAATTTATTTTGGGGTTAGGCCAGGGTGGTTAAGAGGAGAAATGGGATGAAACTTGGCAAAGATGCAGTTATAGCCTTGTAACAGAGCTACAAAATAATGAAAATAGTTTCACACAATGTGCAATTAATCTGCAGAGCTTACTGCCAGGAGTTCACTGAGGCCAGAACACGGTGAGATAAAACGGGTAGAGGGGGGTGTACGTGGAGAATGAGGACATCTCGAGTACAAACAGCAAGTTTTACAAAAAACTCATAAAGACTGGTCCACAGCGACCCAAAGCCTGCCCGTTCTTCCTAGCTAGACCAGCAGGGGTGGGGGTTACTTCTTCGAAACCTGTCTCCTCTTTTCCATTCAGCTCCTCTTGGCTACGTCTACCAGACTCTAACAAAATCCAGAAGCTGCAAAAAGAAAGGAATTCTGGTTTCAGGAGATGTTACCGTGTTGGGAGGTTGTTTCCCTACCGATGCAGTTCATCCTGCACACTACTCCTGAGTAGCCAGGTTTGGCCCCCACCGATGCGGCAGGGCAACGCGATGCTCTGCGTCAGCGCAGTCGGCAGTACTATTCTAGGCTGCCAGAAGAGAAAGCAGGAGCCACATCGGAAGGCATCCGGGGGTAGATCAAACAGAAACACTCACGCCTCAGTGTGCTGGCAGCAGTACCCAGAGAAGGCTCCTGCACTGCTGTCTGGCCAGATTATTCCTGCTGTCTACACATGCGGCGGGAAGAGAGGACTTTTATCCCTCCACTGATCTGGCAGGTCCCACCACACTCCCAGCTCCTCAACCACTGGATGCTCTGGTCTGTTTAGCTGTACCTACTAGCTACACCAGCCATCCCCAAAGCCTTTTATTACTATAAAAGTAGGCACACTGTCTCTGAAGTACAGCCTGCAGTTCAGAGAACTGGCCAGCAGAACTCCATGTTTACCCTTCAATGACATTTTAAAGTACAGCAAATATTTATTTGTTGCAGTTCATCCCAATTTGTTAAAAAAAAAAATAATCATGACCTAACATGTTTTTGAGCACTGTTACTAACATGCTTCTAGATATCTGTGTTATTTCTTTAGACAAACAATTTATTAATCATCCTAAGCCAACACCCTGACCAAGCTGTCTTTTTCCTCTGAGTGCCATAAATACCAAAGAGAATCACCAATGATTTTTCCAGCCAAGTTTTCTTTAATGGACTTCAAATCAAATTAGGGGGCTGATAGTTTAGCAGAAGTAGTAGGAATGTAGTTTCAGATTTCTAGAAACAGCTAGAAAGGGGAGAAAAAAAACATCTGACTGCCTCGCAATTACCTGTGGATTGATATGGCGCCTGTTGTATCTGGATGCCTGTTATTTGTAAGTAGTATGGCAATTCCCAGCCACATTAGATGACCAGAGGACACATCCTCTGTATGACAGCCACTTGGAGGCCTAAAATAGCAGATTCCTCCATTAGCCTAGAAACTTCTGCACCAAACCCATTTATTTAGGCTGAAACCATGGGCCAGGACTTCCCTGCAACCTTGCGTGAATCCAAGAACCCCCTGTATCAGGACATCATACAAGAAAAGGGAGACAGCCAGTCTGGGACAAACAGTAGCTGGATGCCTATCAGATGCTTCTCTTGGTTCTTTCTTACTCCAGAAGAGTTATTAGTGCATCGTCTTTCCCCTTGCTACCCAAAGTCCTTAGGACAGCATGTAAGAGCTGGAGTGCTGCCATTTTCACAAACAGTTCCCCTTTCCCTTTGAAATGGCGGTGTGCTGCTTTTGGAAAGTTAACAAATAATTTTATGCTTAGACAAGACAAAGACCAAAGGGCGCTTGTTTAGAAAGCCACAGTTTTCTATGTCAGGCAAAATTCATTAGATGTGGTGGATGGGGCTGTTATGCAGAGACACACCAATTACAGACTAGAAGCTGAGCAGCTCCTAATGAAATCAAATACATTTTGATCTAGTGGCACCTCTTCCCCTTGCACTCTATCCATTGCTCATTTTAACTACAACCTCTGGGTGATATCACTTGGAAGACAGAAAGAAAGGCAGCATAACTCCGATTTTGTTCTCTACAGTATCTCTCAGTATGGTGGATGGTTTCCAGGGAAGAATTGTAAGGTGCTGATCAGGATGCATTTTATAAATGCTGCAAAAATAGGAATAATTACTAGCGGAAGCCAGCACGGATCTCCAGCTACATGGCAAATAAAGCATATACAATTCTTTGAGGAAACCACAAGCTTTGGTTGACAAAAATAGCAATATAAATGAAAGAGACTTTTCTGAAGTGTGTATTTTAATACCACATGACATATAGTAGAGAGTTACTTTTAAAATCAGGTTCAAGAACATATACTTTAAAGGATTAAAATCTGATAAATGCGTGGACTGAAAAAAGTCCTCTGAGAAAAATCATTCACAAAGTTGCTATTCTGGCAGGGACCCAGATGGCAAGGTACTAGTCTAGTATCAACATTTTTCTTAAACAGCATTTGTGGACAACCCAAAGATCAGAAAAATAGCAATTAGCAATGAGGCCATGGTTGGTGAGCTATATCCAACAAACAAAATGCATTTTTAAAGATATTATATATTAAAGAGCAAGGAACAAAAGGACTCTATGTACAGACTGGGAAAGTACATCCCCAAACTAGCAACTGTGAAAGGGATTTAGTGGTCACAGTGACTAGGCAATTCTGCATGATCTCCTATGACAGAAGAACTGCTGAGTATATGAACGGAGGGTGAATAAGAGGTGGAAGACTATTTAAATCACACTCAGGCATTAGAGATTGACATGGGAATGAATACAGGTGAAAAATTAGAGTGTGCAGAAAACAAGACACAAAAAACATTCAATAGCAGTGGAAGAATGAGTTAGAGAAAGGCTTGGAGAGCTCAGCTTTTTACATTACCAAAAAGTCTAAGTACTGACTTGACAAGAGCATATAAACGGTTTTGCAAAAAAAAAAAAAATGAATATTGGTAACTAAAGAGCTCCTTAATCTAGAAGAGAAGGGCAAAAAGAGACACAGACACTCAAAACTGAAGCCAGATTCAAAGAGGAAATAAAGTACACGCTGTTAACAGTGAAGGTGATCAGCCATTTGATCAAGCCAGCAAAGCATAGTCAGCCTGTTTGATTCAAAAGCTTCTGCCTTCCTCAGGAAGGTGCAGTAGCCAAAGACAAGTTACTGAGCTCAGTTTTGGAACAGGCAGGTGAAACTGCTGGCCAGAACTACACAAGGTGTCAGAGGAAAAGACCTAGTAGCCTTAAATCTGGGAAACAGATTTCTCATCTCCCTTTTCTCTGTCCAGTTGGTACTCATATGTGGAGTGATCATCATGCCATGGTAATTATATTTCTGTGATATGTATTTTGTAGCTTTTACTCCTGCACTTCTTATTTTCCTTATGGTAAAACTCTAGGCATTTTAGGAGGAGATTTGCTAAGCAGCAGGGAGAATCCAATTTAGATACTCAACGGGCATAAGAAAAAGGCATTTTCATACACTAGGTAGCTTTGAAAACTTCATCTTAAAATAAAGACATTATTAAATGGGCAAGGAAAATGAACCAGTCATATAACTTACCCAAACTACACTGTGAATTAATATAAGAGCCAAAGGTCCTCCTTATTTCTAGCCTTTATCACCACATATCTAAGTGCCTGACAATTCTGAGCATATTTATCATCAAATCATCTGTGCTATGTAGAAAATTGCCATTAGTCAAGTTTTAACAAAGCAGAGCTGAGGCAGACAGAGCTCTGGTTCTTGTACCACTATCACACAGCATAAATAGAAGTATTCACATTGTGTTGCCCTCGCCTGATGCATTTACCCAGCCAAAGGCAAAGATACTAGGTCAGAGCTGGACTTCTCAGCTGGAGTAGAGCTGTTCATCATCTTGCTAAGCTCTATGTATTTGGAGCTAGCACTAAGTCATTTCTCTACAGTGTAATGAGCAGTGAATATGTAGACTCCCAGGAGGGATTCCTCCATGGACATACAGGCAAAAGGAGATACAGACTTGGGAGATCTGAGTTTGCTTATCTACTGCAGAATCCTTCTGCCTTTCTTCATAGCTTCATGTCTTCTTGTCAGACTCTTAGTCAACACCTCTGTTTGCCATTAACTGTATGTCAAGAAGTGTCTAACAATCTGATTAATTATTGTTCCTCAAAACTGTACACACAAGGATTCTGCACCCACCGAACAATTTTAAGCTCTGGATAACAAGCGGCATAAACTCAGCTGTTTGGAGCACCATCCTCATGAAATGTTTGGCAGACTCTTTGCAGTGTGTGGAGGCAGCAGCAGCAGCAAAAATGCTCAGACCATTGCTTTCTTTTGGCATGACAGTAAAAATAATAAATTGAAATTATCCTAGAATTTGTTCAGTCAAGTGCATGGAATCTCATAGGGTTTTATCTGGGGGCTGACAAAATAATTCTGGGTTATAAATTTAAATTCTTCATGAACAATGGACTAAGGTTCACAAATTTTTACAATGGGAGTAAAGAGTAAAATCCTTTCTTTAGAGTACACATTTTAAAGTACAAAAACCACAGATTCAAAAATTCTTCAGGTCTTGGGTTTTAGAGTTTTTTAATGTTGTTCATCTTTTGTGTTCTTCTTCTAGTGGCTGTCAAAATTTGTGTTTACATAACATAGCCTATTTTGTCTCCATGGTATTCTACACGAAGCAGTCCCTACACAAACTCTAAAACACACTCTAGGATACTTAGATCCTGTTCTCCAAAACTACATGAAGCTCTTTGTTGCTCATTCTACAAAATTCAAGCTAGCATTTTTGTGTATATGCAAGTTAACACAATAATCACGTACAGTTTATTATATGAAGTGAATGTGGTCAATGGAAAATCATATAATCCTGTGTTTGAAGCACTGAACTGGAACTTGGCAGAACTCCAGATTTTGGGCAAGCCACACAAGCACTCTCTGCTTGACTGTCCAAGTCTACAGCAAAGATCATGATTATCTTCCAACTCCTTTGGTTTAGACTGAAAACTCTTTGTGGTATAATATTCATGACAACAGGACACCCTCTCAGTTGAGGCCTGAACATGTTTGAACAGTACCAACACCACATTTGAAAAATCAAAATGCTTCTTGTTTTCAGTACATGGTTTTGTTTTAGTTTCTCAGAAGTGTGGCAGAAGAGGACCTGTGCTTCAGTCAGAAATGCCTGCAAACTTCAGCTACCTGAGATAGCATGCCTTAGTTCAAACAGTTCTGGTTTTGAACCGCAGCTTAGCAGACTTCACCAGCCTCCTAAGGAGCTCTGCGACATTCCACCTGAAAAGAACTGCAGTGTCCTAGCAGATTCAATTCTTATGTTCAAGAGAATTATACAAAAATCAGCTCTAACTGCAAACAAGTATCAGACACAAGCCTACATGGCTGAACGCCAATGGCTCACTGCTGAGTACTGAGACTAAGCCAACCTGACCAGCCTCAGACCCACTACAAGATGTTTCCCTGGATTTGCCACCACACTGATCCCTGATATGTCACAAATTGCGTCCTTTCCAGCAGTGAAATTACCTTTAAATTTCATGTAGCGCAAGTCTAATAACTTGGACAGGTAGCCTTTGAAAAGGTTGCTCTGTGGTGCCCAGGCACTTGTGGTACTAGCTCCGAACAGCTGCAGATTTATGGGCTCAAGCTGGCATTAGATGCTCCCTGTGGGGATTTCTAATGGAATGATGTAAATAAATTCACCCATAGCATGTCTGTAGCAAAGGAAAACTTACCTCTGTTTTCCCTTTACTTTGACAGGACCTCCTGGTGTCTTCATCTGAACCCCATGCTGTTGCCTGAGAAACCAAAACGCACAAGTCACACGACAATGCCACAAACCACCATGTCTGGAGACTCCCTAAACAAGAATCTCCAGAAATTTATACAGCCCAATTTACAAGAGGTGTTGTGACAGTAAACATGTATCTCGCTCCCACTGTGCTCACAGTGCACACAAATGATAAATAGATGAAATGTCCAGAGGCAGAAGCAACTGGAATGTTAACAGAGGTAAGACTTTAATTTACATGTAAATACAGCTTCTGATCATCATTCAGCTGGAAGGTCCAAGACACAAGTCCCATATGCTGAGTCCTCACCCTTTTTCAAGGAGGACAGTACTGTATAAAACCACTGGCCTTCATCACCAAAATGAAAACCTTCCCAACAGCAACCCCAGTAGTTCCGTACAGCTGTGGTGGTCTCCTCAAATTTACCCTCAAGATTATCACCTTCTAAGTAACCCTGTAGTGAAGTGAGCTGGATAAAACAAGAATTGTGTGCGGACAGGCAAAACCCAGACAGACGAGAAGTGTGGAGAAAGGCTGGATGGTGACTGGTGATGCCAGAGAATTGGGGCCAGATCCTGAGGTGGAGTAAAATGCTGGGGGCCCAATTGACTGGGGACTGCAAGATCTGGACTAAGAGCTTGTGGGAGTCCCCAAACAGCCTTGCATAACTCCTTCAGAACAAAGTGGCCCCTTCCTTCACAAAGAAAGTCAAGACCAGCAAAGCTGTGTGATAACTTCTAGATTTAAGAAAAAATCAGAAACATACCCAACTGTTCTGTGCCCTCCGCATTTTTCTTCCCTCCAGTACTTTTTAAAAATAGTTCTAACAAATTCAAGCAGGTATTGTCAGCTGGAGGTGAAAATACATATAAACATCCATACTATACATAATACATCATTCTGCGAACAAGAAAAATAGCTTTGTTTCACAGGGAAAGGCCATGCTTGCAAAGTTCAGATACAGATCCAAAGCTCCCCTAAAAGAGCCAGATTTCTTTTTTTTTTTT